>CM050163.1:29070836-29654512 GCA_027410445.1 Discoglossus pictus | reverse complement strand
CTTCCTCCCTCTCCATCTCCCCTTCCCTTCCCTTCCTCCCTCTCCCATCCCCTTCCTCCCTCTCCCATCCCCTTCCTCCCTCTCCTTCCCTCTCCATCCCCTTCCTCCCTCTCCCTCCCCTTCCTCCTCCTCCCTCTCCCTCCCCTTCCTCCCTCCCCTTCCTCCCTCTCCCTCCCCTTCCTCCCTCTCCTTCCCCTTCCTTCCTCCCTCCCCTTCCTCCCTCCCCTCCCCTTCCTCCCTCCCCTCCCCTTCCTCCCTCCCATTCCCTTCTCCCTCCCATTCCCTTCCTCCCTCCCATTCCCTTCCTCCCTCCCATTCCCTTCCTCCCTCCCATTCCCTTCCTCCCTCCCATTCCCTTCCTCCCTCCCATCCCCTTTCTCCCTCCCTCCCTCCCATCCCCTCCCTCCCTCCCTCCCATCCGCTTCCTTCCTCCCTCCCATCCCCTTCCTTCCTCCCTCCCATCCCCTTCCTTCCTCCCTCTCCCTCCCCTTCCTCCCTCTCCCTCCCCTTCCTCCCTCCCCTTCCTCCCTCTCCTTCCCCTTCCTCCCTCTCCTTCCCCTTCCTCCCTCTCCTTCCCCTTCCTCTCCTTCCCCTTCCTCCCTCTCCTTCCCCTTCCTCCCTCTCCTTCCCCTTCCTCCCTCTCTCTCTCTCTCTCTCTCTCTCTCTCTCTCTCTCTCTCTCTCTCTCTCTCTTCTCCTCCTTCCCCTTCCTCCCTCCCTCCCTCCCTCCCTCTCTCTCTCTCTTCTCTTTTAGGGTTTTTGTGTGCTGTCTTAACTTCTCAGATTTTTTATTTAAATTCAATTAAGCAATACAGTTTTCACTCCGATGTCAGCGGCATGAGCTACAGAGGGCAAAGAGATACAAATAGAATGATTTAAAACAATTCTCAATAAAATAAAGTACATAAAAGTAAATAGATATGTAGATATATTATATTATTAGTGAAATCCAGAAACCTTCCATGTCACTCGCATCTAGTAAATAAAACTACATATCTTAATAACTGCTTTATTTTTCCAAAGGATTTAGTCCTATATATTGTTACTTCAGTAGTGATAATTTCCATGTATTCCTTTTTGCATGTTATATATGTGTGGGATGTGTTGCTCAGCCAGCATGTGGCAGGATAACACAACATATATTATTATAAATGATGATAATAAGGATGTAATTATATTATACTAGACATCTCAACACCAGAGGGCATAGTAAAGACTGCTGTGTCTGTATATATCAAATATATACTGGATATGTCTGGACATATCAAATAGATACTGTATATGTATTTATATATTAAATTACTGGCATGCTGCCCTTTGCGCGCCTCAGGACAGAGCGCCGTTATCAGGGCGCCGAGAACTGCACCCTGATGACACTCTGCGCTCCAGCCTGCATCCCATCTGCCACAGAGGCCCCCATCTCATATTTACTGGACCTGCTTGGCAAGGTAAGGGTCTGACAGTGTGCCATATGGGCCATGCATTCTGTGCATGTTCCACTAGGAGCAACAAGCATTGCATGTTTATCATGTATGTAGTGATAAATATGCAATGCAACATCCTCCTAGTAACACATGCACACAGTGACAGTGATATTACATACAATATGCTCCTCGTGACACATGCCAGTCCCACATGGCACACGGTCAGCCCCTTAACTTAGCCTTGGCAGCCTCCAGCAAGCTGGTCCAGTAAATATGAGATGGGGCAGATGGGATGCAGGCGGTAGCGCAGAGTGTCATCAGAGGGCAGTTCTCGGCGCCCTAATGGCGGCGCTCTGGTTTTAAATTCACCAGAATGCACTTTGCATGGATTTTTGTTGGACTGTTATTTCAGGTTTGAATGCATATTATAAATAACAAGTCTATGTTTATGTTCATACAACTAGTAGATAATATTAACATTCTCCTCAGTTACAGTGTAAATATCCCATTAATTGTATTTGTTGCCTACTGTATAATCTTCATAATCGGCATAATTGTATTCCTCATTGTCTTCTCTGCAATTACAAAATCCCAAAAAGGGACTATTAAATCTGTCCATACATTGTACTAGCAGTTTTTCTGTGCAGTAAGTAATTTGCAGCTCACAGCGCTTAATAAGGATGGAGAGGGGTCTAACTGCCCAATAACATTGCAGACTTTATTTTGGCCATTACTGAGACAGCCACACAGACTGTAATTCTAATTAACACATCAGTGCAGCTAATTAATATATGTGAACTGCTAATTTGCATATCAATACAGCAAGAACATTTAATTTTCCCAGATTTGATCTTAGAAATAAATGGACAACACATCATATAGCCAATTTTTCCTGCTCTTTAAGTATAACCAAATATTTTGTGTCCCTATAATTTTTCTTTCATTTGGTCAATATGTACTATTACATTGAGTTGACAGCTACTGTAAATAAAATACTTTGGTTGCAAGTGCTAAGTAGTAAACCATTTCTATCATCCTTAGAGCTGGCACAATTTGCTAATTCCTGGATCTAAATCATGTAGCAGGGTCATCAGACACAAAGTGCCCTCTGACAGCCGACACTTCAGGATCTTACACTGAAACCATGATGTTTACCGCTTTATGTGTTACCAGTGTTGTTAACCTGCATGTTCAATAAAGTTGTTTTACATTAAACAACATGTAAAGAATGTGATGCTTTCATTGGGATCACTACAAGAGACGTTATGGAGTTCCATCGCATTCTGATTTTCTGTGTTTCTTCCTTAGGATGAAAGACCCGAGCCGAAAAAACAATGTTTTTGCTCAATTCCGAAAGAATGAGAGGGACAAGCAGAAACTGATAGAGACTGTGGCCAAGCAACTCCGTGGGCTCATCAACAGCCACCATTCATGAGAAGCACCAGTGCCACCCCACCATGATACTACTGGATGGTGCCAACCTCTGTACACTGAATGTATTCGAGAGCACTCCTTTTGGGTCCTGTGCCATTGTATATCTTGTTCAAGGGGTTATGGGTAATATTCAAAACGCAGTGTATAGTAGTCCAGCGTTCTTCTCCCTAGAAAATTATGACATTCTGGGGTAAATAAGGGCATAGAGGTTCTTTCTTGCTTTTGCCTGGTGTGGGGTATATATTTCTTTATATTGCACTGATCTAGCAGTTTTTTTGACATGAACAATGTTAGGTAAATTCAATGTAAGTTTTTAATGCACAATATTGCTGGCCTCGTGCAAACTATTGCGAATTTAATACAAGTGAGGCAATATGTGGGCAATTGGTTTGTCTTCAGTTACATTTTATACATTGATAAGAGACGTAAGAACTACACTCAACTGTCAAGATGCACTTCTCCAAAAAAGAGCGTCTATGTCTCATAAGCTGACGATAAAGTAAAAGCACTAGAATAAAGTAGGAGTATGTTTATTTTTCCTAATATTAGAATGGCTGACATTTTCAGGAATTATATTGAATTGCTTTTCGACCTGAGGGCAAATCAAGACAATATTTTATAGCTTCTTACACGGCATTTACAGGTGCAACACGGATTATCCAGCAACAGAATACCCGGCACCTTCTTTAATCCGGACAAATTTACAGCGGCGGGTCTGGGTTGGTTGGATAATCGGCACCCTTTTCAGAGTCACCTTGTTCTGGTGACTACTATTTGGGCTGGGTCTTTTGGGGGAGGGACTTCTGAACGGCCTCTGCAGCTTTGGGATTAGGTGGCTTTGCCTGTAAACAAAAAAAACACCTGACCAACCTCAGTTTGGCAAATTATTGAATCCAGCAAGAGGTTGGAATGGGGGTGTCGGATAATTGTGTTGTACCTGTTCTAGAAGGATAAAAAATGTTTTTGAATTGAGAATATCTTTGGTTTGCCCCAACATCCTCTTGGTCAATTGCAGCACCTAAAATTGTACTTATTAAAAGTTGTTATGTGTATAATCAGTTTTTTAGTGGAAAACATATTAAAATATTAACATTTGTCCATGTTCTCCTGTAACTGCCGTCGATTTTGTTCAGTACTTTGCGATGACCTACTCTTTTGTGAGCAACATAAAATTCTCCTTAGCAATTTTCCAAGAGTAAAATCATAAAGAGTACTGAACAGGAAGCTAGAAAACTGCTACCTAAAGATATTAAATACAGTACAACACGATTTCCTGGCATCCTTGGTTCCAATGCCGTGCTGGAATAATAATTTTGCCGAACCAACGGTGGTCCCTCTGACCCAATGATTATACACTTCCCGTTTGTCTCTAAAACACTATGGACTGCTAAAACCTTAAACTTAAGCAAAATAAGCTAAGAATCCTACAAAATCGTGGTATCACCACCAGAAAGAGCAATCCACATGAGCGCGTCTACACTCTGTGTCAACTGTGAACTGCCCCTTAAAATTCAAGATCCCACTCATAACTTGGTCCGGACTAAAGGAAGTGCTGGACCATCCGTTGCTGGAAAATAGGGGTCGTACATGTACTTTAAATGCAGAAGGAATTTTATGTGGCAATAGTAGCCCTTTTGTGTAAAGGTAGTCTGGGTAAAATAACATTAATTTAGGAGGCCACTTTCTAATGTGCTCTATTGTGAATGTTGTTACTTATTAGTACATCTTCCATCCATGGCTGGTTTACTTGGGATAATCCCATGGACACTTGCACAAGCTTGCTCAAAAGCAATTTTTAGTCTAGAGCTTTACTCTGAATCCAGTATTTGATGGTTTCAGCCCAAGCTGAGTCTTCCAAAAGCACCTTAATGATTCAATACATTAGTATGGACTCATAGGACCCATATGGACTTGACCATTCATTTTGTCTACCTTCCTGTACATACTGTCCTGTTGTCCAAGGTGTTAGAGGAGATATCCTAGTAACAACTGGTTTGGCTGGCATGCACTGTATCCACCACCTGCTGCTGGCTTTCCTGAGACAGTGATTAACGGGTCAGTGTACGCACTTTTCATGTTAAACCTATTTGACATTAGTTAACATTAAAAATACATGAGAAAATGGCAGCAAAGCAAATAGTTAGCGAACATATAATTTAAAAACACACTTTGCCCTACTAATGGCCACTGTTGTACCTATCCCCTCCTTTCTCATTGTCCTTGACGTTGCTGAGATATCAACTGAGGTATCATTATTCAAGCCTCACCAAGACAGTCTCATCTGTATTATCTCAGTTGAGATCTTTCACTTCCTTACCATTTGCTCATGATAATGAGAGAGGTGGGGAATGGGTACAGTAATTGCCATTAATAAGGAAAATTGTTTCCACGTGTATATTTTGTTAATTAATGGTGAACTAAAAATAGCTTTAACATGAAAAGCCATGTTAAAGCAATAAGCCCCTTTAATAGCCCCAGTTCTGAGTGTTCATAATTGGGCACCTTCTAAAAGATGGATTGTTATTAATCCAAGTTGTTTATTAAACGTATTACACAGTCATTTTGAATCCCACAGTGATCGTTCTTTACTGACAATAAAAATGGTACTGTAATTATTTTCTTTTGTATAAGTAATTTGGCCACAATATGGACACACACAATAGAAATGTGATACAATCCTTAATATATAAGCAGCAATATTTTGTTCTTTTTTGGAAGAAACTAAAAAAAAAACCTATAACAATATTGAATAAAAAGGGAAGTCCGTAACTCGCAGGCCAGGTCCAAGTATGAAATGTTAATGTCCCATAATTTGGATGTAAATGATAAGGGTGTGAAATGTCTGTGCAATGGAAGAGCTATTTCACACCCTTACTCTCAAACACTCTCACTCACACACTCACTCACTAAATAGTACATGTGTGTTCACATTTGAATGTCTAAAACAAGTAAAAAAATAAGAGCAAAGCCTTTGTGGGCACATTTGCATGTCCCTGCCAGGGTTCCCAGAATGCAGTGTAATAACTGTATTTCTCAGAATTCTGGGCATGAAACAAGTTGTTTTAAACATTCAAATGTGAACACAAATGTACTATTTATTTACTATATATATATATATATATATATATATATATATATATATATATATATATAGTGTTTCTGAAACCATAAATAATTAGTTGATATAGCTTCTAAAAGATAAAAGAGGAAGAAACCTATATTCAATATAGTTTATAAAGAAGAATATTGCTTTTATACTTGGTGTGCTCATTTGCAGGTCAAGTAATGCTGCATTTCTTTGTATATGAATATGTGTGTGTGTCTGTGTCTCTCTCTCTCTATGTGTCTCTCTCTCTCTATATATATATATATATATATATATATATATATATATATATATATATATATATATATATATATATATATATATATATATATATACACACACACACAATCAAACACAGATTTCTGTCCTCATGTCTATCTCATTTTAGCACCTTTTTTTTAATTCTTCTGCTAGTTCAATTTAATTCTGTAGTAAAAATCTAAATTCTTGAAACTACATGAAGAACATCCCAATTCGATATCTGGGCCATTTACAATCATTATTTATTTATTTGAATTCTATAACTGCAATTAGCTGAATAGAAGATTTTTTGGGGGGAAAACACCCCTAAATCCAAATTTCAAATTCAAATAAAATAAAAATACTTTATTAGATTACAATTTAAAATTGATATTTAAAATGAAACAATGTATGTATTTTTATTGTTATATAGTTCAATTTAACACCTTGAGATACTAATAACAAGCAAGAAATAGATACAATTTGAAATAGATTTTTTTGACTTCATGATTTTGATTGTGTTATTTTAGTGGTTTAAATGTTCATTTGTATTTGCTTCCTCTGGGCATTATACAGTATATTGGCCCACAACTAGAATACAGCTTTCAGTTGGTGATGCTGGTAGTATAAGGGAATCTCTTGGCGTGAGTTACAAAGGATCCATGTATGTAAACTTACATTATACTCCTCATTGTGCCCAGGGAGAATCACGTGAGCAGACACATATGCGTGTAATGTCCATGTATCTAGTATGAAAACTAAAACGTTTTGCTATGACAAATGATGATGTCACAAAAATGGATAATGTCTCTTATTGACATTATCAAAAAATCATTAAACTGACCTTTTTATTTGCCAATATTTTAGGTTGTTTGAATTAACAGTGTCTGAGTGACCTTATCTGATAATGTACATTAAAGTGGAGGAGACTGTTCAGCCGCTAGTGTTCCATCTTGTCCTATGGACTCTATAGGTTGGAACAAGATTATTTGCATATGATTAGTCATCACCGCCATGTGCCATAGGTAGAAAATGCATTATGGAAACTATAGTTCAATTATTACATTTGATAAAACAATACATTCTCACAACTTGTATTAATCCTTAACTTTGGTATCAATAGGTTTGTGGGGGCTTGTGTTCAGCAGTGAATAAAATGGACTTTAGTGGTAACATGGCTTGGCCCTTTAAAAGCCTAATTTGCATGAATAGAATAAGGAAAGCTTTATTAGCCAATTGTATACAACGTGTTATAAATTTGTACTATCTTTGCATAAATGAAGCTTCTATGTTGATCTTTCTTTCTTCCTTCTTCCATCCCTCAGAGCCTGTTGGTGTATGAAGTCGATGGGTAGTAACATGTGAATCTCCGTGTTGTGTGTTCTAATACAAACACTGCATGGCCAGCAACTTCCTACTGGTTCATGTGCTCACTTATAGAATTAGAACAGCTGGTTGTGATGTTGCATTTCAATATGCATTATGGAGATTCACATCTTTCTGCCTCACAGTGTCGCTTTCTAAAGGCTGGGAGAGGGTAGAGCCATGTCAGCCACCTAAAGGTGAGCAGAGGGAAATAAATTGGTTAGACCAATATCATAACTTTGTATAATTGGGCTAAAAGACTTTAATCATACTACACGCAACTTACACTTTTAGAGGGTCATGTTTTACTGCTCAGTTCAGATAAAGATGTGGCCGACATTTCTGTAAAAAGGCTGCATCCCCTCACTGTACTAAACTGGAAAGTAAAAAAAAAAAAAAAAAAACAGCATTTACGTTTATTTATATGCAATAAATCATTATTGGCGCAACAACTGTACTGTTTATAGACTAATGAGCTCTACGTTAGTTTTGCTTAAAGCACTGACACTAAGGATGACCATTCACTTGAAGCAGCTAGATAGCCCTTTGCAGGCAAGGGTCCCTCCCTCTTACAGATCTGATAACCAAAAATGGTGACTCCTAGTATTGCATAACTGTATATAATAATCCATTACAGGTTATAGATTGTTTTCTTATTAATATCCTTTAGTTGGGCAACATATTCCATAGCGCTTGTTGTTGTTTTTTTTTTTTTTTAACGGTATAAAAATATTTAGCCCGTTATCAAGTATAGTTCATCAAAATGCATATTGGGAATATGAGTCTACAGCAGTTCTTTAATGTAGTAACAAATACTAATCTGAAATTTATCGGGAGAGAAGGCTGTGTAACTGTGTCAATTTCTTCTTCAAGTAAATGAATTGGGAAAATGGAATATGTAGTAGGATTGGTTTTATTGGGCCAAAACCATTCTAAGTGTGCGTTGAGTCAGCCGATGGTGGCTTCTAGTCTGTTCCATTTCTGTTTTCATATACTGCGTAGGAAACTCCAAATTTGGCATGTGATCTTTGTCCAGTAGCCTTTAAAGGAGAAGTATCATGTATGGTGAAAACGTAAGTTCATAGGCTGCAGAATTTTTTTTACTGTTCTTTGGAATTTTTGCTCATTGGATAGAATCGTCCAGAACAGGGGAAACCATTTTGTTGTGTATTGAATAGGAACTTTTGCCAAATATTTGCCAAAAATATTTCTGTTGGCATGTGCCACTACTATTGAGATGTTGCCAAGGCCCATATTGTGTTTTTTGGAACAAGTGAATTCACACATTTTCTTGGTCATTGAATAGTCATTTAAGAATTTCATAGTTTGCACTCAACGCCAGGATATAAACTCTGCAACACAAATAATGCAAAAACACTACCCGCCGCGCTTAACCGAGGGAACGTGATGATTGCAATTGCAGAGCATTCGACGGTCCTGAGAAAATGCACAAAAAAGCGAGTTTTTAGGATATTACTGTTTACCATAAAGCAAAAACTACTGGAGAATGTTTTCGATACAAATCTTTAACCAGGATGACAAAGGGAAAGTAAAAGGTGAATTGCAGACAGCAAATGTCTTGGGATCCTGTCTGTAAGACTGCACTTTTATCTCCACTGGGAGAGATGGGATTAACCTCCAAGGTTAATACACTTGAGGTGGAAGCTATGATGACCGAGTCGGAGCTTTTACATGCTGTGTGTACAGTGTACCAGAAAAAAACAATCTGCAGGTTGGAAGTTTAAACCAGGTATGAGAAACACTCATGGAATGTTAACCTGGGTCATGTGTCACGCCTGTAACATATAGAATTTCTGTTTACTGGAAATGTACCTAAATGTTGTCCACACCCTCTGTACTATATTACACTCCTCTTACAAAAAAATAAATAAAAATAAGTCTATATTTTGGTCTCTCTTTATTTTGTTGTGGTCCATTTTTACTAAAATAACCAAACTTTTAGGTAAAACAGTTACTACGATGAACATGCTATGCTCTCTATCTCTTCAACATGTATTTCTACCACTTACTGCAACCTCACCTACCAAAAGCATTTATGGACCACAAGGTCACAGTGTGGACCAATGGGCAGTATCGTTTCTCTGACATATTTTATGCTCATTGCTTTATACCACCAGTTCGTCATGTAATTTATTGTACTGGTGATACTAAGACACTAAGAATTTTTAGAAATTATACAAAGTAAACATCAATTTTAATCCAAAATCTTAAAATGTTATTTTATTCCTAAAATTACTAATATTAGCAGCTCTGTAAGTCAGGACTCCCCTTCGGGATTGCTACCTTGCTATGGTGAAGGGGCATGTGTACTTTAATGAAGATGTGAGCTATACCATTTAGGGTCACCCGAGAGGGGCAGGTCATAGCAAAGATGTTAGAAAAATCGCAGTCCATTGGACAAAGAACTGGCGATAACAGATACAAGACGTGCGTGCTGTAGTCCATAGCGTCACAGAGAGTCGAACAAGACTGAATAATTAAACAAAAACAAGCCAGGAATATAAAAGTATTTTTGTAGAAAATCCTATATTTGGCTGACACAAGGGGATTTTATCTTCGTCTGCCAGTAGCAGAGTAAACCCCCTTAGGAAAAGTCTCCTCCTCCAGCTAAAGGAAGTAGCTGGAGGGGGAGACTTTTCTTAAGGGGGTTTACTCTGCTATTGATTCTATAGTCAAGTGTACAACGTAAAGAGGGAGTTTCCAAGAGTACCGAAAAGATAATGGACTCCATATTTCCTCCCATTGTGCCCAGGTTTCTAATCCTATTAAAGGATTTTATTTTTTTAATCATTTTGCCATTATCATGTACTATATATATAATTGGGTGCATTTCTGCATGTAATTACAAATATTTAATTCAAATGTCTGCACCCTTTAAACCTGATTAAAACTTTTGGGAAGACCGAATATTAAATCTTTCGGAGAAGCCAACAATTTAACTTCGGTTCCATGTGTCTTTCTTTTCCCACAAGAAGAAAATTATCCTTTTTTTTTTTTTTTTTTTTTTTTGTGGTTATAATTAAAATTTGTTCATCAAATTAGTCTTAAATTCTGTAAGAGAATTGTGGTATTATGTCACTTCTCAAATATTTGTAGATGTTGGAATTGTTAAAATTTTTGCAATATTAGGAAAATGGCCTCTGTTACATTTGCCGCTGGACGTTAATTCTGAACATTTCATTTTGTACAGTTACTTACACAAAATAAGGTGTAACATCATCAGGGTCATTGTCTGTTCATTCTCTCCCGGCTATTGAGCACCTAATAATGGGCAGCCATTGTAGAAATATAAGTGAAAAGATCATCCTGTCCCTGAAGGCTACACACAGACAGCTTGACACTTGTGTCTAAACGATATGACATCTTACTACCAGACGTCTTTGAATCTTTGTCTTACAGTCCTGTAATTGGCCTTTAATTTTCTAGTTAACTCCTTTACTGCCACTGAAGCTAAGATGCAATTTTAGGAATAATTGTATGGATTTAGACTATTTTAGAAAAATAAATATATATAAAAATATATATACAGTCAGGTCCATAAATATTGGGACATCGACATAATTTTAATCTTTTTGGCTCTATACACCACCACAATGGATTTGAAATGAAACGAACAAGATGTGCTTTAACTGCCGACTTTCAGCTTTAATTTGAGGGTATTTACATCCAAATCAGGTGAACGGTGTAGGAATTACAACAGTTTGTATATGTGCCTCCCACTTTTTAAGGGACCAAAAGTAATGGGACAGATTAACAGTCATAAATAAAACTTTCACTTTTTAATACTTGGTTGCAAATCTTTTGCAGTCAATTACAGCCTGAAGTCTGGAACGCATAGACATCACCAGACGCTGGGTTTCATCCCTGGTGATGCTCTGCCAAACCTCTATTCAACTGTCTTCAGTTCCTGCTTATTCTTGGGGCATTTTCCCTTCAGTTTTGTCTTCAGCAAGTGAAATGCATGCTCAATCGGATTCAGATCAGGTGATTGACTTGGCCATTGCATAACATTCCACTTCTTTCCCTTAAAAAACTATTTGGTTGCTTTTGCAGTATGCTTCGGGTCATTGTCCATCTGCACTGTGAAGTTAAGTCCAATGAGTTCTGAAGCATTTGGCTGAATATGAGCAGATAATATTGCCCGAAACACTTCAGAATTCATCCTGCTGCTATTGTCAGCAGTCACATCATCAATAAATACAAGAGAACCAGTTCCATTGGCAGCCATACATGCCCACGCCATGACACTACCACCACCATGCTGCACTGATGAGGTGGCATGCTTTGGATCATGAGCAGTTCCTTTCCTTCTCCATACTCTTCTCTTCCCATCACTCTGGTACAAGTTGATCTTAGTCTCATCTGTCCATAGGACGTTGTTCCAGAACTGTGAAGGCTTTTTTAGATGTTGTTTGGCAAACTCTAATCTTGCCTTCCTATTTTTGAGGCTCACCAATGGTTTACATCTTGTGGTGAACCCTCTGTATTCCCTCTGGTGAAGTATTCTCTTGATTGTTGACTTTGACACAAATACACCTACCTCCTGGAGAGTGTTCATGATCTGGCCAACTGTTGTGAAGGGTGTTTTCTTCAGCAGGGAAATAATTCTCCGGTCATCCACCACAGTTGTTTTCAGTGGTCTTCCGGGTCTTTTGGTGTTGCTGAGCTCACCGGTGCGTTCTTTCTTTTTAAGGATGTTCCAAACAGTTGATTTGGCCACACCTAATGTTTTTGCTATCTCTCTGATGGGTTTGTTTTGTTTTTTCAGCCTAATGATGGCTTGCTTCACTGATAGTGACAGCTCTTTGGATCTCATATTGAGAGTTAACAGCAACAAATGCAAATAGCACACTTGAAATGAACACTGGAGCTTGTATCTGCTCTTTGTAAATGGGATAATGAGGGAATAACAAACACCTGGCCATGGAACAGCTGAGCAGCCAATTGTCCCATTACTTTTGGTCCCTTAAAAAGTGGGAGGCACATATACAAACTGTTGTAATTCCTACACCGTTCACCTGATTTGGATGTAAATACCCTCAAATTAAAGCTGAAAGTCTGCAGTTAAAGCACATCTTGTTCGTTTCATTTCAAATCCATTGTGGTGGTGTATAGAGCCAAAAAGATTAGTTTTGTGTCGATTTCCCAATATTTATGGACCTGACTGTATATATTTTCTTTGCATCATTCAGTTGTTTTTTTACTCTATCTTTATGTCCATGGTCATGCTGGTATTCGTGGGTTGCCAATTCCTTCTCCAATGGGCCACAGCATACAGCTTCTGGTATTCCAAGGTGGTCTCACAACCAAGTACTTTTCAGGCCTAACCCTTCCCTCAATACGGGGGAAGATGGAAGGTACATGAAGAAGGGGACGGCAGAACTGGAGGCGGGTAGATTAAGTCATTGACCAGAGAACCTTTAGAAAAATAGTTACCAGCTTACAATACTTATTATTCATTGGTATTATTCTATGAGTGCTATCTGGGGTGGTAAGATGACCATCATAGAACACAGCCCTCAAATCAAAATTGCAGCTATATCTGACCACAAACTTCATGGTTAAAGGGCCAATGTAAGCAATGTTCATCTTATATCTATTTTTAGTTCACCATTAAATAATATAAAGTATACACTTGGAACATTTTAAGTCAATAATGTTATTAAAGCCATAAAATGACAACTTAATCAATGTTACAGTAATTGAAATCTTCTACTTCTTTTCATTAGTGCTTAGGACAATGAATGAGGTGGGGCAGGTACAACAGTGGCCATTAATAAGGGTATTTTTAAAGTTTTCTTGCCAAAGCTGTGCTTTTCTGCTGTTTTGTACATGTATTTCAATGTTAATTAATGGTGAACTCAAAAAATTGGTGAGAAGTGCATATGCTGACCCTTTAATACCGAGCTATTTAACATGGTTTTATAAAAAAAATTCATAAAAAGTACAAGCATATTAAGTAATTATACAATTAAACAACACATAAATGTTCTGATTAATCCACTTTATCCTCTATTGTGTCATTTGAAACATAAGAGAGAAATGTAATCTACAGCAATGTGTCCAACAGCAGGTCCTGGGACCTTATCTGCTGGTCCTCAAAACATTTGGGGTCATTTTGCCATCCGAAATGAGCTCTCCTCCCAGCTTGGCCCTACCCCACCACCCTCTCCCCAAACCGACAAAGGCGGTCATTGGAAATTTAGTTTTGCATGACATCGGGTCCCCGGCCCCATAATGGTTGTGACCACGGATCCATGGCGCACAGTGAGCTTCTTACCTGATAGCATAGCCAGGTTTACATCCAAAATGACAACAATTCAAGTTTGTGTATGTCCAAATATTCACAATGCTCCCTCTCCTCTGTATCATGTAAGTGTTCAAGACAAAATGAGATGGAAACAATCCTGCCTCTATCTTTATTTATATCACCACACACAGGATACAATTTCCTTTATACAAAATTACCAAAGCACTATGACACCAATGGTTGATAAAGAATATAGCATCTACTGCCTAATTCTTAACCTTGATCTACAATGCCTGGCCACAAAATCCCAAGCACAGTTCAAGATTAATTTTCTGAAATACAAAATTCTGCTTCATCAGGATCCCAGATACCTTAAGAAGCTCCTCAACTTTCAACTCTGAGAACTGCAGGTCTTCACCTAAAGATGGCTCTTATTTTTTTATGTATGCAGCATGTCCATCTGGGGATTATCCACTTCACATGAGTTTAACCTTTCCGGGGCCATTTTTAAAGAAAGACTAAAAACACAACTACCCAGGCTTTTAAGAGAGATTTTTTGATCAGAACTCAATAAATCTTAAATCTGTAAAGTATTAATCATGAGTAAACACCTTAATTGACACTGCTTTATATCTTGGAGAGACCATCGATAAAACAATCTGAGCTTACTTTTAAAAAATGACCAAAGATTGGTGCATACTGCACAATACATGGGAACTCAAGGGGTAAATATGGCTTATTTGTCTGCATATCTCATGAACATATGTAGGGACAAGAGAGAACTCCTACAAAGCTCCCATATATTTATGCCATGATATTTTATTCCAGTCTATTGTAATGGAATATTGTTTTCTACATCAGTGGCTACGCTACATGTCTCTGTATAAGTGAGGGTTGATCACTGGTAGATATACCTTGATTCTTTCTCCAAGGACATGCATATATTTTATTTTTACCTGGAAGTAAAGTCTTCTTATGCTGTCAGATTATCATTAACATAAACTCATTTTCATTAGGAACACAGAAAGGGGAGAGAGAATTTGCCTACCTGTTAAAAGCATTTCTAGAACTCACAAACTCCTTTCTTGCCTCTACTACAACAGCTCAGTCTTAATGACCTATCCATCTCCAGACTGTCCTCACTTCAATCAGTCATGGCTACCACTGCCAAACTCATCCATCTTACTTACCATATGTTACTGTCAATAATTGGATGTTCTCATCATTTTAGATGCGTCACATTGTAATGGTAGCTCTACATCACAATTAAATATGGAACGCCTGTTTGTTCTTGGTTAATCTAGGCGTCAATGTTTGTTTACTCTAATTTGCATGGCTTGTGCTTTTATCTTCAAGCTTAATAGTCAATATTGCAAGAGTAGTTCATCTTCATTATGGAAATATATATTAACTAGCATTTTATGCTCTTTCATTTAGACAGTGTTGTGAAATATTTTCTGATTTCTAGATGTAAGTGAGAAGTAGCCTGATATATTCTACACTGGCCACAATCTGTCCAGTGAAATTTGCTAAGTTTCCTTCCAAAGATAAAATACAGTTTTGAAAATAAGCCTTAAGGACAATTTTTGTAAGCTTTTATACTTGTTTTTTTTTTCTCCAAATCTTATGCTGGTAGTTGTCCAATGGAAAGTGGACCCACAGAATAGCGATTATTGACCATCCTTGCCACTGGAGACACAATTGGCAATAGAACTGTGGAGGTAAACCAAAAGGCAGGGTTCATTGTCAAATGCAATAAGTCCATGTTAGAAGGTGCACTAATGGTCTTGCATGGGTACGATTGGATACAACGATTGGCTTTATATGTGTGTCCTGTCCCTGCCACAATTAACAGCAATTACATCAGTCTTGGGCACCTCCATCAACCTGACATAGACACAAGTGAAGGTACCCAGCTATGACATGCGTAGGCGATTGAACCAGAATTATTTCCCTTTATGGAAATATAGACACATAGCCATAACCGATATAATAAAATATACTATAAACATAATTTGTATAGGGAACATCTGAGCAGGTGACCATGTATAGTTTAACAAGTAGTTTACAAACCCTAATTACCAATATTGCTTTTACGTTCTTTAAAAAATATTGGCCACCATGTAAATTAGTTCAACGCATTTTGTTAGATTTTGATGATTATATATATTGATGTGAGTGTCTTACAATAGAAAAAGAATAGCAAAGAATTTGAGTGGACTTTCAGCTTCCTATGCGCCATCAGAAATAATGCTGCCAAATTATTCATAGATAATGCAAATAAATAAATATAACTAATTAGAAGAAGGGATTAACTCTGTATTTGATACTAAATACATGATTAATTGCTCTTTTCAGTTATAGAAACAATTAAAAAAAGAAAGTCACTGATTTCAGATTGGATGTAATGTTTGCTGATGAGTAATGTGTAAAGTATGAATAATGATTTGTAATATATATATATATATGTGTGTGTGTGTGTGATTATTACCTAAAGTGATGCTGTCAACACTATATAATAGCTGGATTAATTACTGTTCAGTGCTATTGAATGTCACTATACAAGAGTTTGACATGGATATCAAAGCTTTTATTGCACATGTATGAATGTCTGGGTGTGTATTTAACACAACTGTTCATTTTTATGTGGTTAATGTACATAGTTTGAGTATTCATGTAAGCAACTGCTCTATACTTTGTATGGGAGTATATTTTAGTATGTATTTGCACTGTAGGTGTAATACTGTGGTTTTAAAATGCAACTACATAATCTATGTAAATGTATAAATATGTATGACCATGTAAATTGTATGTTGTTCAATGTGTCATTGTGTGTGAGTGAGAAGTTATAAACATAGCATGACAATAAAGCATATAATTTCAGCTTGGATAATGAATGTTGGTTGTAGATGATCAACTAAATCTCATATTTGAAGAATGTTTCAGTTGAATGTATCACATGCAAGTAACATGGGGCCCTACTCTAATCGCTGAAAAAGCACTTATGAGTGCCCTAAATGAGGAGTAAAGCATAAACATCTTTGTCAATTCCCCATTCCTGAAACATTGCGAGAGAACTCCTATGGGTCACTGCTCCAAGTGAACTTCACGACACCGCTGAAATGCAAGTCATACATTTCCACTGAATATAATAATACAAGTTACTCTCTGACACCTAAACCCTATACTAATAAGATTTTATGGATCACTCGCAAATCAGGGCACTGCCGTAAAAGCAGAAGAAGGATTTACGTGTACCAAAGCCCACTCGCAAGTAGTTTTCAAACCCTTGCTAAGTCCCCCAGAAGCATTTAGAGTGAAAGTACAGCACAAAAAGCACTACAAAATTATGAAATGTCAAGATTATTTGACACTTAACAGTCAGATGTCAACATATGTGTAATTAAAAAAATATGTTATAATAGTATTAAGCCCGTTTTATGATATCAAATCCAGGTACCCAGTACTCAAGCGGTTAATCTACATCACCAAGCCACGTTGCCTAGGAACAAATGCTCTGATATATTGTCTATATTACTATATATCATATTTTAACACAAAATAAACAAATTTTTACTGATTGAAGCTATAAATACAATTGTCACATCTTTTTAATATCAAAATATATTAATAAATAAAAAAACAATTACTTTATATCCTTATTAGATTTATAAAGTTCCCATTTCTTATTGGCTCCTAGGGCCGTCTCATTAGTAAAGTTTGGTTTGGCTGCTACATGCAATGAAATCTGTTGCGTCTAAGGCAGGATTTACGGCTGTGCACGGAGTGCCCTAATGTGGGGGAGCTTAAGTTTAGAATACTGTTGTAACTTGAGAAGAAAAAGCTCCCGCAGCCAATTTACGGCTATACTGCAGTTTACACTGTCCAATTAGCAAAGGACTCATGGTTTACTCCAATAGGTAGACCAGAGAGTATAATATACAGCAGGTGTTGACAAATTAACTAAACTTGTGTGGTTTCTCTCCTGTTAGTTGACCTATCCAGAGTCACCTCAATACATCACTAGCGTACAGCATTAAAATCATCAAATCTATCAAATGGCCTATGTGAATTCTTCAATAGTGAATATATTTAAGTGCTATATTACATGTTGTACTGGGTGTGGATGTGATAGGTTTGCAGTACATAGCATATCTAGTAATGGTTTTCAATGGAGGATGTATTACATTATAGAAAAGGATTTTTTTACCTATTTGTGTATAGTAATTGAATAGCCACAGAATGTTAATAATAATAGTAATAATATTAAATAATATAAATAAAAATATAGTAATTTTATTTATATATAGTAAATAAATAGTACTTTTGTATTCACATTTGAATGTCTAAAACAAGTAAAAAAAAAATAGTTTCATGCCCAGAATTCTGAGAAATACAGTTATTAAACTGCATTCTGGGAACCTTGGCAGGGTCATGTAAATATGCCCACAAAGGCTTCTCTCTTGCAATCCATAACCATATAAAACATGGTTTTATATGTATGTATATAACATGATATTTATATATATATATATATATATATATATATATATATATATATATATATATATATATATATATTAATAATGTTATTGGCATTATATTGGATTCCCACTGATCCCTAGGGTTATCTCTCATATTTTATATACAGGTTCTGATGACCCAAGAATGTGTCCTGTTACCAGACCACCCCAGTTGTAGCCTGTCACAACCTCCTGCCACTTTGATTGTTGGCTTGCACTGGCCCGGATATGTTTAATGGGTCTCATAATAATGTTACTTTTAGGTTATTCTTTAAGAGTATGATGAACATAGTATTAGCCATTTTTTATCGAAAGTGTAGCATTCCCAAGACTTTCAGTGTTATTTGTGCTGCATTTTTATGCAAACAAGCTGTTTTAATGTGCTAATTAGAATAACAGTATGCTTGATTATATTATTATGTGGTGGCCGAAACACTGACCTATAATGTTGTCATTCATTTAGATCATCCCAGCCTTATCAACTACTCAAACTAGTATACTGAGCCAAACATAAGCCACAAAAACAATGCTCTGGCATGATGTACGGTGACACAGTATAAAACCATCCTACCTATTGGGGTAATCGTTCCCCTTTAAGGCAGAATAATCTTAATATTGTGTCTCAGTCCCATTGGTCCCCCTTCAGCTGAGTAACCACTGGTATTTCCGCTCCCTTTGGTACCTGTTTCTTGGCACTTTATAAAGGGAGACTATTAGTTTATTATTGGACAGTTGTTGGGGTAATCAGACCACCTACATATATTTTTCTTATCCCGTTTAATGGATATATCTTGTAGATGGAGGGGGCCGGGTCCTCCAATTGCCCCACCGCTGGCCTGACTCTTGTACATAAGTCCATGATCTAGAAAGTCAACTTTATTTTTAGATGTTTTGAGCATGTGACCCATAGTAAAAGTGTGAGAATTTGTCATTCAAGTCCACGTGCCATGTTGTTAAGGTCCATTAGCAGACAGGGCCTCCTGTCACCTCTAGGTTTTGCGGGAGATCTTCTTAGATGTATTATGTAGGATCAATCCTATCAACGTGCCGAATGTCTTCCATTACCTGGAGCTATAGGTACAATAGAAAGCATATGACATTCTCTTTGATTTATCTGCATTTACAGAAGAAGGAATCATTGTGCAGTAAGATGAATGTCTCCTACATAGAGTAATATAAACCTTTTCAGTATGCGTCATATTATCTAGAAAATAATCAGGACCAGATTACCGTGGACACATACATGAGATAGTTAGACAATATGCCGTCTGTTTAAAACTGTCCACAGCCACAAGGAACATATACGGCTCCTGGCAACGTTTGTATTTCACCGTTTAAATGAAACCAAATAATCATATTTTTCACTCCATTTGGCCAACACAATATATAATTCCATATTTAGAGTATTATCACATTGAATTGATGGATTATTGTATTGACCCTATATAATGTTTTTATAATAATAATAGATTTTCTTTTTTTTGTACAGTTACTAAGTTTTAAGTTGTATCTCTTTTGTCCTTGTTGGATAGGTGTAAGGAATGGTGTGCCAATCCAGTTTTCTTCTACTGTATATATGGGGTTCCCTGGTGGTCCAGTGGTTAGGATTCAATGCTTTTATCACTGTAACCTGGGTTCAATTACAGTCTGGGAACCAAGAGATCACACCAACCTGAAGCTAAGCAAGGTTGGGCCTGGTCAGTACTTGGATGGTAGACCACCTAGGAATACCAGGAGCTGTATGCTGTGGTCCACTGGAGAAGGAACTGGCAACACATTCCAGTATATCTGCCATGAATACCAAGTGGATCAGCATGGTGTGTTGCGGTCCATGAGGTCACGGATAGTCAGACACACATGTAAAAGTATACTAATTTCCCAGTTTTGGAATATTTTACTGTGAGGTACCCACTAAACTCACATATAGGGAGTTGTATATTCCTTATAGAGCATTCCTATTCAAGTAGTTGTCTTAAACACTGAATATATGCATTAGAGATACACAGAGTATACAAAACATGCATACGATTTCTTTTTTATTTTAATGTAATGGGAGATTAGATAAATCCTTAAATCAGTGACATGGCAGCTGTTCCAAATATTGTATTAATTAAAACTATAGGTAATAACAAGGACATTATCAAGTTGAACATTATTAATAAAAATAGCATTTTCTTACAGTAAACATCTTCCCGTTTGCCATTTTTAATGCTTAATCAGCCTATCTCAACAACCCACTAAATACAAAATAAAATCTCTTTATAATGGGTGATTGCTGTCAATAAATGTAAATTTC
The DNA here is from genome assembly GCA_027410445.1 of Discoglossus pictus. Lineage (NCBI taxonomy): Eukaryota > Metazoa > Chordata > Amphibia > Anura > Alytidae > Discoglossus > Discoglossus pictus. Next base: position 29,633,854 of record CM050163.1, on the reverse strand, counting down.
TGTCTTTATGCATTGTGTGCAGTCTAAAACTGTAAATGAAAAGACTGAGCATGCCCACATTCACATATGATGGCTTCATTTGAGCATTATGCGCTTACAGATAGTATAAGAAAATGCCTCTGACCTTGTTTTTGCATCTGCAAATGATCCTTGGGTTTGTGTCCCTAAGGGTCATGGGGGCCCAAGATTGGACTCCTTGGTCACTGTGCCTTAGGGAGACCAGCTACACCTCACTGATAAGGCCATAGAAGCCAAAACATATGTCTAAGGTCTACTGTTTTTTTTCCCCATTCAGTGGATAATTGTCTGGCATTTCAGGGCTGGATAATTATTTTGATAGATATACTACAGGCACAAGTGAGATAAAAGAGGCTGCTCTCTGTGTACATTGCCTTGCAAAAGTATTCTCCCCCCTTGACATTTTTCATATTTTGTTACATTACAGCCTTACGTTCAATGTTTTGTGAATTTGGATTTTATGTGATGGATCAGAACACAATAGTTTAAGTTGGTGAAGTGAAATGAGAAAAATATATACAACATAAAACAATTTATTTTAGAAATAGAAAACAGAATATTGGCATGTGCGGATGTATTCCCATTACCTTCGGAAGTCACATAATTAGTGAAATGATGTCCACCTGTGTGCAATCTAAGTGTCACATGATCTGTCATTACATATACACACCTTTTTTGAAAGGCTCCAGAGGCTTCAACAACTAAGCAAGAGGCACCACTAACCAAACACTGCCATGAAGACCAAGGAACTCTCCAAACAAGTAAGGGACAATGTTGTTGAGAAGTACAAGTCAGGGTTAGATTATAATAAAATATCCAAATCTTTTCTGATCCCCAGGAGCACCATCAAATCTATCATAACCAAATGGAAAGAACATGGCACAACAGCAAACCTGCCAAGAGATGGCCACCCAAGAAAACTCACGGACCGGGCAAGGAGGGCAATAATCAGAGAGGCAGCACAGAGACCTAAGGTAACCCTGGAGGAGCTGCAGAGTTCCTCAGCAGAGACTGGAGTATCTGTACATAGGACGACAATAAGCCGTACGCTCCGTAGAGTTGGACTTTATGGCAGAGTGGCCAGAAGAAAGCCATTACTTTCAGCAAAAAACTAAATGGCACGTTTTGAGTTTGCAAAAAGGCATGTGGGAGACTCCCAAAATGTATGGAGGAAGGGGCTCTGGTCTGATGAGACTAAAATCAAACTTTCCAGCCATCAAAGAAAACGCTACGTCTGACGCAAACCCAACACATCACATCACCCAAAGAACACCATCAGCAGCCGGGACTGGGAAACTGGTCAGAGTTGAGGGAAAGATGGATGGTGCGAGGGATATTCTTGAGCAAAACCTGTAGCACTCTGTGCGTGATTTGAGGCTAGGACGGAGGTTCACCTTCCAGCAGGACAATGACCCCAAACACACTGCTAAAGCAACACTTGAGTGGTTTAAGGGGAAACATGTAAATGTGTTGGAATGGCCTAGTCACAGCCCAGACCTCAATCCAATAGAAAATCTGTGGTCAGACTTAAAGATTGCTGTTCACAAGCGCAAACCATCCAACTTGAAGGAGCTGGCACAGTTTTGCAAGGAGGAATGGGCAAAAATCCCAGTAGTAAGATGTGGCAAGCTCATAGAGACTTATCCAAAGCGACTTGGAGCTGTGATGGCTCTACAAAGTATTGACTTTAGGGGGGTGAATAGTTATGCACATTGAGACATTACATTAATGTGAGATACAAACAAAAAGTCAAGGAGATGCATATATATATATATATATATTTTTTTTTTTTTTGAATATATATATACCGGTATATATTAATATTTCCATTACAGTCTAATGCTTTGGATGAGGATCTGCAATGAGACCACAATGTGTCTCATTTTAGTAAAAAATAAAATGAAAAATTAACATGGGTCCTAAATAGTTTATTCCAATTTAGAAATAGAATCCTGGATCCCTAAATCCGGTCAATTTTATATTTTGTAAATAAAGCAAATCAGTGGTTCCCAAACCTCTCCTCACAACCCATCAGATAGGCCATCATTTAGGGCAAACACTGTGTGAACAAAGGTGAGGTATCCGAAATGGGGGATGAAATATTTTTCACCTGTGTATTATACAGTGTTTTGCCTCAGTCATGGCCTGTCTGTGGGTCTTGACGAAGGGTTTGGGAACCACCAAAGCAAGGTATCTTACTAAAAAAAAGTCTATATGTGATATAATGTACTGTAACAGTGACATGTGTGTCCCTTCTATATGTTGCCAGCCCACTCCGCACACGGGAAGTCAGAGCCTGAAGCTTCAAGTCTATAGAACATACATGAAGAGAACATTCTGAGGGCAACATCGTTCATCCAGCGTTTGTTTAAACCTTGGTGAGAAGATGCTGTGCTATACATTTACTGTTTTACAAAATATTTCATCCCCCAGGCAGTAGAACAGTTAAACAAGTTTCAAATACTGTACCATATTTAGATGAAACAAAAAATGCTTTTTTTTTTCAATTTAGACATTCTTTGACATTTTTAGATCTTGATGTTTCATAAAGTGCATACTTTAGGTAAACATTAAAATAAGTAATAATTCAGTTGAACTTGCCCCATTTCTGATGGCCTACATATGGCAGAGTCTAGAATCATTAACCCCTCCAGTGCTAGCACAGTATGTTGTGAGAGACCGTCTAGTCACCAGGAGAATAATAAACATTTAAAATAAATTCAATTATCAGTTGCAAATGTGTCTATTTAATGGCTAACTATGCTTATTAATCGATTAGTAAAGTTAATTTTGGACGGTATGCAACAGAACAAAGTGAAATCCCAGTAGAATCCTTCAGGTGAGATACAACAGTACAATTGATTAACCCTTTCGGTGCCAGTGGTTCTGGCCATTTTTTGACCCAGGAGATCAGACTCATTTGCTATGCATCTGTTTAGACAATGTTACTGTCAGCAGGGGCGTAGGAACTGGGAGGGATGGGTGGGCCAAATCCAACCCCCCTAGGTTATATGAACAGGGGACACAAGAAACAGCAAAATTAAATGTAATCATGCGGTACCAGATTTGTACACTAGAGTCCCTATGGAGCAGTATGTCTTTCTCATTGAAAGCTTTGACCCATAATTTTCCTTATATAGATATATATAGATACATTTTAATTATATTGGGGTAGGGCATTGAGAATTTAAACAAATAAATAAAAATAAAGATGTTGAGGGGCACTGCAGCAATGTGATCTGCCAAGGTCCAAATGTCATTATGAAAATTAAGTCAAGGTCTGGAATCTATTAATTTTTTCTATAGATGCATAAAATATTTAATCTAATGGCATTCAGAGGGGCCCAGGAAAGTGGTTAACATAGGGATCTCTCCATGGGTCCCGTATTAAAAAATCAGAGAGAAGTTCACTCGAAAATCACCTCAGAGCTATCACATAATGTATGTAAATCTAACCTCTGAGGACTCAAAATCTGCCCCATAACTGTTTTACAAGCCACGCCCCTAACAATATTCAATCTCGCTGAAGATTATTCTGAAGTTTCTCTGTATGCCCAAAATATATTTTAAAAAATCCTACAGGTACCTTCAACACCTTGTAAAGGCACAAAAATGCCTCTGAGAGGCTTGGATGCCTCTGATCTGACACTATGAAGGAGCTATCGCCTACCTCTACCCCTGGGTATCACCAAGATCCTCCATGAATACTCACTACCCCCAAAGTATAATTATGGGGTACCTAATATCAAACCCTATACCATGGGAGTCCCCATGGATCCCCATGGCGCTCAGATTAAAATACATATTTTCTGATTGTTTAAGCTTTAAGTCGATCAGAAATGGGGTTAGAGAAATATAAATACTCTATTCTGATTGGCTAAAATATGATTGCCACATATTTAATCCAATTAGAATCTCAAACAAACAGCATACATATTGTCTTGGCCCACTGACTTCACTTCTAACTTTGATAATGCTAATAAAACCTCATCTTTTTAAAAATGATTTGTGTTAATTACTTTATCACTTAATGCAGGGGCCTCAATGGAAATTCACATTCCCCAATATCAGTTGACAAAACAGAGCAGAAGGATCCAGACAGGTTGCTTGTCCCTGTCTTCCCCATAATTATGATCTTTGTTAAAGGGCCATTGTAAATGCTTTTTATGTTAACCCTATTTTTAACTTGTTTTATATCTAATCTAATTTTGCATCTGAATACTAAAACTATCTAACTAAATTGATTTATATGTGTTTATCAGATACTTTGTGCAACTTCTGCCCTGCAATATTTCTCAGAAAGGAATAGAAACTTAAATATAGGAACACACTTATATGCTCAAATCAAATAAAGAACATATGGGAGAGGGCGAAGAGCTCTCCAAAACTGCTTTATGAATCACAATTCCCTGCAATAAAAGTGCTATACATAGATATGCATTCTATTTGTGAGTATTTGTATATATAGTATTAGTTGTTTGCTACTATGAACTTGCTCCAGGAATTTAGAGTCATACAACAATATTCCCCAGGGCATGGTGCCAATCTCCTACAAAGCATATTTACATATTGAATAGAAGTCGGACAACTTGTAGCTGAAACCTAGACTTCGAGGATTGCCAAGGAGTATTATGGTCTATCCAACAATAGCTGCAGCTATCAAAGCTCAGCATCTCCTCAGAGGAAACAATGTGGCACCAAGATGATGTCAGGGTAAGCAACAGGTATGGCTATCGTGTTTCGCTCCTGCTTCGGCTTTATATTCAAGAGGAATATCACATTTATCAACTTTATAAGTATAATGACAATTTTGTGAAAATACTATTGGTAAATACATGTTCCAACTTTCCCAGACAAACCTATTAATATTAGTGCATGCTTCATGTTCCATTTTCTTTTTATTGATGAATATTTAATTACAATAATGATCATCCTCTTTTCAGATCTTTAGCATGATATGATAAATGAGGTTGATGGAAAAAAATTTTTAATAAAAGGGGTTACTTATTATTGGCTACTTCTATTTAATCTGCAGCCCAGTAACTTTCACTTGGAAGACCAAGACTATTTGGGATCTGTGCAGATCTGGCTAAAGCTGGATCTACAGAAATACCAGATAGAAGTGGAAGTGAATACAATAGGTTACAACACACAGCTCATTGCTGAGCTTGGGTGATATGATTGTGGAAAAAAATATCTGGATCCACCATGTGGTTGGTATCATTCAGCTTCTACACGACATCATAATCTTGTGTCTTTGTGGGCATCATTTCTGCTCTGGAGAAAACATCGCCTAGCATGGGATAAACCCTATTGGCTGAGTAGGGCAGAATATGTTTTTTCGAAGAAAACTACGCTACAATGGGCATGGATCTTCTAGTGATAGGTACGACCTGTGGTAAATAAAATGTATAAGAATAAAAAGTATTTTTTACCCTACATGGTATTGCTGAAGTACCCTACATGGTATTGCTGAAGTGACCCTACATGGCATTGCTGAAGTGACCCTACATGGTATTGCTCAGAGCTTTATTGGTGTACTCAAGCCCCTTCACCACAAGTTAAATATCTAGAGGGTAAGCAGGTATTAGACATGGTTACATTTATTGAGGTTGGTACAGTACATTACTCCATAGTTTGGGTATATTTAGTCTAAATCCCCATTCAGTAAACTAATACATTTATTAAAAAGAAGCTTTGACAGCAGAAAATGCATAAGTCAAAGAAAGAGTAAGACATAAAATTTCACAAGCTATAAGATGTACACAATATACAAGAAATATGTTACATGTTCTATTTAAGAGAGCCATAAGATGACTCAAGTCTTGATAAATTAAGCTGTGCATTAAAGTATTTGCCTTCCATTTATATCACGAGAGACGAACAAGAAATGCATTGTTACTGACAAATTCATTCTATGTTTCCAAATGGATCAGTGGCTGCAAATACGCCAGCTCATCTATTCTGAGTGGGATGCTGACAAGTAGTTAAAAAGTAAACAAACTTAGTTCTTCTGGAGCCCGTGTGAGGAAAACCTCCCTTAACTTTCCCAATGGAGAGTAGGAGGCAGAGAGTAGAATTATGGCTACATTATATACACTTGAAATTCTCATTAGTTGTGAGTATTTACTTCATATGATTCCTTGATGAACTGCCATACCCTCTTGTTTACCTCCAATAGGACAGTTGTATATCAGTGAAGTGCACAAAATAGACTCGAAAAACAGGAGAACTTTGTTTGAGGTGGATAACAGCGCAATTTATTAACTTTAGAGATACTGTAGTTAATTTGCAGAGGGTGGACAATGCACGAAGAAATGATTAGAGAAGAGTACATGGAGATCTTTACTTGCATCATAGATGAAGTCGTGAGGTAAATAACCCGAACAGAGAAAATGACAGGAGCGAGTCGTGAGTCCGATCTACGTTTAGATAACCAAATAAGAATCCTTGAAGCAAATTAAATCTATCTTCAGTATATTTCGATGCTTTTGTATAATTATTTTTTACCATTTTGTTAGACAAAAAGACAAAAACAAAAGTATGAAACAAAGTTATTCGTTTTCTGTAGACTACATAAAAGTGTATTATAGAACAAGACCAAAGAAGAGTTGAACTTTGGAAATCTGGGTTGTGACCGTATATTTGGGATTCAAACATGTTTGCTTTCTCATGAGATTTGTATTTTATGAAAGATAGAGTGGAATTATATTGAGGTGCTTTGATTAAATGGGACCTTACCAGCCAATATAAGTGACCGATAAGTGTGTAGACGAGGTGTCAAGAAGAATGTGGCACATCCAAGAACCCAGAGTATAGTCTGTATCATGACATATACAGTGCTTTGCAAAAGTATTCACCCCCCTTGACTTTTTACTTATTTTGTTACATTACAGCCTTAAGTTCCATGTTTTGTTAATCTGAATTTTATGTGATGGATCAGAACATAATAGTCTAAGTTGATTAAGTGAAATAAGAAAAATATACATAAAACTATTTTTTTGAAATAGGAAACAGAAAATTGGCATGTGCGTATGTATTCACCCCCTTTGTTATGAAGCCCATAAAAAGGTGCAAACAATTACCTTCAGAAGTCACATAATTAGTGAAATGATGTCCACATGTGTGCAATCTAAGTGTCACAGGATCTGTCTTTACATATACACACATTTTGTGAAAGGCCCCAGAGGCTGCAACACCTAAGCAAGAGGCACCACTAACCAAACACTGCCATGAAGACCAAGGAACTCTCCAAACAAGTAAGGGACAATGTTGTTGAGAAGTACAAGTCAGGGTTAGGTTATAAAAAAATATTCAAATCTTTGATGTTCCCTGGGAACACCATCAAATCTATCATAACCAAATGGAAGGAACATGGCACAACAGCAAACCTGCCAAGAGGTTTGCTGTTGTGCCATGTTCATTCCATTTGGATATGATAGATTTGATGGTGTTCCTGGGGATCATCAAAGATTTGGACCGGGCAAGGAGGGCATTAATCAGAGAGGCAGCACAGAGACCTAAGGTAACCCTGGAGGAGCTGCAGAGTGCCACAGCAGAGACTGTATCTGTACATAGGACAACAATAAGCCGTATGCTTGAGCAAAACCTGTACCACTCTGTGTGTGATTTGAGGCTAGGACGGAGGTTCACCTTCCAGCAGGACAATGACCCCAAACATACTGCTAAAGCAACACTTGAGTGGTTTAAGGGGAAACATGGAAATGTGTTGGAATGGCCTAGTCACAGCCCAGACCTCAGTCCAATAGAAAATCTGTGGTCAGACTTAAAGATTGCTGTTCACAAGCACAAACCATCCAACTTGAAGGAGCTGGAGCAGTTTTGCAAGTAGGAATGGGCAAAAATCCCAGTGGTAAAATGTGGCAAGCTCATAGAGACTTATCCAAAGCGACTTGGAGCTGTGATTGGCGCAAGGTGGCTCTACAAAGTATTGACTCTAGGGGGGTGAATAGTTATGCACATTGACTTTTTCTGTTATTTTGTCCTATTTGTTGTTTGCTTCACAATAAAAAAAAAACATCTTCTAAGTTGTGGGCATGTTCTGTAAAGTAAATGATGCAAATCCTCAAACAATCCATGTTAATTCCAGGTTGTGAGGCAACAAAACACAAAAAATGTCACTTTTGCAACGTACTGTAGATTAATTTCAGATCATCTAAATTTTAAGGAGTTTGCAACAAGTAGAATTTGCAGTCTCCAGTCCAAATGATGTTGTTAACTATAAAACTATTAACTACAAATAAAAAATCTCCATACAAACAAACTGAAAATCAAAAGCTACCCTACAGATTTTAGACTGCAACCTTTTGCGGGGAGAACCAAATTGTTTTAAGCCAGGAAGGCAAACCAGTTAAAGTAAGCTGCATGGATATTAAGATTAATTATGCTCGGAGACCTGAAAAAAAATTTAAATTTACACTGCACTAAAAAGATTATTTATTTTACATCTGTCTTTGCGATGAGCACCAAAGATGATTGTTGCAAAGCACGAAACTTGAAGGACACGAGGGGAGAGGCTCACAATGAGCGGCAAAGGTCCTCAGAGGAGCAAAAGCTTTACATTATGTGGCAAACAGCATTGCTATGGCTTCAAATTGTATTGCCCCGTCATTTTTTACGGGCAAGTATCCAGGGTCAGCGCCGGGTCCAAGGCCTCGCAGCACACACTAGCTCAGATTTTATGAGGTATTGGGGAGTAAACATTGGAGAGAGTGAGATCTCCCTATCTCGAGGCAATGCTGTGAGGGGAGCACACCCAGGTCTCCCAGGTTTTCAAAAAGGAGGGGAGAGTATCAGAGATAATACTGTATATGGCAAGCTTTCATTTATCATCATGTAATTCATTTTAATAATTATTTCTTGAAAGATGAGTTTTTTGTCTTTCCATTTTTTAGCTATGTGACTTTTGGAGGCTGGCATAATAAATTGGAGTAGATTTTGGGGGATTTTTTAAAGGGAAGTATTATGAGAGACTAAAAGGCATAGTTAATTAGAAAACGTTTGATAAAGGTCAGATATTAATGGAGTCACTTTAATCCACATATTTTGAATTTTGGGGCAGGTCCACCAGGTATGCAGGAAGATCCCCAAGTATGGGCACCCTCTAAAGCAATTTGCACTCTCTTGTGGTTTCATTTTATGGATCCTATCTGGTGTGATATAAGTTATATTGAGAATATTTAGAGAGGTTTCCATTAGGCTATATTTCAAAGAACCCTTATTAGCCTATTGCAGGATTCTTCCCATGTATCTAGTTCCCATATCTGATCATATCTGATGTTCCTCCCATTTAACAATAAATTTGGGTTTGTGTAGAATATCCCGTGTTAATGGAGCGTCCTTACATATGCAGGCTAACCAGCTGTTTCTGGGGCGCCTAGGATTCTCATTGTGGTTGTAATATACAGCCTTATTAAATTGCGATTCAGTAAATTTAAAAGGGCTCTATTTAAGCACACAGCATATTTTTTTAAGGAAGTTTTTAGTTAATGAACTTCTATCCAACAGCAAGGTCTTCACTAACTAAAAACTTCTGTAAAAAATATGCTGTGTGCTTAGAGCCCTTTTAAATGTACTGAATCACAATTTAATAAGGCTGATAGTGTCTAAGGCTACAAAAATTAAAATGTTCTGTAAGTGGTAGCTCGTATTTGTCCCTCATTTGTTCAAAGGGTTAGAATATGGTCATCTATAAACCATCAATCTAGTCTGTCCAGGGCCCTTGAGGTCCATAATATTATTGATTCTGCCCAAAGGTCTTTGAGGAAGTGGGGGGAGGTGAGAATAGTGTAGGTGGAGAGGGGTCCATTGATAGTTGGCACCTGGAGCTGGCCCATGTCCAGCTTGCTAAGGAAAGTCTGATCATCGGGTTAGGGTAGTTGGAATGTGAGAGTTGGTTTTTGGGAAGCCAAATTATCCTATCCCATGAAAGGGTTCAGTTGATAGATTTCCATGGTCAGCTGCTGAGTGAGCTAATGGTAAGAAATACATTTGAGCTGCTCTATAGTAAAGCTTTAAGTTCGGACAGGAAAGCCCACCTGCTTGCTTTTTTGTCGAAACATTATGGGTTCATGAGAGTTGGTATTGAAGTGAAGGGTTTAGTCAAAGTACATAGGAGGTCATCAGCGAAAAGACAGCACTTTAATCCATAAATATCCGGAGAGGACCTGATAACTTGTGCTAATGGCTCTATAGCCAGGGCAAAAGCAAGTGCGGAGAGTGGACATCCCTGCCTCGTGCCTCTTTGAATATTCAGGAACTTCCTATTTGGACCTGGTAGTTTTAGGTAGGATTTAGGAGAGTGGTAATAGGTCCTTAGGAGGTTCAGGAAATGGACCTTAAAGCCAAATAAAGATAGTACCACATATAGATATGGCCACTCAATGGATTCAAATGCTTTTTCTATATCCAATGCTAAGGTACCTATGAGCAGGATAGAAAACGTTCAGAACCCTTTTATACTGTCTTCAGGCTGTCTGTGTGAAATAAAACCCACCTGATCCTTATGGATGAGTCTGGGGAGGAAATTCGAGATCCTTCTTGCCATAATTTTGGCTAAGATTTTTACATCCCCCAGTCACTCACTTGAATGTGGGAGAAGTAAATGTCTTGCTAGAATTTGAGGAAGATTTCCGGAATCAGTGCTTGGCTCACTGTTATTGAGCCAGACGTTGTTTTCACCTGGGTAATTTTTGATTGGTGATATTTAGAGTTTAGCCTATTGGCAGGTAGGGGGCTAGGTTTATTTGCCTGAAAGAATAATTTATGTTGGTTTTTCTTAGGGCTTTCTCTGTTTGGTCTGACAGGATGTTGTCCTATTCCAACCTGATAATATCAATCCGTTGGCGGATAGAATCTGTTTGGAGGGTTTGATTTTGTTTCTCAAGATAGTTAAGTTCTTTGTAGAGTTCCATCTCTCTTTTTCTTAGATTTATTTTGTAGGAAAAGTCCACTCGGATATAGGTGCCTTTAATGAAGGCCGTGTGTGCGACTCATAACCAGCCTATATTTGTATTTTGTTAATGTTTGTTTTAAAATATAAATCAAGTTCTTTGGCTATTTGTTCTTGTAAGGTTGGATTGGACAGCAGCAGGTCATTGATTTTCCACTTATAAGGAGTATTGAAATTGGGGCCTAACTCCAGGACCAGTAACACTGAATTATGGTCTGTCCAGGGACAGGGAAGGATTTCTGATCTTTTAGACTGATCAAGTAAGAAGGCGTTAAAAAGAATGGTGTCAATTCTGGAGTAAGATTTGTGGGTGGGAGAATAAAATGTTTATTCTCTCTCCTGGATGGTGCCCCCTCCAAGCGTCAACCAGGCCTTGTTTATGCATAAGGGATTTGATTTTCTTTACTTTATCTGAGTTGGTATTGAAGTGAAGGGTTTAGTCAAAGTACATAGGAGGTCATCGGCGAAAAGACAGCACTTTAATCCATAAATATCAGGAGAGGACCTGATAACTTGTGCTAATGGCTCTATAGCCAGGGCAAAAGCAAGTGCGGAGAGTGGACATCCCTGCCTCGTGCCTCTTTGAATATTCAGGAACTTCCTATTTGGACCTGGTAGTTTTAGGTAGGATTTAGGAGAGTGGTAATAGGTCCTTAGGAGGTTCAGGAAATGGACCTTAAAGCCGAATAAAGATAGTACCACATATAGATATGGCCACTCAATGGATTCAAATGCTTTTTCTATATCCAATGCTAAGGTACCTATGAGCAGGATAGAAAACGTTCAGAACCCTTTTATACTGTCTTCAGGCTGTCTGTGTGAAATAAAACCCACCTGATCCTTATGGATGAGTCTGGGGAGGAAATTCGAGATCCTTCTTGCCATAATTTTGGCTAAGATTTTTACATCCCCCAGTCACTCACTTGAATGTGGGAGAAGTAAATGTCTTGCTAGAATTTGAGGAAGATTTCCGGAATCAGTGCTTGGCTCACTGTTATTGAGCCAGACGTTGTTTTCACCTGGGTAATTTTTGATTGGTGATATTTAGAGTTTAGCCTATTGGCAGGTAGGGGGCTAGGTTTATTTGCCTGAAAGAATAATTTATGTTGGTTTTTCTTAGGGCTTTCTCTGTTTGGTCTGACAGGATGCTGTCCTATTCCAACCTGATAATATCAATCCGTTGGCGGATAGAATCTGTTTGGAGGGTTTGATTTTGTTTCTCAAGATAGTTAAGTTCTTTGTAGAGTTCCATCTCTCTTTTTCTTAGATTTATTTTGTAGGAAAAGTCCACTCGGATATAGGTGCCTTTAAATCAAGTTCTTTGGCTATTTGTTCTTGTAAGGTTGGATTGGACAGCAGCAGGTCATTGATTTTCCACTCATAAGGAGTATTGAAATTGGGGCCTAACTCCAGGACCAGTAACACTGAATTATGGTCTGTCCAGGGACAGGGAAGGATTTCTGATCTTTTAGACTGATCAAGTAAGAAGGCGTTAAAAAGAATGGTGTCAATTCTGGAGTAAGATTTGTGGGTGGGAGAATAAAATGTTTATTCTCTCTCCTGGATGGTGCCCCCTCCAAGCGTCAACCAGGTCTTGTTTATGCATAAGGGATTTGATTTTCTTTACTTTATCTGAGTAACAATTGCTTCCCTTTGGACCTGTCCAGTTCTGAGTTTAGAACTAGGTTGCAGTCGCCTCCTACAATTTTCCGACATCTTATGATTCAAGAGATTCTAATAGTTTAATGAGTGCATTGTGGGGGGCGGTTGTAGGTGCATAGATAGAGACTAGATTATCATGCTTAACAGGTCATCCACACTCTGATCACTCCCTCATACACTATAATCCTATATATATATATATATATATATATATATATATATACACAGTATCTCACAGTGACACTCTGCTATAATGTGAAGTAGTAAGTGTACAGCCTGTATAACAGTCTAAATATGCTGTCCCCTCAAAATAACTCAACACACAGCCATTAGTGTCTAAACCGTTGACAACAAAAGTGAGTACACCCCTAAGTGAAAATTGGGCCCAAAGTATCAATATTTTGTGTGGCCACAATTATTTTCCAGCACTGCCCTAACCCTCATGGGTTTAGGTTTGTAGACATACTTGGCCAGTCCATCCCCTGTACCACCTTCTTCTTTTGCAAGGCAGTGGTCGTCTTGGAGGTGTGTTTGGGGTCGTTATCATGTTGGAATACTGCCCTGCGGCCCAGTCTCCGAAGGGAGGGGATCATGCTCTGTTCAGTATGTCACAGTACACCACACCCTCACCACAGTTTACACCACACCCTCCCTTCCCTGATGACCCTTTCCCTAATTACCCCATTACCAGATCTTCACTCCTTAAAGACCATCCACAATCTGGTCACCCACTACAGATCCTTTCAGGACTAATCCACATCCCCAAAGCCCTGTCCCTGTGACAAGTTAAGGGATACAATGGCATTCTAGAATGCATATAATGTGGCCTACAACAAATATGTATGACAATAATAATAAGTGATTATGTTTTTTATGTTGTTATAAGCAGCTAAATTTGAACTTGCGCACTATTATTTGTAAAACATTGTATATTGATATATAAATACCTATATATATGTATTTCGATGGAACTGCCAAGAACCCATGATGTCCTTGTCACAGTAAATCACAACAAAGCAATTATATCACAAATGTGGGTGTACAGGATGTAATTCAATAGCATGTATCCACTTTGAGCCCCACACGCACTGGGATAAATACTCAAGAACAGTAATTTAATTTAATTATTTGTAATTATAGTTTGTAATCTAAAACTTAGATTTTCTCTATTAGCGGCATATTTCCGTTGTTGATGGTTACTCTCCTGCTCTGTGATTTAGTAGCAGTCAATGAAAACTAAATGGAATATTACCTGAATATTTTGTGAAAAGTATTCTAATCAGTGGCTTTTAATTGTCCCAGGAAGTCATTTGGGACCTATTAAAAGATTACATTTGATCACCTTCAAGCAACATAGTAAACATGATCTAAATATGTTCTGTAGAACGTCAAAATGTTATATATTTAGGATGTTAAACATGGAATCCAGTTTGAATTCTGTTATTGCAGCTTATCCCACTACAAGATGTGCAGTTTGGTAGAAATACATGTAAAGGTAATGTGTATATAAGGAAAATAATCTTGCATACTCTTTTGCATTCTTCATATTTTTGTCATCATGTGGCCTTGTCTTTTTCTCATATTTCCATTATTCATTATAAAAAAAATAGAGAAGGTTTAAGGCAATAAAAAGTTATATTCAATTACATTATTTTCAAAATATGCAGGCTTCCATGATGGCTAATAAAATAAGTAAATAATGTCCTTTTGGTATTTCTGCCTAGTAATTGAGATGAAAGAAAATAAGGACATAAAAAACAAATCTAACCTACCGGTATATGTATCCTCTGAATAGACAAACGTGTTCCAATTTTGGCTCCTGGGCAAAAGCAACTTCTTTCCTGAACCCACAATATGGCAAACTAATTCCTCCCTGGATTCAATTTGTGCCTAGGCTACTTTAATTTGAACAACCTTATGTGTTATAAGTGGTCAGGTAAAGAATGTTATCTGGTATTTGTGGGAGGGTCCCTCTCCCACCGGTCGAACGATCAGGGTTACGATAAGAACCATGGCCCTCCGGCTATGGAATGCCCTGTCGGACAAGTGGAATAACGTGGTGAGGGGTAGCCAAGAAGTGCCGGGTGCTACCGGACATCAGGGCTGCTCAGAGGGCCAGATGAGTCCTTGTGTGAAAGCAAGGACTGCTGATACGCCCGGGAACAGCAGCGATAGCGGATGAAGTTGCTTGTGAGCTGAAGGTGGGTGTCAGAGAGGAGTGACGAACTGCTGGTAACCCCGGGATCAGCAGCGACTGCGGAGGAGGCTACTGGAGGGAAATCGTATTAGAGGGCTAGTGTAGGACGTAGGAGAAGGAGTGATGGCAGTGGTGCCTAGCGAAGGCTGATGTGGGGCTTGCGAGTATGATGAAGCCTGGCGAAGGCAAGTGCGACTATGAAAGCGTGATTGAGGTGGAGCCTAGCGAAGGCTGATGTGGCTTGCAAATGTGGTTGAGCCTAGGGAATGGGACTGTGAAAACATGATTGAGGCGGTGCCTAGAGAAGGCGAATATAGGATTTATGGAGGTGTCAGAAGTGGTGCCTAGAGAGGGCTGAGTAGAGAGTGTAAGGAGGGTAGACGTTTAGTAGATCTGGGCCAGAAACCACGTGAATAAGGCGTAGGGAAGCCGGAGTGCTACCTTGGACGTAGACATCGGCATAGACAAGTAGGTTCAGGCCGAGATCTATAGTAGGAAAGCGTAAGGAAGTCAGGATAACTTACCTTGAGAGGAACCATCGCTCTCCAGCAATGAGAGTGCCCTTTCAGGCAAGCAAAGTGGTTACATGGAGATATGCACAGATGGCAAAAGCAGGAAATATAAAAGCTGCAAGGAAAAACAGTTACGAGGAGATATGCACAGATGCAGAAATGGGAGAGCTGAAAATGGTGGAGAGAAGCAAATAAACAATGAACATGCATAGTGACCGGCATAGGTAAATGACAGAGCTGAGAAGCAAACTGCAGAACGTAGAGTCAGAAGGAGCAGAGGAGCAAACAGCTCAAGTGAGAAATCTGAAAAGGCCAAAAAAACTAACGGCGCAGCAGACAGGAGCATCAGTACCCTGCAGGTAACAGGGCTAAATGCACTGAGGTACAAACAGGAAGCACTTATAAAGCTGCCTTAGGAAGAGGCGGGGCTAGAGAGGGACTGACCTTGTATGAAGCAGATGAGGGCCCACCCATGGAAGAGGCGGGACGAGAGAGGGACCCAAGCACAAATATTTTTAAAATATATACAAAATATTGTATTGGCCAAATCATTGGCACAAAAAAGAGACATACTGGTTTTCTAATATTGGAGAGGAGAAGGGAAAGGAAGGCAGCAGATGTTTTGGGGAACAGTTTATACAGACCACTAGTGTATGAGACAAGGTTGGCAAAACAAGATATTGCCTATGGTTCAGTGACATGTCTATATAATGACTGATATATTTACTCAGGGCTTCTAGGTGTTGTTGATCTGTGTTAGAGTTACTGGACAAAGGTAACACGGTCTCCCTACAATCAGGGGACAGATTCAGGGCAGTTTTCTTTCACATGGACTGTTCTTCTATAAAATATTTAGGTTTTGATTACACATCCAGCCACTTGTAAATCATATTATACAAGAACTCCAAAACTTCCAGTATTTTACCATCATGTTTTAAGGCAATGTTGAAAATAATGATGGTTCCTCATCTCACTGTTTCAAGTGCTGCCACTTCTTTTCCAAAAACAAGACTATTATTAACTAAGCATGTCCAGATGTTTGTATAGAAGGTGCAAAATGCCTCGGTGGAAATGAATAAACTGGAAATGATAGTCTCAAAATAGTTGGATGTTTTTAGTTTTTTGCCATGGACAGCAGATTATCTAAAGGGCATTGCCCCTTCTCGCTTCCCTCTGCCACCTTTCCTTCAGTTCTGACCATCACCCTCCTCTCTGTCCCTATGATTCTGCCCCTTTCTGTTTACACCACACCCTCCCTTGCACCACCTCTTTTGCATAATTCAATCCTTTAACACTGCCATCCTCACCTTATCCAATCACACCCATCATTGCTACTTTGCCTCTTCTCTAACTAATCTCCCTTCTTATCAAGTCCATCTTTCCTACCACTTCCTACCACTCTCACACACCTTCATCTCCATTCCCATCCTATTCTACTTGCTTTCAGTCTTTCCCTTAACTCTACTACCCCTTAGCATCTCCTTTGTCACTCTCCTTTTTCATTTTAACACTTGATCTAGATTTATGCCAAAGTATGGTCAACATAATGCGATGGTAAACTATAAAAACATATTTTCTTCCCTGGAATAGCACATAATGACATAGACTTACAATGACGGTATTTGCTGGAATCGCCTCTCCCTTTAACTAATTAAACATAATTCTGGGATCTTCCCATTAAATGTAGTTCATAATGTCATATTGTCAATATCTATATCACAATAAGTATACACTACTTTTCATAGTGGAAACACGCATCAGTACACGAGCATAGGTGGACATACTAACCCTTTGGCCAAGATCTCACTTGAGGAAGCACAATCTAGTCCTAATGGGAGTTATCTTAATTGTTGCATACAACAAATTGTTCAAGACTCCATTTATACTTTTAATATAATTATTTTCTATTAATAATAATAAATTCACATTTTTTTCTTAACTCTATTTTTCCACCATTCCCTTCAGCTTTGAGGTGTTTCAATTGACTGCCCAGATGTGGTATATAGGGTTACTATTTGCGGCAAAAGAAAAACTAGAGAAAAGAGGCACACTTGTACCATGTCTTCAATAGTATTAAGATGATCTAGGAAACACTTTAAGCGCCACACCCAAAGCACAGTCTTCCTTATCATTGTCGCAAGAACCATCAAAGATACTGCAGCAATCAAGTTGTGCGTATGCCCTTGGATCCAGGTTGGGGACGGTTGAATTGATCTATTTATTATTTTAAAGTAAATGATATGGCACCAGAATCCAACTAATGTGCCCAATTCCATTTTAGTAAAATATCATCATTCTTAAAGTCTTAATTTACTATTGATAATATCTTGAAATCTATTATTGTCTCGCTGTTCCAGGTTTTGTTTGAGACAATGCTTTATATGCCCTGAGCTAACAGAATATATGAATTTAACCTTTTGTGTTGTCATCTCTGAGCCATCTATTACAAATTTGCTTCTGGCAACATTTTGCAAACATTTGTTGAGAATTAAATTTAATTAATTTGACATTGATCTCTTAAACACAAGGCTTAATTCCATTTTTTAATTGGAGGGTTTAATTGACAGATGGAAATTGATCCCATGTCATCATAACATTTTGGTTTCTCCCATAACTCATTATTTTCACATTACGATTCTCAGTGTACAGCACCTTTGTACAATGTTGTTAAAGTACTTATTCTGTAACATAGAACTTTCTTTTTGCGCACTGAGGGCCTCGTTCAAATGCGATTTGGCCAATTGAATAGGGCTCTATATAAGCACAGAGCATATTTTTGTTACAGAAGTTTTTAGTTAGTGAAGACCTTGCTTTTGGATAGAAGTTCACTAACTAAAAACTTCTGTAAAAAAATATGCTCTGTGCTTATATAGAGCCCTATTCAATTGGCCAAATCGCATTTGAATGAGGCCCATAATGTGGACAGACTTAAGCAATGCTCATATTTCTCCATCGATGAAAATCTCCCACTTGCTCTACCACTCAACTTGAATGGAGTATTGCTTATATTTAGCAATGGCCTCTTTACTCTGTCTGGGCTAACCACTAATGTTTATTTCATAGACAAATTGTCTAAATTGCATCCTAAAGATTAGTTTCTTGAAACACAATCTTAAGGATTGAAATTTTAAATAAATTTGCACCAAGGTTATGAAAGCCATATAAGATAGTTGCAGAATATTGACCTCTTTACGTCTTTGTAGATCAAGCTCCTACACAAGATTCTTGAGGTAGGTACAGAACAATATTCTCATTAGCGGTAGCACTGAACTTAAGCAGGACATAGTATGGCCATGTTGTGACTTGTTGGATATTTTTGTGTTATTTATTGTAGAACACACTATATGGACACAAATAGCGTCAGGGCATTACATCAAAGAGTAGATGCACATATAAACATTTTTTGTCAGGGTGTAACAAAGATTGGAGGAATTTCATACAACGCACCCCCTCACCCTCCCTTTGGGTTTTTAAACTAGTACTGACACCAGTCCACACCCTGAACTTCAGATTTATCTTAAAAAGTGCCCCAGGTCTCATACATCACACTGGTGCTGTGATTTATCATCTCTAATCTGTGAGCATTATCTTTCTGTGCCCTCGTTAATTAACTTGTTAGTGTCGCTTAAAACTAAACATTGAGTAGCTCATCATGCCATATTGGAATTAAGAGTTGTAGGATGATGACAATAATGCTTCACAAATATTTGTCACAATGCACCTATTACATATTTCCAAGTCACTCTCATTTAAGTTTGAATTTCTAGATATGCATCAATATTTTGTTTGAGAATGGCTTAGATCCTTGAGACATCGTTGGTGCAATTGGTTACATTGCAAAGTATTTTTTTGTAAGGTATCAACTGGCACCAAAATGTTTTTATTCTCTTGAATTGATTTTATTTATAATCTATAATTGATTGTATTGATCATGGCCTATTAGTGTGATGTTTTCATTTTGACCCTGCGTATGCTCCTTCTGCTAAGCTATGTGTACATAACGTTTAAGAGAACATTGCAGACCGTAGTGTATTGACGATGATTTGATGTGTACTTATTTTATTTTATAGCTATTTGTTAGGTTATCACAAATTATGCAAGTTAAAGATCAAAACAAGTATATAGATGGTTAATGATTTTGGATGAAACCATACGTAAGATGATGGAAGATTTGGGCTAGCTGAATATGTGGCAATGTAGTGAATATGTGGCAATGTAGTGAATATGTGACAATGTAGTGGATATGTGGCAATTGTGACAAACCACTTTTTTTACAGGTAGGATTGTCACCGATCTTGCAGTAACCACAGCCTTCTAGGGTATACAAAGTCCAGGACACCTTCAGCTCAATTTTCCTTTTTTATTCAGTTTGAAAGCAGGTACTTTAAATAATAACAAAACAAACAAAATCCCTTGCTCTTACTTGAGCTCTTACTAGACAGTACTTGCTATCTGCAATTGGGTGGCTTTCCCACTTACCAATTTCCCAAACAAAAGCAATGTCTTTGCAATAAGCGCAGCCTCTCCTAGCTGTCTTTTTCTCTCTCTCTTGGAGCAGGCTGCTCTCTTCTTTTAAAGGCCTGTCTGCTAATTGAGTAGCTACAGGTGAGTGCCAATTAGCTAACTCTTAAAAACCAGATCCAGGCTGTGGTCTGTTATACAGCAACTAGTGCTGTTGGAGCATTGGCCCCCCCTGCTCTCCAAATACTCCGCCCCAGGGACCCATACCATGTTTTGCAGAGCATCAGCTATGCATATTGCAAACTGTAACATCTCTCCCTGGGGCATTTAACTGAGAAATCCTCTGGTTGCTGTCTAGCAAATCAGGTCTGATGTATCTCCCATCAACCACTATTCCACCTTTATGCTCACATATCCTCCCCCCCAGCTCATACCCAAGGGTTTGAGCGACCATGGAAATCAGGGAGTGTACCCTCGAAAGCCCATCAGCATTACCTTGTTGCAGACCAGCCCTGTGTTCCACAGTGAAATTAAAAGATTGCAAACTCAAAAACCATCTGGTTACTCTGGAGTTACTTTCCCTGTTCTGATACATCCACGTCAGAGGAGCATGGTCCGTTATCAATCGAAACCTTCTGCCTAGTAGGTAGTATTTAAGAGAGTCTAATGCCCACTTAATAGCAAGACACTCTTTTTCAACAATAGAGTAGTTCTTCTCATGTGGGTTTAACTTTCTGCTCAAAAAGAAAACAGGGTGTTCTTCACCCTGGTATTCCTGTGAAAGAACAGCCCCCAAGCCCACATCAGAAGCATCTGTCTGAACTATAAAATCCCTGGAAAAATCTGGGGTCACTAAGACAGGATGGCTACAGATAGCTTCCTTCAGACTCTTAAAAGCCTTTTCTGCCTCAGGGCACCATTTAACTATGACTGGGGATTTTGCTTTAATAAGGTCTGTCAGGGGTGCAGCAATGGTAGCAAAATCTGGAATGAACCGCCTATAATATCCAATTAAACCCAAAAATGCCTTTACTTGTTTCTTTGTAAGGGGCTGTGGCCATTTTTGTATGGCTTCTACTTTGGCTTCCTGTGGTTTAACCAAACCCCTCCCAATAGAATAACCTAAGTACTTAGCTTCCTCTAAACCAATCGTACACTTGGAAGGATTGGCAGTTAAGCCTGCTGAGCGGATAGCATCAAGTACCGCTTGAACTTTAGGGAGGTGGGATTCCCAGTCTGCACTGTGGATGACGACATCATCCAAGTATGCTGCAGCATAACGAACATGAGGTTTAAGAATTCTGTCCATCATTCGTTGGAATGTGGCAGGTGCCCCATGTAACCCAAATGGCAATACAGTGTACTGAAACAGGCCACTGGGTGTTGAAAAGGCTGTCTTTTCTTTGGCTCTTTCAGTGAGCGGGACCTGCCAGTAACCCTTTGTTAAATCCAAGGTTGTTAGATAACGAGCTTTGCCCAGTCTTTCTATTAACTCATCAACTCTTGGCATTGGGTAAGCATCAAATTTTGAGAGGGCGTTTAACTTGCGGTAGTCATTGCAGAACCTCCATGTGCCATCAGGTTTTGGCACCAATACAATAGGACTACTCCAGTTACTCTGGGATTCTTCAATGACTCCAAGTTTTAACATGCTCTCAACCTCTAAATTTATAACCTCCCTCCGGGCCTCAGGAATTCTATAGGGTTTGAGGTTAACTCTTTTCCCTGGTTCGGTTATTATGTCATGTTTAATCACTTTAGTCTTTCCTGGAACTATCGAGAAAACATCCCTATTTCTTCTGATGAAATCTCTGACCTCTTGCTTTTGATGGACAGACAGAGTCTTAGATACGTTCACATCTGGCTCTACTATAGGAGGTTCTGAAGGTTTTAAAGCAACCAGGACCTCCCTGTCCTTCCATGGCTTTAACAGATTTATATGATACAACTGTTCAGGCTTTCTTCTTCCTGGTTGTCTGACTTTATAATTGACATCACTCACTTTCTCTATTATTTCATAGGGTCCATGCCAAGTCGCAAGGAACTTATTCTCCACAGTAGGGACCAGAACCAATACCCTGTCTCCAGGTTGGAACACTCTGACTCTAGCATTACGGTTATAGCTGTTTTTCTGAGCCTGCTGGACTTCCAGCATGTGTTCCCTGACAATAGGCATGATGGTGGCCATTCTATCCTGCATTTGAGCTATATGCTCAATTACACTCCTGTGAGGAGTAGTCTCCTGTTCCCAGGTCTCCTTAGCAATATCCAATATTCCCCTGGGATGTCTTCCATATAATAATTCAAAAGGAGAGAAGCCCGTGGAGGCCTGTGGAACTTCCCTAATGGAAAACAGTAGATATGGCAATAAAAAATCCCAATTTCTTCCATCTGCATCAATTACCTTGCGTAGCATACTCTTAAGGGTTTTGTTGAACCTCTCTACTAAACCATCAGTCTGTGGGTGATATACTGAGGTCTTAAGATGTTTAACCTGCAAGAGCCTGCACAACTCTTTTGTGACTCTGGACATGAACGGGGTCCCCTGGTCTGTCAGTATTTCTTTAGGGATACCCACCCTACTGAACATCAACATAAGTTCCTTAGCTATTAGCTTTGCAGAGGTATTACGCAAGGGAATGGCCTCAGGATAGCGAGTTGCATAGTCCAAGATGACTAATATATATTGGTGTCCCCTAGCGGACTTTACCAGTGGCCCCACTAAGTCCATAGCGATCCTTTCAAAAGGCACGTCAATTATGGGTAAGGGTACAAGTGGACTACGAAAAGTCTTGAAAGGAGCCCTGTACTGGCACTCAGGACATGAGGAGCAATAGTTTGTAATAGCAGCAAACACTCCAGGCCAGTAAAACCGTCTAAGGACTCTCTCTCTAGTTTTTCCGACTCCCAAGTGTCCCCCTAATATGTGGCTGTGAGCCAACTTTAGCACTATATTCTGGTAAGTCTGAGGAACCAACAGCTGCCTAATGATGTCTGAATCCTTTTTTTCTACACGGTAAATTAGGTCATTTTGTACTTCAAAATAGGGGAACGGCAGTGCTCCTCCTGGCTGATTAACAACCCCGTTTACAACTTTAATATCATTTCTAGCTGTCACTAAAGTGGGATCTTCCCACTGAGCGCTTTTAAAGTTACCTGGACTAATTCCAATATCAATTAAGTCCTTATCCTTGTCTGCATTATTAGTAGGCTCCTCACTAGTTTGAGCTGGGTTATCTCCTATTAATACTGGTTTAGGGCAGTATTTTTTCTTTTTCCTTATTTTTCCGTCACAGTGGTCAAAACCCAAGTCAATATCGGAAAAAGGGAACACATTATCCTCGACAGACTGACTCATTTCTGATAAATTTTGGTCTGTCTTTTGTAAAGCTGCCCATAATTTTAGAAAATGAGGAAAGTCTCTACCGATCACTACCTCATGGGCTAATCTAGGTACTACACCCACTCGGTACTTTAAATTCCCATACTGGGTTCCAATATTTACTTCCGCAGTGGGGTATTCCTTTTTATCACCATGAACACAGATAATGCCTATTTTCTGTCCATGATCAGGTTTTACACAAGGTATTATAGACTCTGCTACCAACGTAACCATACTACCTGAATCAAGTAATGCTTTAGACATTTTTCCATTCACAGTTACACAGCATTTATGAGCGTTATTATCATAGTCATTGTTAACAATACCATAACAACTGAGCAAAAATGAACGTGTTCCCTCACTTTTGCCCATATTGCATTCCATAGGTTCATCCTTAAATGGACAGTCTTTGGCCATATGACCATCCTCTTTGCACTTGAAACATTTGACAGTACAGTCTGACCACCAATTAGTTCCTTTCCCAGGCCTATTAGACCTGGATGCCCCCCTTAAACCTTGAACAGTCTTACCCGGTCTTGCAGAATCTTGGGGCTTAGGATTGCGAGGGTTTGCCTGTGAAGTAGGACATAGCAGTTCTCCTGCAGCCGCATATCTTTCCACCAAGGCAATCAGTTGGTCAGCTGTATGGGGGTCACTTTGGCTGACCCAGCGACGCAGGGAAGCTGGTAAACCACGCAAAAACCGGTCCATTACTAAGGTTTCCACAATGTGGCTAGCTGAATGGATTTCAGGTTGTAACCATTTCCGTGCAAGGTGTATGAGGTCAAACATTTGGGAACGTGCGGCTTTGTCTGAAGAATATGACCACGAGTGGAACCTTTGGGCACGTACTGCAGAGGTTACACCCAGTCGTGCCAAGATTTCAGCTTTCAATTTGCTGTAGATACTTGCATCGGCTGGTTCTAGGTCATAATATGCCTTCTGCGGCTCTCCACTTAGGAACGGTGCCAGTATGCTTGCCCACTCACCAGCCGGCCATCCGTCCCTCTCAGCAGTGCGCTCAAATGCCAGAAGGTACGCCTCAACATCATCTGATGCGGTCATTTTCTGAAGATAGTGGCTCGCCCGAATCACCTTTGGCCCCTGGTATCTTCCATCAGGGTCTCCATTCAGTTTTCCAGAGATCGCTTGGATTACCTGTTGTAGTCCCTGGGTGACTTTTTGCTGCTCCTCACGGGCTACTTTAAACATCTCCGCTTGTGTCACAACAAGCTGTTTCACCAAGGACTCAGTGCCCTCCATTTGTGTTTTGGCCAGGACTTTAGCACACTCTGCCTGGGCCAGCACCAGTTGCTGCAGGGCTGCACTGTTTTCTGCAGCTCTCCTGTTAGTCTCCTGTTGCACAGAGGAGGATTGGATCAGAGCCTTGATAACATCCTCCATGTTGAGCTTTAAATGACTTCTACCCTCAGGCTTACGTGGATGCCCGCATTCTCCACCATATGTGACAAACCACTTTTTTTACAGGTAGGATTGTCACCGATCTTGCAGTAACCACAGCCTTCTAGGGTATACAAAGTCCAGGACACCTTCAGCTCAATTTTCCTTTTTTATTCAGTTTGAAAGCAGGTACTTTAAATAATAACAAAACAAACAAAATCCCTTGCTCTTACTTGAGCTCTTACTAGACAGTACTTGCTATCTGCAATTGGGTGGCTTTCCCACTTACCAATTTCCCAAACAAAAGCAATGTCTTTGCAATAAGCGCAGCCTCTCCTAGCTGTCTTTTTCTCTCTCTCTTGGAGCAGGCTGCTCTCTTCTTTTAAAGGCCTGTCTGCTAATTGAGTAGCTACAGGTGAGTGCCAATTAGCTAACTCTTAAAAACCAGATCCAGGCTGTGGTCTGTTATACAGCAACTAGTGCTGTTGGAGCATTGGCCCCCCCTGCTCTCCAAATACTCCGCCCCAGGGACCCATACCATGTTTTGCAGAGCATCAGCTATGCATATTGCAAACTGTAACATCTCTCCCTGGGGCATTTAACTGAGAAATCCTCTGGTTGCTGTCTAGCAAATCAGGTCTGATGTATCTCCCATCAACCACTATTCCACCTTTATGCTCACACAATGTAGTGAATATGTGGCAATGTAATGAATATGTGGCAATGTAGTGAATATGTGGCAATGCAGTGAATATGTGGCAATGTAGTGAATATGTGGCAATGTAGTGAATATGCGGCAATGCAGTGAATATGTGGCAATGTAATGAATATATGGCAATGTAGTGAATATGCGCCAATGCATTGAATATATGGCAATGTAGTGAATATGTGGCAATGCAGTGAATATGCGGCAATGTAGTGAATATGTGGCAATGCAGTGAATGTGTGGCAATGTAGTGAATATGTGGCAATGCAGTGAATATATGGCAATGTAATGAATATGTGGCAATGCAGTGAATATGCGGCAATGTAGTGAATATGTGGCAATGCAGTGAATGTGTGGCAATGTAGTGAATATGTGGCAATGCAGTGAATGTGTGGCAATGTAGTGAATGTGTGGCAATGTAGTGAATATATGGCAATGCAGTGAATATGTGGCAATGTAGTGAATATGTGGCAATGCAGTGAATATGTGGCAATGTAGTGGATATGTGACAATGTAGTGGATATGTGGCAATGTAGTGAATATGTGGCAATGTAGTGAATATATGGCAATGTAGTGGATATGTGGCAATGTAGTGAATATATGGCAATGTAGTGAATATGCGGCAATGTAGTGGATATGTGGCAATGTAGTGAATATGTGGCATTGCAGTGAATATGCGGCAATGCAGTGAATATGTGGCAATGTAGTAGATATGTGGCAATGTAGTGGATATGTGGCAATGTAGTGAATATCTTGCAATGTAATGAATATGTGGCAATGTAGTGAATATATGGCAATGCAGTGAATATGTGGCAATGTAGTGAATATGTGGCAATGTAGTGAATATGTGGCAATGCAGTGGATATGTGGCAATGTAGTGATTATGTGGCAATGTAGTGAATATGTGGCAATGTAATGAATATATGGCAATGTAGTGAATATGTGGCAATGCAGTGAATATGTGGCAATGTAGTGAATATGTGGCAATGCAGTGAATGTGTGGCAATGTAGTGAATGTGTGGCAATGTAGTGAATATGCGCCAATGCATTGAATATCTGGCAATGTAGTGAATATCTGGCAATGTAGTGAATATGTGGCAATGCAGTGAATATGTGGCAATGTAGTGAATATGTGGCAATGTAGTGAATATGCGGCAATGCAGTGAATATGTGGCAATGTAGTGAATATGCGCCAATGCATTGAAGATGTGGCAATGTAGTGAATATGCGCCAATGTAGTGAATATATGGCAATGCAGTGAATGTGTGGCAATGTAGTGAATATATAGGAATGCAGTGAATATATAGGAATGCAGTGAATATAAGGCAATGCAGTGAATATGTGGCAATGCAGTGAATATATGGCAATGTAATAAAACACATGTTAGATGATATATTGGTTATTATCCCATATTAAATTAAAGCGCTTATTTTTTAAGTGGGTTAGCCACTGCCATTTAGTTGGAAAAGGTAATTACCTACACTTGTATAGAAGCATACAGACCATACCTATAGACGGAATAATATTATTTTAAAAGTGTTATATTATATGTCTTCCCTTTCTGATACGTTGCCCCCTTCCTCTACAAAGTACTTGTTAGTTCTTTTCCCAAGAAGAAAACAATATTAAAGAGCTGGTATGCTTCTATCCCTTTATTTATGTAATAAAACAAGCATAATTAACAGATATATACTATATCATAATAGACAATAGAATACACTAAATACAGCATGCAATTGTTGCATATTTATAATGCATACAGTATTAGTATTTCTGAGACTAATGATATCATCACCTATTCCTTTAAGATGGAATCGCCGATTTCTCACTAGAATAGAGAAACAAAGTCAGGGTCATATGAACATTGCAAAATCGACACTTAAATGGACATAGAAATAATGTATTTATTTGTGGCTTCTATAAGATAGAATTTGATGTGTCTCAGAGCACAAACTTATTCAGATTTTTAATTGCTCTTGGTGGCTTATACTCTTCCTTTAAGTGTCTGTGTGACAAGGCACATGCATCACCAAGAAGCTGTCTCAGTTGGCAAGTGCCAGTTTCCATTGAGGCATATTCCAACTGCTTGTACTGTGTTGTTGGGCTGTTACGGTCCTACCGTACTTCACATGTTAGTGATACACAGAGAATAATAAATATAGAGAGTTAGTACTGATATGATGTACTGACATTGGGAACCATGTTCCAGCTAATCTTATGGTATAACTCATTTTGGAAAGGCGGGTTTCTTATCATAACTGTGGAACAGACCAGCAAATTCATTATGTCTGACAGTTAGCCAAAAATGGATAAACAAATATGACAGTAATTTAGACATCTACTTCACGCCGCTCTAGGCAATGCGATTCAGTACCTTTAAACTGGTGACCTGATTTTATCAGACTAAAAAAAGATAAACAGTCGCCATGCATTGCAATCATGGATTTGCCAACACATGCACAAATATACAAATTTATAGCCAGATAAGGAAGAAAGAAAGAGACGTGGGGGGAAAGTTATCCAAACAAGTTGCAAGACATGTATTAAAGGGACATGGAACATGATTGTTGTTCTTCATGCATTTAAAAGAGTATGTTGTAAATATAAAAAAAAAAAAAAAAATGTAATTGAAGCTAACAAGAAATGCTGAGAACGTACTTCAGGCTGTAGATCTTATTGACTGATGGAGGGCAAGCCCAAAGCAGTGAAAAGTATGAATACGTTTGTTCTGTGAGACCCTTATTTGAACACACATTATCAAATACCTTCTTTCTGATGCAACAAAGAAAAACAATATTTTCATGCACCATTAAATGATATTTCAATGCATACTCATGTTGGTTAATTTTTAAAAATATCCCTTTAAACAGATTTGTTTAAGATAGAAGATGTAAGATCTCCTCTGACTTGGCCTTCCTCGCCTCCTTCACATCCATCATTCCCCAGGAGTGAATAATGCACTGTGCATCTATTTGTGTCCATGTAATGGAGAAGGATTTTTATGCCGTAATCAGCCTTTTATTTCTTTCTTCTCTGAAATCAGTGTCCTTGTTTCCAGACTCTGTATCGAGAAGCCATCTAAATTCCTAACTCATTTCCATATGGACAAAGTGATACGTTGTTAAAAAATACAAAACATAACAAAGACAGTGCCTTTCAATGAAATATATTAAAAAAGATTTACAATATGAATGAGGAAAGCTTGCCAGGTCCCACCAGCGAGGGCAATGAGACGTTCACTCAGCAGATAGCAGAAACCTAAGCATCTTCTCTTTGTGTCTCCACCATAACTCTCTCCCATGTAATAGGCCCTTACTGAATAAAATCTGGTACATATAACCACAAAATGAATACCTTTCTCAAGCCGATTAACGTAGTGGAAAATAAGAAAGCATAATAAATATTTAACCATGGAGCAGGAGTGAGAAAACAATGGGGCTGCCCACACCTCAAGGGATGAGCGTTGGAGCTATTTATTGGCAATTCCAATGACATTTTGGAAAGGAAGAGACAGAAAGAAAATAATGGGCATATAGAAAGATGCAACTTAGGAGAAACTACACTAGGAAGATGATAGGGGCATAGTCAGCGGAATCACTGAGGGAAGTGCCAGATAGTGGTACCATAAGGGCACCATCAATGTTCAGTTGACAACATTTGGCCTTTTACATATGGTCTTGCTGAATGTATAATCACATATATAGTTGTGAGCATACAAGCCGTTGCTCACGCTTGCGGCGCTTTTTGCCAGCTACTGCGACCCTAGCAAAATTTACCAGGGTCGCAGTTGCTGGCAAGGAGCGCCGAAGGCGCTCCTTGCCAGCAACTGTGACCCTCGCAAAATTTACGTCGTAACGCAAACAAAATACGAGACACTTTAATACCCATTACGACCTCGCAAAAATATGCAAACAAAATCCGTGACACATTAAGACCTATTACGACCTCGCAAAAAATGGCCGCATCACGCGCACATCAAAACATGACAAATACAACAAATACACACAACAAATACATAAAAAGCTTACTTACAGGAAGAGGGAGCATCCAGGACCTCGAAAACTAAAGTTAAACCTCAATTTAAGTCAAATTAAAAGAGTTTAGACACTAAAAAATTCTCTACGCGAGAGACAAAATGGCCGCCAAAAAAAAACCAAAACGAGACTACAGCAGTCTAAAGACGCAAAACACTATCAAACACCTACGTATTTGCCGAAAAACACCTACGAGATTAGAAAACAAGGACGCAACCCGAGCAACCCCAAAAACATTACAAACACAACAAATACAAACAACAAACACATAAAAAGGTTACGTACAGCAAGGAGGGGCACCGAGGACCTCTGCAAGTGAAGTTACACCTCCATTTAACCACAAATTTCAGAGTTTAGAGACCCGAAAATCACCTAAGCGAGAGAAAAAATGTCCGCCGAACAAAACGAAAACAAGGCTAAAGGTCCCTAAACACGCAAAACACCACCAAACAGCTACGTATATTCCAAAAAACTTGCACGACATAGAAAACGAACGACGCTACAACAGCCACATTATATACACCAAACACCCTTAGCTCACTTACAATTTCATTGCCGTCATTTTTTATAATATATATATAATAATAATACATATAACAATCTTTTGAATTTTTTACCTTAACTAAAATTGATATATAAATATATTTGTATAACACCATTGATGTACGTAGAGATTCACCACTTTAAATGCTTAAAGGGACATGCACATAATGTATTCCTTTGCTGCATCAGAGGATATTTGATAATGTGGCACAGTGTGTTTTTTTGCCTCTTATTGAGGTTTATAACATTGGGCATGACTACGGGTGAGTTTAGTACATGGATACTATCCAGAACCCCATTTACTTTACAGTGTGCAAATGTATAATAGAAACACTATACAAGCATAACTTTGCAGACAGTATCAGAAGAGGAAGCATTGTGGGTAATACATAAGCATATGAATGGTCAGGCAACCCAAAGATAAGGGGCCGGCCGAAATCCAGCAAGGTCAGTAACAATGCAGGTCAGCAGAAAATGATCAATCCAATAGGGAACGAGAATAGATCAGGAACTAGAAGAACTTCTAGTCACATTAACCTACAACAGGCACTGAGCGGAGGCTGGAAAAGCAATACATATTTCCAGATGAGGTGTGATTGGCTGGTAGACAACATCCATCAAAAAGCTAGGAGAGGAACTTCGGACCTGTTACTAGAACACATAGTTGTAGCTGCTGTGGCATGAGATTGTCATACGCATGCCTAGTCAAGGACCCAGATACTGCCCCTTTCCTGAGGGCTGGTCTTTGGAAGGCCCCTGACCGGCTTGGATGGGTGAAGGGGATGAAAATGATTTATTAACTCGGGTGCATTGATATCAGAGGCTCGTATCTATGTGTGTTCTTCAGAGCCAAAACCTCTCCAGGCTACCAGATACTGAAGAGAAGATATCCAGCGATGAGCACTCTTTAAATTGTTCATGGCCATTCACAAAAAATGGCCATTCACAAAAAATGGTTTTGGATAGGGCTGAGAGTAATTAAAAACTATTTTTTTTACTGTAAGGTATGAATAAGGCCACATGGAAGTCCAGATGTATCTTTAAAGTATGTGGTAGGGTCAAGTGAAAGACCACTGGGCTGAATTTGGTTTCAAAAGGAAAGAAACATATGTATTTCAGATCCAACTTGGATGGGGCTGTTGAAGCTGAAGATTTTTTTGTAAACAAACCTAAATAAATCTCTTTCTTGGAGAACCAGGAATGATTTTGTTCTACGGTCAGCATAACACTTCTGATCAGTGGTGCTTTCATAGCATACTTTGAGTAGAAGACCCACAAGCAAAATATTTAGGTGTTTCCAGCATTCCTTCCTTTGCCCGGATGAATACTTTGCTTATGCTTATTACAGTGGGGTCAGGATGTATCAGGATTGGTGCAGAACGTGGATTTTAGTTTGCCGAAGGCTTCCGCACCACAAAATTGCAGATTATCACCTTGATGGGTGCTAACATTTTTGAGTATCCTCATATAAAACGCCTGTAATATTTTGCATAAACAATGAATCTCTGTGTACTTCTGAAATCACTCGGTAGAGGCCTGTTACCACTTTAAATGGTTGCATTTTCATTCCTTCAGAACACAGGATAAAACCCAGGAAAGGTACATTCGATACCTCAAAACATTTCTCCGGTCAGTGGTTCTCTCATAAACGTTACAATATCTTACTAACTTGCAGTCTATGTGTGGTTACATCAGGTAAGAAAACTAATATATCAAGTAGACCACCAAAAATTTGTATAACTAGTTACGAAAAAATGTCATTAATAAAATATTGAAACACAGCCAGAGCTCTGCATAGGCTGAAGGGCATTATGGTATACTCATAATGTCCATCTCTGGTATTGAATGCAGTTTTCCACTCGTCTCTTCTAATGGGAAACTTATACGCTCCTCGAAGATCAGGCTTGAAAATTTTGGATCTACGGATGCAATCAAATTGTTCAGAAATCTGTGGAAGGGGATAGCAATTTTTCACATTGATCTTGTTCAAACCCAGATAGCCAATGTATCCATGGAGGCCACCATCCTTGGAGACAAAGGAGAAGCTAGCACCTGCTGGTGACTAAGCCTCTTGGATCAATCCCTTGGCTAGGTTCTCCTGTAATACATATGCCATGCGTGTGCGATGGGAGATGAAAAGTGTCTTCTGAAGTCTCCATTGTATGGAACATTGTTGAATGAAACCTTGGTTGTTGGATCACCAGAATAGTATCACGGAGCAGGTAGGTGGGGCCGTGAGATGCCTTGGGAGGATTTTTTAGGCAACTGTGATGATGCCACTTGTACCAGAACTGAGTCAGCTGGATAGGCAGTAAGGGACTCCAATCGAACACAGAGTGTGGTGAGGACCCCAATGATTTGATCAAGCTTAGAGGACAGATTGTATTGAGCATCTAAGAGGAAGGAGCAGGAATAAATACTACCAGTTGGGGTGAGATTAGCTGAGAGAAAGAACATTTAAATAAAAAAGCACATAAAAATACATACAAAACAGAAGAGAGCTTGCAAACTTAGAGACCGAAGATGAGGGAGGTAATGAAAGGATTAGGAAAGAGTTATGGTGAGCTTGCATGGCTTTTGCAAGAGATGAAGTTAACAAATTGAGGAGTGTTGCAAGAGAAGATGGACAAAATGATAGCTCTGTTGCCTTGAGTTTTGTGTAGATGAGGGTTCAGATCTATTTATCCACTAATTATCCAAAGATGCTAGATAATATGGTTTATTAACGCACAGGCTTTATCCCAATAAATACAATAAATACACATTGAAATTAATAAGAAGCAGGCAGAAAAATCATCATGTGACGCACAAAGACCGCCAGTAGTATTCAGGTGGTTCATAAAAACCATTTAGACTTCTAAGTGGTCCATGTAAAAACATGAAGTTGAGCTTTTTTTTTTTTTTAGCTATTTAAAGGAACTCTAAAGCGTTCCTTTAAATTCTGTGCCTGCATGGCTGTCCATGATAAAAACATGAAGTTGAGCTTTTTTTTTTTGTATGTTTTTTGAGTTTTTTAAAGGAGCTCTAAAGAGTTCCTTTAAATGATGTGCCTGCATGGCTGTCCATATATCACTAACACTGTTAGGTGCCTGAGTATTATCCACAAAGCTGGACATTCAACTCTTGTCTGAGCTATCCTGTAGACTCTAGACAAACAGACCATTCAATCCATAAATATACTGATTACCGCATGTTGTAGTATTACAACCTGGAATTTAAAGGGATTTAATTGGGATTTTTATGATTTCATTTCCACAACATACTTACAGTGTGCAATTTTGTTATTGTGGCACAAAAGTGAATTAAACAAATAGATATTGTGAGTTACATGAGAATTCACCCCAAAACTTGGTAAATCCTTAGGCTGCTGTTACAGCTTTGAGTTTTTTGGGGTAATTTTCAACAGCTTTGCATTTCTGTTATTTGCCCATTCATCTCGGAAAAAATGCTAAAATCTATCAGGCTGGATTGGATCTTGTTCTCAATCCATTCCCAGTCCATGAAAAGCATCCTTACACATGATACTATCACTACTCTTCTTTACAGTTCATAATATTTCTTCTCACCACGCATCCAGCCCAGCTCTGTGATGTCCCATGCTATAGCCTTACCATGGACAGTTTCATTCATCTCAGCTATGGATCTCTCCAGCTCCATCAGTGGCCTCTTAGTTATTTTTCTAACTAATGTCCTCCATATACACTCACTTTTGTTAGACAGCCATCTGTAGACAGAGTCGTGGTTGTGCCATATTGTTTCCATTTTTAATAATGGATTTAATTGTTTTCCGGGGGATGTTTGGGTCATTTTTTTTTAATAACCCAACGCTGGTTGGTTCTTCTCCGGAACTTCATCCCAGAGTTGTTTTGATAGCTCCTTGGTGTTCATAATGTTGTTTGTTTAGATATATTCTCTAACAAACTCTGGGGCCTTCAAGACAGGTGTCTTGTGACATTTTAATTGCATACAGATGGACTCCATTCCACTAAATAAGTGACTTCATTGGGTAATCGGTTGCACCGGAGCTTATTAAGGGTTTTCACCGCACAGAGGATAAAGACTTATACTATCTAGACTTTTCAGTTTTTTATTTTTGAAAAATATATAATTTTTTCCAGTCTCACATTATAAACTATTTTTTGTAATTCAGTGACATAAACTTCTGATTGGAAAGGACAGTAGCCAGAAATGAACTGAAGCAAGAGAACAAATAAAAGAAAGCAGTTCGGGCTAAAGAGCGAAAGAAAAGAAAATAGTAATAAACAAAGAATAGAGTTGGAGAACTAATTAAATAGAGAACTGGTATATGTTTGAGTGTGAATAAGGCTTCATAAAACCTAAACACACCTTCGGTCATACATATTATGCATTCATTATGCTCCTTTTACAGTGATCTGGTATATATTGGTATTAGAAACAAAGAAAAAATAATAACATTGAGACATAGGGTAAATTTTGTATATGACTAATATTCTTTCTTTTATGCTAAATTATCACATAAACGGTTACGCTATCGTAATAAAACCAGACACACATTTTTATCACTGCATAGAACAGTATATCTCACATGTGATGCAAACTAAGACGAGGCATTGAATCCATTGCCATGCAAATGTAACATCTTGGGCATGGAATGACAATGGGAATCCCCTAGTGGCAGGAGAATAGTGCACCAGCCTTTTTTCTGTTTAACATTCAGACAGCAAAACGAGATAAGGAGCTGTCTGAATCGAGGACTGAAGAGGTTTTTTTGGGGAGGGAAATGTCAAGGTAGAATGAGAGAGGACAGAATGAAAAGGCAGAGAGTGAAGCGGGAGAACATGACTCCAGGCAGAGAATGGGAGAAAAGGGGGTCAGCTCAACCTGACAAGGCTTGATGTTTACATAACATAGCATTTAATGGTGATATTGATTGCAATCAGATCCCCGTAATCACCTTCATTATGACAATTGCCTCGGTGGATAGAGCAAAGAATCTGGCTTCCAGCAGACAGTGTTGTTTCTGTTTTGAGGAAGGCCCATTGTGCATTATCCAGACACAAAATGTCTCTTGTTCGGCTTGCTAGAGTCACAAAGCTTAGCATGTTGTGCAGGGGAGGGAGCAGTGTCGGAGAGACCAGGAGGAGAAGTACCTTCTTTGTAGTGTTAGGTTAATAGTGCCCAATCTTCTACTATATTTGA
Organism: Discoglossus pictus; assembly: GCA_027410445.1. Classification (NCBI taxonomy): domain Eukaryota; kingdom Metazoa; phylum Chordata; class Amphibia; order Anura; family Alytidae; genus Discoglossus; species Discoglossus pictus. The sequence continues at coordinate 29,598,785 of CM050163.1, read as the reverse complement.
ACTGGTAAACTCTATCTATGCACTGGGACTAACTGGTCTCCATGCCTCACAACTTTCTATTATAGTTTCAAGGTTAATATGGGGTGAGACTGCAATAGATACTGCATGTAGAAGAAAAGAAATCCTATTGCTTTTATCGAGACTTTTCCTGGGATATACAATGGTGCAGATTCCCTGATACATTCCCCTTATCCACTGTCTAACTTCATTTGCATCAGTTCAGGTGCCTTTAAAGGAATTTAAAAGCTCAACGTTGATAAAATTAGACACCCAAATGGCCAGGTATTGTGGTATCTTTCCCCGTGCCTTTTGAACGACATATGTATATGTTATATAAAAAGGTTCTTGTAGTATTTTATTTACCATAAACTGATTTTTTATTTTGTAGGCTTGACTTTTGATCATTATTTTTAGCTACCCAATTGGCTTTTGTAACCATGTAGCAGTGCTTAGTAGTAACTTGGGGCATTCAATAGACACCACAAAAAAAGTAAAGAAATCGTTTTCTGCAACAGTTTACCATTGTACATTTTGGTTGTCTATATGCACATAGCCGTGTGGAAATCATAGTGACAGTTGGGGAAATTATGGCGTTATTGTTCAGTTGCCGTAAGAAAAATCACTAATATGTTATTGAAAGCAACAATTTATCCGGGTGAAATGCTAATTCAGTTGAATTGGTAATTTCCAGATTATGGTAATTCAATATGGAAACTTTACGCACAGCCACATTAAATTCTACGTGTAAATCCGTAGCCTTTAACGTGGCCCACAAGACTTGCGGCTATTAAATTGGCCCTGTAAAGCAAGCCGCTGACGACTTGCGGGGTAGGGGCGAGAAAAGCTACGGGACTTGGAAATTTGAACTGCGCTCCAGCAAATCCTGCGCACTCGTAAAGCCTGTTACAGTTACGCTTCCAATCATGCTATTAAATTGCTACGAATCCACTGGCGCTCAAGCCCGTAACCTGCAAATGGAGCCAAAATGCCAACGGGTACTAAAGAGGACTCGCTAGCGGGTTAAAGTCCTATCCATGGCACTGTAAATGCAAATATACACACACTACTGTACTTATAATAAAGACATAGACTATAATAAAGGGAAAGGGATGTTAGGTATTACAATTAACAGCACAACATTCTCAAGCTCGCAAATCTGCAATATAAAATACTTTATTATCAGTTTAATTTCTGTGTTATATCGATCCCAGAAATCAATGTGTTAATACATATAATGGAACTCGCAGGGACTAGAATATCATACTTACGGATTTATTAATATTGCATTACTGCTAGATTTCGGGTCAGATCGAAAAACTCGTAATTGAAACCCCTAAGAGATTAAAATCTAACCTCCATTTTTCAGTGACGTAATGATGACGATCTCTGTTGCCATTGGCTCTGTCTAAACCCGTAACTACGGGTTTGACTAATTGATCATGTTCACGTCCGCACATCCATTGTGCGAAAAATGGTTTACGGATTTGGGTCTGTGGCCCATAACACGCGGCCTGGTTTAATGTAATAGCTCTGTAGCGCAACAATTGGACAATGCCTCGCTGGATCAAGCTCTGATTAAAGCCCAGATCACAGCATAGATTTCCCAAACTTTGCTGATCTCCAGAACATTTTGCATTTGAGATCAAGTTGCTGCTACAACTACAGAAAAACTGATTTTATTTTGCAATGTTTCTATACGTTTGTACTGTGCTTTACTTATATATATAAAATCTGTCACTACCTCCACTTCTTCCCTGTCTATTTGCCAGGAAGTGGGATTGCCATTTGCCATGATCTTCGTCTTTTTAACGTTGACCAGCAGGCCAGCTTTTGCATCCTCTTATTTTACCCTCATCAAACTATTGAATAACAAAACATGATAATAGACATCAATTTTTAGATATTAAAAAGGCATACACAGCTTTTATTTTATTTTATCTGCAATTATGCTTTACCGAAAGCTTCCATTTTCTTTATTGAGTCTGTTTTGTGCATCTTCTTTCTCAACCACATGTGCAATTGCGCATTGTGTAAAAGCGGGCGACAAATGCGCTGCAATAAAAGCGCGCAAGATTGTAATGCCTGCTGCATTAAACCCCCCTAGGCATAACTTTAAGACCACTAAAGCTAACCCTAAGAACCCGAAGCCTAACCCAAACCCCTTTAACCCTAACTTTAAGTCCCCCTAAGTCTAACCCTAAAACCTGCAACCCTAACACCCCTAAGGCCACCTTACCTGTAGTTCGGTGCGCAGTTGTCTTCGCGAACTATTGTCGGGCGGGTATTAGTCAGTGCGAGCATGTGTCAGCGCTTTTGGCACGTGCTGTTTTTTCGAGACATTGTATAATATGGGTTCTTCATGAAACGCGTCAGGCATTGCTCCAGTGGTCTCTGTTGATTACTTTGGTCACTACTGCTGTAGAGGTAACTAGAGGATGTAGCAGGATCAGAAAATCATCAGAAATTCATAGAATAACTAATATTGTTATACTTTCCTTGCTACAACTATAAGGACATTAAAATATGTATGTAGTATAGATAAAGAACATGGAAAGACCAAAGGTGGTACAAAGAAATAGCCCATGGGTTGTTGCTGTCATTGCTGTTTAGTCGTTCAGTCCTGTCTGACTCTGCGTGATTCTATGGACCAAGCACATCAGGCACGTCTGTCAGCTAGTGAGAGAGAGCTCATGCTCATTGCTTCAATGTCCTCATCTATCCATCTGTGCCGTCCTCTTCTTCGTGTGCCTTCACTCTTTCCCACCATCAAAGTCTTCTGTAGGGAATCCTGTGTTTTTATGATATGGCCAAAATATTTACACTTTAACCTCTTGATCAAACCTTCCAGTAAACAGTTTAGCTGTATTTCCTGTAGTATGGACTGATTGTCTTTCCAAGCGTTTTTTGACACACTTTAGTATTTAAGGCCCAATATGCTTAATAAGTTTCTAGATTGACTGTCACATCATTACAAACAATCTGCAAACCTGTAATGTTGGACATTAAGGTGTACAATATTTTATCTGGAAAACGCCATAAATCTCATATTCTAATTAAAATTGCTGGTAAGAAAGCATATGTTCCCAATTCTAACAGAATGTGAGTATTAGTCCAGCACAATATATTTCTGATCTCCTGCACAGGTGGGGTGGATTCAAAGACTCTGCCAAGGTTATACCACTGGATATCAAACAGGAAATCCCCAGGATTTGTTCTAAAAGCTGATATTTAATATGGAATGTGAATGGCCCCTCACACTGGTAATGAACTTGGCTGGACAGGAGAGGCAGCAAGAGGGCATTCACGTGCCTGGTGGGGATGACATTGAATACATGTTGGAACCTGACACTTTCTGTCTTCATTGCTGTATCCAATTTGATTATATAGAAACACTGCATATATTGTAGGGCTTTGAGAAGCATATACATATTCTGGAGGGATCTTAATTGTATTGCTTGCATAATAAGTTAGTGTGACCAATTTATAGCAAGGGTATCTGTTTTGTATAGAGCATATCAACACAGATATATGTTTCATATGCAGAAAAAACACCTTGCTAATATACAAGGACAGATATCTCATTTGTAGCTTGCATATATAGCATTCCCCATGACTAATATCCAACCAGGCTACAGGTCACATATAAAATATATTTAAATTAACATATGACCAATCAAGTTTAAATTTTCATTATTTTTGTTCGATTGTACGATGCTGGCGCTATATAAATAAATGCTAAGAATAATAAATATATACTATTAGCTATTTCATTGATAAATAAAATGAGTCTATTTGTTTTTCGCATATTTTATTGCTTCTTTTGTCTAATTGGTGTGTATAGGTATTTGTTCATGTTTACATTACTGTTATATATACACATATAGATTCTATTTGTCCTTTCTTTATCTGTCAGACCTTTTGTATTCACAACAAACTCTTTTTGTAATTTTTCTACGCTATGCTTCTATTTACAATGCTCACCTTAGACCATGTCTTCTGTCCCACATGTTTCTCCTTTAATCCAGACAAAATTTATGAGCAGAAATTTACAACAAACTTTTCTTTATAGAAAGTAAACAGCAGCTATGAGGGTAAAACAGAAATGATTAAAAGCTCCACTGTTCCTATTCAATAAGTAAAACTACACTGGTCCTTTCTATTCAGTAAAGCTCCTATGGTCCTTTGCAATCTGTAAAGCTCCACTGGCCCTTTCCATTCTGTAAAGCTCCACTGGTTATTTTCATTCTGTAATGCTCCACTGGTCCTTTGCATTCTGTAAGGCTCCATTGGTTCTTTTCAATATGTAAAGCTCCACTGGCCCTTTCCATTATGTAAAGCTCCACTGGTTCTTTTCATTCTGTAATGCTCCACTGGTCCTTTGCATTCTGTAAAGCTCCATTGGTTCTTTTGATTCTGTAAAGTTCCACTGGTCCTTTTTCATTCTGTAAAGCTCTACTGGTCCTTTTCATTGAGTAAAGCTCCACTGGCCATTTTCATTGAGTAAAGCTCCACTGGTCCTTTTCATGCAGTAATGCTCCACTGGTCCTTTCCATTTTAAACAGCTACATTGATCATTTTGAGAGTAAATTGGTTCCTCTCAACATTTTGTCTACTTGGTCTCATTCATTATTAAGTATTTCTTGTAAAGTGTATTTCAAATACATAAATGTATCTTAAATACACAGAACGTACTGTAATACATAAAATTGGAGTATTCTACCAAAATACAGCGTTTTTTGAGAAATCACCGCTAGTCTGTCAAAATCGATTTTACTGGCAAAGTCCCAGAACGGAGAATGCCGGAAAATTGGTGCCCAACCTGTTGTGAAGAGGGTTACGTATATTTTTAAAACAAAGACCTTAAGCTGTCACGTTATTCTGAATGGCGATAACACAGTGATTCTGTTTCCAAAATCACAAATGTTTTATTTTAGCAACTAGATATGATGGAAGTATAGTAATGTAAAAATGCTGTAAATATTGTTGAGGCCACTGGCACACAGTATTAAATTACATTATGCTAGCATGAGAAGTGGTGCAATACAATAAATATAAAAGCAGCAAAATTAACATAAAAAAAACCCAAATAAATAAAAAAAATAGTTACACAGATGCGATTAATATTTGTCTATTTATTTGCCTGTAAATAATGGTCTATAAACTATATTCAAAACCATAATAAGGAAACATTTCTTTTTTATGGAGACAGAGGGTACTGTTTTGGGGCAATGTCCTTTTGTCTATTACGAGTTCTCATATTCATGTCATAAAATTATAGTCTGCCTTTTTCATTTTAAAAACCACAAACATTGTCCTTGCCTTTGTACTTGAACTAGATGGGAATTCCCAAGGAGAAAAAAAAATATCACAAGTAACAGCTCATACCGAAATCCTATAATACAATATTTTTCAAGGCTATGTCAGGGATTTAATACACAAAGTAAAGCAAACCAGGTTCATATGAGTGGCTTACAGAAGGCTAACATTTGTTACAATTCTTCCATCTGAACAAGGGAGCACAACATGATTGGGTCAACCAGTAATCCCCATTACAACGGCAGAGGCCAGAGTTTATCACAGTATGTTTAACAGCTGCTTCCAGGTCAATTTTCCCTATGAACCAGCTGGATTTTTTTCCTCTGATCTACCAAAGAAATACAACTTTATTTTTAGGGATGTGACAAGGTTTTACAGCCCAGCTGGTAACAAGATGTAAGTTTTCATATAGGTTATGAATTGCATCTGGCTAAGGAAATAGGACAAGTCATACAGACGCATTGTTTTAGTCTATTAACAGAGACCAATCTACTTTGGCTCTAAAGGTATTTGTTTGGCTTTCCTTGGCATTAGTATTAGGATATTGGAACTTTTTGGTGTTGCATGGGGTATCATATAGTGTGCTTGTATCCGAGTGTGGGTGTATATATATATATATATATATATATATATATAAATATATATATATGAATTTTCTAATACAGTTTCCCAAGAAAACTGTCTCATTGTCTGGTTTATAACTGTGAGAGAAGTGAAGATGGTGATCTCACTGTAAAAGAGAATTGGCGCGCGTCTAACATGAATTATATGTGCAGCAGCTTTAGTATGACTTTTAAAATTTTTAAAAAAAAAGTTATTTTTACTACCGTATATACATTTATCTATTTTGGATGTTGGTATAAATGCAGATGGATCAATGAACAATAGAGATCTACCATATAACAATTGATAATAATTTAAAATGTATTAACCTCAAAAGGATTCAGATACCCTCTGCAATTTTGCAAGTGTACTGGTGCAAAACAATGATTGAACAACGTGCTAAACTCAACATGGAAGCCATGTAATAATTCGGTCTCCTCCCTCTGCTAATTGATTCCCATGATGATTTCTTAGCCAATCAACAGGTCACATCCCAGGATGTTTGTTTTTTACAATTATCCCCTATAACTCCCCAATGGCAGGTGGCAGTATGTATTTGGTGCAAGAATAGGGAAGAAGTTATAGTTTATCACTTGCTATTTTTAATAATAAACTGGCAATCCATTTTTGTTGGATAAAAGAGGCAGTGGTGTTTGAAAATGTTACATAGCTTAGTTTTTAATATATAAATTAATGGACAGGCTTGCTCTACTCATAGCTATGCCATTATCATTACTTTGGGGGCATATCTCTATCAATAAATGAACGGCCTTGATTGTGCCTTCATGTCACCCCAGTATTGGTTTTCATTGCAATGCTCATTACTGTACTTCATTAAAGAACCTCTTATACATTTACATCCTTAAACTGGTCTACAACACATGGAATCACATGCAGAAATGAGGTCTTCGATGAATCAACAGCAAATTGCTACATATGAAGGAATTGGTCATTTAAAATTATTATTATTATTACTATTTTTTATATTTTATGTGTAGAGCATCAGCAGGTTCCACAGCATCAGGGTGCAATAAACACAAACAATTTGACATTTATTTGGTGACAGTAAAAACACAAAACAGCACATTTGTACATAACATACACCATTGGTACAGGAAAAGATGAGAAGGCACTATACTAGGGAACGAGCTTGCATTTAAAATGCTGAGCCTCAGAATCAAACTATGGGAGTCTAATAATGATTATGTGAGTTAACCATTAGTAAGGAATTAGAGAGTCGAAGTAAATGCCAGAATACAAGGAAGGCCAGTATCACACAGGGAACATGAGTAGGAAATGCAGTCCAGGGATTTTAGTTGAATAGGTGAACCATTAAAAAAAAGTAGTGAGTCCAAGTTTGCCAAACGGTGCTTATCTGCCATCGGTTTCTATGTTTCCATGTTTGTAAAGATAATAGGTGCTAATTTGACACAGGTGTTAGTTGATGGCCTAATAGCATACTTAATGCATTCTCATGAAGCCTTTTTGGTACACAACTCCCAAAAGAACTCAGGTCTGACCTAATTTGGTGACTTTTTGGGACTTTGCCACTATAAACTTTATTTTTTAAGATTTAATATATTTTTCTGCCAAATTTCAAATACATAGCACATCTGCTTTGATATTTCGGTAAGTTAAATATATTTTTTTGTTTATTAAAAAAAAAAATTAACAGTCATAAACTGTAAAAGGAAACCACAAAGTGGAAGAAATAAATTAATCACACAATTTTAGAAGAAGACAAGCATAATAGAACAAAGAATATTAAAGAATATATAAAAAGAACACAAGAAATATTTTTCCTGTACTAATTTGAGGTTCAAAATCCCCCCGTGGAATGCTTTAAATGAAAATAAAATGTGGACGAAAGAAATGTAATCCAGATTGTGGATGGAAAACTGCTAGAACTTGCAAAAGCCCCAAAAAACCTACAGGAGCTGATGAACTATTGGATTTACGATGACTGGACGCACAGAACAATAGAGGCAAACATATTTTTATTCCTAATATTTAATACTTGTAAGCAAGTTATGTGTTAAGAATTCTAGCAGTCAATAGTTAGTATTTTTTATACAAAATTATTTTAATATACCTCCTAATTTAGAAGATTGATTCTGTAATTAGGAATGGTGTAAACAGGTCGGATTTCACTGCATATAGACAAACTAGACAGCAAGTAAATTAGTCAGTCTTTAAAGAAGTTTTTTCCTAAGTATAGTGTACTTCTAAATGAAAGAGCACTTTTAGAGAAGTTGAAATATTTGTGTTAATATTACAGAACTTTTGTAGTTTGTCTCCATGTTTTAAGAAATGTGATTTATATATTTTATGTCTTTAACAAATTATAAAATAATTAGGATTTTGGAATGGCCCTTTTTTTACTATTTAAAGAAAATGTTTTATATCTTTTAAATTAACTTATTAGATATTTTTCTTTTCAACAAAAATATCAAACACTTTAATTGTAAAACTGCTTATTATTTCTATTTTTTAATTATTTTTTCTTCTAATATGATAGTTTAGTAGAGTTTAATATATTTGCAGTGGAGTTCATTTTGAAAAAAAATTAAAGCAAATTTGGCTGCAGTAATATTTATTTTAATTAAAAATATATATATTCCCAATGCCAATTAACTAAAGATAAATGTTCATTTTAGATCTAATTTATTCTATATTGAATGAGTAGCTTCAGACTAAATGCTCGTCTTGGAGGCAAAGAACACTTGTGCAATCCCAATGAGTAAGTAAAAAGAGAAATCATCTTGTTATAAAATGCCATATTACAATTAATTCCAAAGTAATTAGAATTAGAATTAAAATGTTTAAAATTTAAAATAAAAAAATGCTATTTCCCATATCAAAGATATGTCTACTGAGTACTTAAGATGTCTGCTTGTGAAAGCTACAGAAATATCACATATGACAAACCAATCAAACCTATACATTTGTCAATGCTTTCAAATGTAATTACTGAAAATAAAAATATGTAATTTTGCAATCTCCACCGATTAATGTTCGGATTAACCTCTTGTTGTCAATCTTAAATATGTTTTTTAGTAAACACAATAATACCCAGTATATCAAGATGCATGTTGTTCTCTTTTCTGATTCCTGTTTTTCACAAGTCGATCAGTTAATCCAGAATAATTTTATGATTTAGATCATTGTGAGTTTATTTTAGAGCTGCTCCTAGAGTGAAGATGGCATGGTCATTATGATGGACTAAGCATACGTATTTTTAAATGCGAAGCTAGTATGTACAAAGTGTACTATTATTGCTCTGTTCATTGATGTCTTTCTTAGATATTTACAGCCTTATTAAATTGCGATTCGGCAAATCATAAGGGCTCTATATAAGCACATAGCATATTTTTTTACAGAAGTTTTAGTTAGTGATCTTCTATGCAAAAGCAAGGTCTTCACTAACTAAAAACTTATGTAAAAAAAATATGCTCTGTGCTTAATTAGAGCCCTTTTAAATTTACCGAATTGCAATTTAATAAGGCTGTTACCGTATATACTCGAGTATAAGCCGAGTTTTTCAGCCCTTTTTTTAAGGCTAAAAAGGGCCCCCTCGGCTTATACTCAAGTCACTCCCCCCCCCCGTGACTCTCTAACCCCCCCGTGTCTCTATAACCCCCCTGTGTCTCTCTACCCCCTCGTGTCTCTCTAACCCCCCGTGTCTCTTTCCTTCCCCCTCCTCATCCTCAACCCCCCCTCATTCTAACCCCCCTCATTCTACCCCTCTAAATACCCCACCCCTCTCCTTTTCCCCTCACTTACCTGCATCCGTAGCTCCCACTCCGACCTACGCTCCTTCCGGGTCTTGACTTGGCGCGCTTGTGACGTCACGGCATTAGCTTATAACGGGTGCCGGCATGTCAAGACCCGGAAGAAGCGGAGGCCCGGAGCAGGAGCTTCAGATGCAGGTAAGTGAGGGGAAAGGGAGGGGGGAGGTATTTAGAGGAGTAGAATGTGGGGCGTGGGTTTAGAATGAGGAGGGGGGTTTAGAATGAGGGGGGTTGAGGATGAGGAGGGAGGTTGAGGAGGGGGTTGAGGATAGGGGGTTGAGGTTGAGGAGGGAGGTTGAGGAGGGGGTTGAGGATGGGGGGTTGAGGAGGGAGGTTGAGGAGGGGTTGAGGTTGAGGAGGGAGGTTGAGGAGGGGTTGAGGATGAGGAGGGGGTTGAGGATGTGGAGGGGGCTGAGGATGAGGAGGGGGGCTAAGGATGAGGAGGGAGGTGGAGGATGAGGAGGGGGGCTGAGGAGGGAGGTTGAGGAGGAAGGTTGAGGTTGAGGATGAGGAGGGAGGTTGAGGAGGGAGGTTGAGGATGAGGAGGGAGGATGAGGAGGGGGGTTGAGGATGGGGGGGTTGAGGTTGAGGAGGGAGGTTGAGGAGCGGGTTGAGGATGAGGAAGGGGTTGAGGATGAGTAGGGGGGCTGAGGATGAGGAGGGAGGTTGAGGATGAGGAGGGAGGTTGAGGAGGGGGTTGAGGATGAGGAGGGGGGTTGAGGTTGAGGAGGGAGGTTGAGGATGGGGGGTTGAGGATGAGGATGGGGCTTGAGGAGGGAAGTTGAGGAGGGGAATAGAGGAGCGGGTTGAGGATGAGGGGGTTGAGGATGGATGATGAGGAGGGAGGTTGAGTATGAGGAGTGGGGTTGAGGAGGGAGGTTGAGAATGAGGTGTGGTGTAAGAGACACAGGGAAGGGAGAGGGGGGGAAGAGACACAGGGAAGGGAGAGGGGGGAAGAGACACAGGGAAGGGAGAGGGGAGAAGAGACATGGGATAGAGAGGGGGACACAAGAGGGGGACACAGAGGGCACAAGAGGGACACGGGGCAGCACATTTCCCACCCTCGGCTTATACTCGAGTCACTCATTTTACCCAGTATTTTGTGGTAAAATAGGTGCCTCGGCTTATACTCGGGTTGGCTTATACTCGAGTAAATACGGTAATTCTTTTTGTTAATATGGACCATTTTAGTTTTTATATGTTTACTTTTATTGCAGTAGCCATATTTCTTTTAGCTTGACGTTTTAGAAGAAATTAAGCAAGCATTTTGCATTTTATGACTTTGTACTTTGAGTAAATAGTAAATAGTAAGGGTACAGTTTGATTGTTTAATTGAAATCCATAAGTTATTCAAATTAGAAATGCGATGTAATGCAAGTTTTGTCTTGTAATGTGCTTTGGGAAAAGTGCTATATACGTTAGATTTTAAACTCAAAGACCAGGCCCTCCATTCTTTTGCAGTGTGTTAATATTGTATTTTGCCTTGTAATTAACCCTTGAACAGTGCTTGGTCTATGTTGGTGTGTTACAGGTAAAGGATAAAAATAATAATAATGTCAACACAAACAGTAAGAGAAATACCACTAATAGGAAAAAGCTTGTTTCCACAAATTACTGCAAGCAGAACAATGGAGTATATTAACTGAGGTGTATTGTTGTGGTGACAGACCTTACAGAGAAAGAGCCTTTCTATATAAGTGTGTTCTCTACTGACTAGCTACCCACTGTTTACAATTTATGTATACATTCTATGTGCACATTACATTATAATGCATATAACATGTTTGATGCATATGTTCTACATTCATACATCATACCATTTGTGAACTGTATTATAATAAAAGCTGCAAATGAACTCTACAATTTGTAATGCTGGTTTCTGCCCAACAAGGAGAGGACCCAGGTGACTGAAGCACAGTAAATACACAATTTCACAAACCAAAGTACATTTTTGATTGGCATGAGAGTTCCTGCACAAAGTTATAAGTTACTGAGATGACACACCCATGCAAAAAAGTAGAATCCAAAAACTATGGATTTCGTAGTTAGTAGTACGAGTCATCGCCTTACCAACTTCCATGGTATAAATGGTATGTATATGGTATTGAAGACCAATAGTTCTGGACATGACCAATGTTATATTCAATGTACCAGCCCACCAGTAGGCAATGGGAGGTATAGGATGACAAAGATATGAAATGAGGTCCGAACTGCGCTTAGTCTTGGCAAAGGTGGAATTGTCTTGTAGACAACAAAGGTACTGCTTTGTGTATTGATTAAAAGACCACGGTAGTACAAGTGGGGAGGGATAGGAGGAGCAAGAGGAAACAAGGAGATGTCAGACGGCTTCATAAGACAACTGGATCTTAATGACATTTCCCCTACATAATTAAGCTAATAGTCAGACTCATTTTATTGTGTTCATGTAACATGTTAAATGAGCTCACTGGTCTGTGCTTGGTAAACTGCTGGTAGAAAAGTTTTTTTTCCAGAGATGTGCAAAAACTGAGTATTTGATCTGATGTACTGTACCTTATCATGGTCACAATCAGTCTAAATATCAGGAAATAACTCTTGCTGTTTTTGGATCCAAGACAATAAGTAATATGGATGTTAGATCTCATAAATAATAATACTAGAAGGGTTCAACATGGACTGAAGCAGCTAGCATTTTTCCAGTCAAGATTCTAGTGGTCAGTGGGCACTATACTAGGAAAGCTGTCCACATTAAAGAGATGCTGCCATTGTTCAAATATTCCTTATCCCCCCACCACATAAATCAGTTATGTTGGGCATAATGCGAGGGAAGGTCCAGCTCTTGTAAGTTCATAACATCATTTTATTTGTCTTTACCTATCCTACTGGTATCATTTCCCCCTTCTAGATCGCAAACTTGCTATGGTGAAGGGACCTGTGTACCTCAGTGAAGCTTTGAACTATACCATGTAGGGCCAACCAAGATGGTCAGGTCATAGCAGAGAGGTCAGACAAATTGCGGTGCACTGGAGAAGGAGCTAGCAACCCACTCCAGTATCTTTGAAAAGAAAATCATATGGATAAGCACAGCCAGAAACACAGACAGATGTGCTTGGTGTGCTGCATCCGTATGGTCATCCTACTAATAGTCTGTTCATGCCCCTATGTTTAACACTACCATATTCTACTCCAAATTTTAAAAAATACACTATCCTTACCATAACCTACAAATTACATAACCAGAACCATATTTTGCCATGCCATTAATGTAACTGCAACAGTCCCATTTTCTTGAAGAGATCTCTTGATTTATCCATTCTGTTATCTTCTTCAATCTCTTTACATCGCTCATTGTAGAATAAAGTCTCCTTGTCTCTTCTTACTATCCTCTGGAATTCTTCATTCAGTTGGACAAATCTTTTCTTATCTCCACTACCTTTGCTTTCCTTCTTTCCTGGGCTACTTTCAAAGCCTCATCAGACAGCCAGTTTGACTTCTTACGTTTCTTTCTTTTAGGGATATTCTTTGTTGCTGTTTCCTGGATTATGTTGCAAACTTCGGTCCAAAATTCCATGTCTAGTCCCTCAAATCTATTCTTTACTTCCACTGCATATTCACAAGGGATATTATTTATTTAGTATCTACTTGGTCTGATGGTTTTCCCTCTTTTCTTCAGTTTAATTTTCAACTTTGTAATAAGAAGCTCATGGTCTGAGCCGCACTCAGCTCCAGGTCTTGTTTTTGCTGACTGTATAGAGCTCCTCCATCTTTGGCTGCAAAGTATATAGTCAATCTGATTTCTATGTTGTCCATCTGGTGATGTCCATGTGTAGAGTCGTCTCGGAGGCTGTAGGAAGAGGGTGTTTGCTACGACCAGAGAATTATCTTGACAAAATTCTACTAATCTCTGACCTGCTTCCTTTTATACTCCAAGGCCAAACATGCCAGTTATTCCAGGTGTCCTTTGGGTCCCTACTTTAGAATTCCAATCTCCTATAATGATAGTAACATATTTTCTTGGTGTTGTATCTATGAATGTTCAATGTCTTTGTAGAACGGGACTTCAGCCTCTTCAGCATCCGTGGTTGGAGCATAGACTTGGATCATTGTGATATTCAATGGCTTGTCTTGAATTCAAATTGAAATAATTCTGTCATTTATTGGGTTTTAACCATGCAGTGCTTTGGCCACTCTGATTGACTAGGATGGCTACTTTACAGACAAGATTCTAGTCGTCAGTGGGCACTATATTTCTTCTGCGGGATTCTTGCCCACAGTAGAAGATCTGGAGGTTGTCTGATGTGAAATCTCCCATTCCAGTCCACTTAAGTTCAGCAATTCCCAGGATATCAATGTTTAACCTTGTCATTTCATTCTTGACCACATCTTGTTTGCCTTGGTTCATAGTTCTAACATTCCAGGTTCTGATTCTGAATTGACCTTTGCAGCATCAGATTTTCCTCTCCCAAAACATCTGCAGCTGGTTGTCCTTTTGGCTTTGACCCAACCACTTCATTAGATCTGGTGTTACATGTACTTGCCCTCTGCTCTTCCTCAGTAATGTCGTAGGCACCCTCTGTCCTGAGGGGCTCATCTTCCAGTGCCATATCGTTATGTCTCTGGTTATGCCTGTCCTCAAAGTTTTTTTAGCAAAGATACTGGAGTGTGTTGCCAGTTCCTTCTCCAGACTTGAGAAAGAGAGGAAGCTCTCGAAAGTATTATATTTATTCATCTTTTTGGCCAATAAAAAAAGTTATCAATATATACTGCAATACTTTGATTATTCATATATATGTATATTTATGTATGTGTATATATATATATATATATATATATATATATATATATATATATATATATAGTCAGGTCCATAAATATTGGGACATCGACACAATTCTAAACTTTTTGGCTCTATACACCACCACAATGGATTTGAAATGAAACGAACAAGATGTGCTTTAACTGCAGACTTTCAGCTTTAATTTGAGGGTATTTACATCCATATCAGGTGAACGGTGTAGGAATTACAACAGTTTGTATATGTGCCTCCCACTTTTTAAGGGACCAAAAGTAATGGGACAATTGGCTGCTCAGCTGTTCCATGGCCAGGTGTGTGTTATTCCCTCATTATCCCATTTACAAAGAGCAGATACAAGCTCCAGTGTTCATTTCAAGTGGGCTATTTGCATTTGTTGCTGTTAACTCTCAATATGAGATCCAAAGAGCTGTCACTATCAGTGAAGCAAGCCATCATTAGGCTGAAAAAACAAAACAAACCCATCAGAGAGATAGCAAAAACATTAGGTGTGGCCAAATCAACTGTTTGGAACATCCTTAAAAAGAAAGAACGCACCGGTGAGCTCAGCAACACCAAAAGACCCGGAAGACCACGGAAAACAACTGTGATTCTTTCCCTGGTGAAGAAAACACCCTTCATAACAGTTGGCCAGATCAAGAACACTCTCCAGGAGGTAGGTGTATGTCTGACGAAGTCAACAATCAAGAGAAGACTTCACCAGAGTGAATACAGAGGGTTCACCACAAGATGTAAATCATTGGTGAGCCTCAAAAACAGGAGGGCCAGATTAGAGTTTGCCAAACAACATCTAAAAAAGCCTTCACAGTTCTGGAACAACATCCTATGGACAGATGAGACCAAGATCAACTTGTACCAGAGTGATGGGAAGAGAAGAGTATGGAGACGGAAAGGAACTGCTCATGATCCAAAGCATACCACCTCATCAGTGAAGCATGGTGGTGGTAGTGTCATGGCGTGGGCATGTATGGTTGCCAATGGAACTGGTTCTCTTGTATTTATTGATAATGTGACTGCTGACAAAAGCAGCAGGATGAATTCTGAAGTTTTTCCGGCAATATTATCTGCTCATATTCAGCCAAATGCTTCAGAACTCATTGGACGGCGCTTCACAGTGCAGATGGACAATGACCCGAAGCATACTGCAAAAGCAACCAAAGAGTTTTTTAAGGGAAAGAAGTGGAATATTGTGTAATGGCCAAGTCAATCACCTGACCTGAATCTGATTGAGAATGCATTTCACTTGCTGAAGAAAAAACTGAAGGGAAAATGCCCCAAGAACAAACAGGAACTGAAGACAGTTGCAATAGAGGTCTGGCAGAGCATCACCAGGGATGAAACCCAGCGTCCGGTGATGTCTATGCGTTCCAGACTTCAGGCTGTAATTGACTGCACAGGATTTGCAACCAAGTATTAAAAAGTGAAAGTTTGATTTATGACTGTTAATCTGACCCATTACTTTTGGTCCCTTAAAAAGTTGGAGGCACATATACAATTCCTACACCGTTCACCTGACTTGTATGTAAATACCCTCAAATTAAAGCTGAAAGTCTGCAGTTAAAGCACATGTTGTTTGTTTTATTTCAAATCCATTGTGGTGGTGTATAGAGCCAAAAAGATTAGAATTGTGTCGATGTCCCAATATTTATGGACCTGACTGTATATATATATATATATATATATATGCATATTTATATGTATGTATAATAAGTATTTGATCCCCTGCTTATTTTGAACGTATGTCCACTGACACAGAAATGATCACTCTTTCATTTTAACGGTAGGTGAATTTTTACAATGAGAGACAGAATAACAAAAAAAACACAAGAACAACGAATGTCAAAAAAGCTATAAATTGATTTGCAGGTCAACGAGGGAAATAAGTATTTGACCCCTTCAACTTAGCACTTGGTGGCAAAACCCTTGTTGGTAATCATGGAGGTCAGACGTTTCTTGTAGTTGGCCACCAGGTTTGCACACATCTCAGCAGGGATTTTGTCCCACTCCTCTTTGTAGATCCTCTCCAAGTCTTTAAGGTTTCGAGGGTGATGTTTGGCAACTCGAACCTTCTGCTCCCTCCAAAGATTTTCTATGGGATTAAAGTCTGGAGACTAGCTAGGCCACTCCAGGTCCTTAATGAGCTTCTTCTTGAGCCACTCCTTTGTTGCCTTGGCTGTGTGTTTTGGGTCATTAACATGCTGGAATACCCATCCACAACCCATTTTCAATGCCCTGGAGGTTGTCACCCAAGATTTTACAGTCCATCGTCCCTTTGATGCGGTGCAGTTGTCCTGTGCCCCAAGCAGAAAAACTCTGCAAAAGCAAAATGTTTCCACCTCCATTTTTGACTGTGTTTTGGGGGTTATAGGCAGCATTCCTCCTCCTCCAAGCGAGTTGAGTTGATGCCAAAGAGCTTGATTTTGGTCTCATCTGACCACAACACTTCTCCAGTTCTCCTCTGAATCATTTAGATGTTTATTGGCAAACTTCAGACGGGCCTGTACATGTGCTTTCTTGAGCAGGGGGACCTTGCGGGCGCTGCAGGATTTCAGTCCTTCACGGCGTAGTGTGTTACCAATTGTTTTCTTGGTGACTATGTCCCAGCTGCCTTGAGATCATTAACAAGATCCTCCTAAGTAGTTCTGGGCTGATTCCTCACCATTCACATGATCATTAAAACTCCACGAGGAGAGATCTTGCATGGAGCACCAGACCGAGGGAGACTGACAGTTATTTTGTGTTTTTTCCATTTGCGATTAATCGCATCAATTGTTGTCACCTTCTCACCAAGCTTCTTGGTGAGGGTCTAGTAGCCCATTCCAGCCTTGTGTAGGTCTTGTCCCTGACATCCTTGGACAGCTCTTTGGTCTTAGCCATGGTGGAGAGTTTGGAATCTGATTGATTGATTGATTGCTTTTGTGGACAGGTGTCTTTTATACAGGTAACAAACTGAGATTAGAAGCACTCCATTTAAGAGAGTGCTCCTAATCTCAGCTTGTTACCTGTATAAAAGACACATTGGAGCCAGAAATCTTGCCGATTTATTTCCCTTACTGAATAGAAAATCAATTTATACCTTTTTTGACATGCATTTGTCTTGTTTTTCTTTTGTTATTCTGTCTCTCACTGTTAAAATACACCAACCATTAAAATTATAGACTGCTCATTTCTTTGTCAGTGGACAAACGTTCAAAATCAGCAGGGGATCAAATGCTTTTTCCCCCACTGTATATATACAGAAGCTACTGATTAAGATGACCAAAAAACAGCACATCTCTCATCCTAAACTCTGAACAGATATATTAACTTTTTCTGCAAAAAAAATCCCAGCTCAAAATATTCCGACCAAAATGCCAAAGTCCAGGGCTACCATGACAAACACCAAGAAAAGATATTACTCTCATCATAGGAGATTGGAATGCTAAAGTAGGGAACCAAAATATACCTGGAATAACTGGCAAGATTAGTAGATTTTTTTCAAGATGGTTCTCATAGCAAACACCTTCTTCCAACAGCCTCCGAGACAACTCTACACAGCAACAGATGGACAATATAGAAATCAGATTGGCTATATACTTTGTAATCCAAATGGAAGAGCTCTATACAGTCAGCAAAAACAAGACCTGGAGCTGACTGTGATGAAGAAAAGAGGGGAAATCATCAGACCAAGCAAATATGAAATAAATTAAACCCCCTGTGAATATGCAGTGGAGGTAAATAATAGATTTGGAATATACAATGCCTGAAGAACTTTGCACTGACGTTTGCAACATTATTCAGGAAACAGCAATAAAGAATATGCCCAAAAGAAAGAAAACTTAGAAGGCAAACTGTCTGTCTGATGAGGCTTTGAAAGTAGCCCAGGAAAGAAGGAAAGTGAAATGGTAGTGGAGACAGGAATAGATTTGTCCAACTGAAGGCAGAATTCCAGAGGATAGCAAGAAGAGACAAGGAGACATTCTACAATGAGCGATGTAAAGAGATTGAAGAACATAACCGAACGGGAAGGTCGCAAGATTTCTTTTAAAAAATCGGGGATCTCAAAGGAACCTTTCATGCCAAAGTGGGCTTGATGACAGGCAAAAATAGAAGGGACTTAACAGAAGCAGATCAGATAAAGAAGAGGTGGCAGGAATACGCAGAAGATCTGTACATGAATGATATTAACAGCAATGATTATTTCAATAGTTTGTCCAAGGAGCTGGAACCAGACATCTTGGAAAGTGAGATGAGCCCTAGGATGCCTTACTAATAACAAGGCTGCAGGATTAGATAAAATCACAGTTAAATTATTCAAAATCATACAAGAGGATGTTGTGAAAGTGTTGCTTGCCTTATGCCAACACATTTGGAAAACTCAACAGTGGCCAATAGACTAGAAAAGGTCAGTCTACATCCCAAAAAAGGCAGTGCCAAAGAGTGCTCCAATTACCAAACAATTGCACTCATTTCACATGCCAGCAAGGTAATGCTTATGATCCTACAAGCTCAGCTCCAACAATATATGGACTGGGAACTACCAGATGTGCAAGTGGAAGAGGCACAAGAGATCAAATTGCCATTGTCCAATGGATACTAGAGGAAACAAGAAAGTTCCAGAAATACATTTACTTCTGCTTAATAGACTATTCTAAAGCCTTTGACTGCTTGGATCACAACAAAATGTGGCAAGTTCTTAAAGAGATGGGAGTACCAGATCATCTCATTCGCTTCCTGAGGAATCTGTATGTGGATCAAGAAGCCACAGTTAGAACTGAACATGGAACAACAGAATGGTTCATGATCTGGAAAAGTGCGCCACAAGGTTGTATATTATGACCTTAATTTTTCAATTTATACCTAAAGTACATAATACGTAAGTCCAAACTAGATGAATCCAAAGGCGTAAGCAATATTGCTGAAAGAAATATCAACAAAATCAGACATATGGATGATACTACTCTAATGGCAGAAAGTGTGGGTAAAAGAAGAGAGTACAAAAGCTGGCCTTCTGCTCAATGTTAAAATGATGAAGATCAAAGCGAATGGCAATCTTAGTTCCTGGCAAATAAATGGGGAAGAAATGAAGGCAGTGACAGATTTTATTTTCCTGGCATCCACGATCTCTTCAGATGGTAACTGCAGCCATGGAGCCATTAAAAAATATTTGCTTCCGGGGAGGAAAGCTATGGCAAGCTTGGACAAGCTAGTAAAAAGTAAAGATATTACAAAATTAAAAAGTATGGTATTCCCAGTAGTAACATACATATGTGAGAGCTGGACCATAAAGAAGTCTGAGCGCCAGAGAATGGATGTATTTGAATTGTGGTGTTGGCAAAAACTGCTTAGAGTCCCTTGGACTGCAAGAAGATCCAATAAATCAGTACTACAAAATCAAGACAAACTGTTCACTGGAAGGTATTATCATGAGGCTGAAGGTCAAATATGTTGGCAATATCACGAGAATACATGATTACCTAGAGAAGACTATGATACTGGGAAAAATTGAAGGCACTTGAGGAAGGAGGCAGCGGTGGGATGGCTAGATAAGATCGCTGAAACAATAACCATGAGCTTGATGGGGCTCTGACGGTGGCAGGAATACAGTGGCTAACAGTTGTGCCTGGCGTGCTGTAGTCTATAAGATCACAAAGAGTCTGACAGATTGAACAACTAAACAGCAATAATATTATATATATATATATATATATATATATATATATATATATATATATATATATATATATATATATAGGAACTGTGGTTGCAATCCCATAATCCTGTCTCAAAAGGGAGCATGCATGCTACAGATTTTATCTGTCAATACAGTGTTGTTTTCTGCAACATTACAAGAAGATACTACTATTTCCAGAGTTCCTGTTTGCACCAGCAGAGGTGTAGAAGGTATTCCCTTTGACAATATCATACTCGAACCACAATCTGTTGGTAGTATGGGCAATCTGGAAATAACTGAGCACTAAGTAGAATCCCTGTTGCTTCTAAGAAGGGGGATCATGGGTAACGATCTTGTAAGAATGCTTAGAGTAGTGGCTGGAGGACGTGATCTGGGAATAGGTGGTGTTGGAGCATCAGCATGTCTCCTTTATGTTATTGATAGTGGCCCAGTTGTGGGAACATCACTTCCAGCTTGAGGCAGTGGTCCTGATTAAATCCTGGCTTTGGCAGCAGCACAGGCGGCTGCTAGTGATCTACCCTGGATATTCGTTGCCAGGACCTTGGGCTGTCAGGAGGGTCTGCAACCTTTGAAGATTTGATAGAGATGGTGGACCAGGAGATCTAGTTAGAAACATCTTTTACAGACTTCATCTTCATCTGTGTGAATCCTCCAAGTTGGCCACCCAGGACTTTCTTCACCATACTAATACAGAGCAATCCCTGGAATGGTATAATAGTCACCTGGAGTATGTGTGGTCATGGGCAGTAGTACAACCAATGTTGAATGGCTCCAGTAGCAACCTACTGACATGTTGACACACCTCCTAGTGTTATTTCGGGGGAGGTTGCTTGAAACTCTTTTCCTATCTTAATGAAGCATGTGCTGGCCGGGATTTAAGAGAGATTCCCGTTGGAGCTGCTTTATCGTAAGTTTGGAGGTTTCTCCATTAATGCTGGCCCATTTCAGCAGCTCATAGAAGATGAAGCAGCAGAGCCTTTTCCCCTCCAATAGGTAATTATGCAGGTGGGTGACCATGCAGGTTCCTCGTCGTAGCTGCTTCAAATGACCAAGGCTGTAATCCCAACCAAGCCACAGATGATGGTGGAACATCTTCCGTGCTACAGAAGATTGTGAGAACAGGTGAATGCACAGGTTTACTTTCGTCCAAAACCAAGGAGATTACATTCCTGGTACCTGCAAGAGGAATGAACCACTCAAGGCAATAAATCAGATGTCCCAGTACCATAGCTGCAGGAAGATCCTTTCATATACCGCTTGCAGACAGAGTCACTCTTGTCCCAGTGACGTATATGTAGATGCCTTGGATTGGTGTGCCAGGAAAACTACACAATGTGGGGAAGGGGAGGCCAATAGGTCAATAAACAATACAGATTCTTCCCTCTGACTGGTACCCTATCTCCACAGTATTCCACTTAGTATAGAAGTATATCAATAATGTGTTGATGTTGGCAAGAAGTCAAGTGTTTGCACTGTATTCATTATCAGTCCCAGATTGATAAATTTTGTTTTAAACATTGAATATTACCATTTCCAGATTTTTCGATTATGTCACTGGAGGTGTAGAAGGGATTAGACAAACCTGCAATACCATTAGTTACCAGCTATAGGAAGAGTTAATTTAGATGTTCTAGATGTTTCACTTGTAAATATATGACACAAACAAGTTCCTGGAAAGAAACTTCCAATACAACACCATGTTGCCTGCAGAATAGTGTGTATATTTATTTACGTGCCCATGTAGGTTGGCCTACTTGGAAGCTACTTGGTCACTGGACACTGGTCTATGTGAGATCAGCATTTACAAACGTATCTAGTGACCAACTAGTAGCAGAAAATTTTGTTCCACTAAAGCATCAAAAAAATTGTCTCCCCTCCTAAGGGAGAATATCTTTTATTCAACTATATTTTTTTTTTTGCTGATACAAGAATTTTACATTTTTCTGGTATTTTTTCTGTACGTTTTTCATTATCAGTCATTATGTAGGACTTGTAAATACACTTGTAAAAGGATTAACATCATAACTGTACTTTATAGTATATACTGTGGGGGATGTATTGTTACTGTGCTGAGACACCTTGCCTACTCCCGGCATTGGTCCTATCCATCTCTATACATATAAATTGTACATTGGTGCATAGGTGCCACACGTAATTGATTGAATCTTTTATGTACAATTAGTAAATAGTAAGATGGAAGTCAAATCACTCAATCAGGGATCTAAATATTACTTGGGGTTGACAGAACTATTAAACTTCCTTGCACTGGAATTATTACATATTCTTGAAAAGTCAAGATAGCTGTCAGAGCAGAACATGAAATGACCAGTTTGTGCCAGCCAGATAGGTCTCTTCCTGATAAGTTGCTGACTTCGTCTTCCAGGATAATCGTGAGACACAGAGGATATGCATTTGAGAAGATATTTTTCTCCCTTCTCATATATATTGAGTTCATAAAAGGAAATTCATTCCATCAAAGCTTACAAGTCTGTAAACTTCCATCAAAAGACAATTTCAAAAAAAGAGTGTCTGGTTTCTCTCTCTAAAAATGTGATCATCTGCCAGACTTAACTCATTCGCCTGGATCAGCAAAACATGAAATGTGAAAAAAAAAAAAATGAAATTTAAATGACCGCTGCAAGAAAATATTTTTCAGTAGGTTTTCTACCAAGCAAGTAACTGGCGTTGATATACATTTGTCAAAAAGTATATTATACTTTTAAACTGTGTTCTCGGAGACTCGTCTTCCCACCCACTGGATTAAGCTCTTAAAATAGCTGGGTGGTATTAATATTTTTGATTGTGATCTGCTATGGTCTATAACCTCCTTGAATAAGCAGGGACATTGTTCACAATGCACAAATAGGTGATAAAGTATTGTGAGCAATAATTATGAGCCTCATTCAATTACAAGCCTGTAATAACCTCTAATGCGACATTGTGGCTGTGGGTTACATTTTTTAGAGAATTTACATGTTTTTAATTGTCACTGTAATTGTAATTACGGGCTCACAGCCTCCACATGCAAACCATGAACTTGTAAGTAGCCAACTCAGGAGCCATGATCAAGTGATCCTGATCAATTAATCAAGCCCGTAAGTTAAATCTTAGACACAGTCAATAGTGAGACATGGAGTTTAAACCACAATCAATTAATGTTTAGAAGTGCAATTTGTGATTGGACTCGCATCCAGCAGTATAGAAATCAATAAAAATCATTAAAGCAACTGTTCTAGTCCATGCAGGTTCCATGAAATGTATAAAACTAAATAAAACTAAAAATAAATATATTTTTTTATTGCAGATTTACAAGCTTGAGACTGTTATGCAATTAATTCTAATGCCTTCCATTGCTTTCCCAGTATTTTTAAGTACAGTAGTGTGTGTTTATTTGCTGCTGCAGTTATATGAACAGGTGTTTAACCCACTTGCGGGTCCTATCTAGTAATATTTTTTGATACATTTGCCATTTATGGGTTTGAAGGCAATTGTAGTCTTCTTGAATTTTTGTAATTGAATATGGATTTTGCGTCTTCAGCACTGGTAACATTTGCGGGCTTGAAACATCAAAAGAAGAAATAGGACAGCGTTACGTTTTTAACAACCGCAGGGATTTTGAGCCTGTAACTCGCAAATGGAATGCGAGTAGCTAAAGGAAGCCAATTGAATATCAGTAACATTTACGGGCTGCATTACAGGCTCAAGTAAATGGGATTTGGCCAATCGAACAAGGCCTATTAGGTCTCAGACCACAGGAGTTTGATAAATTAGGTTAGCAGTTATTCATTCTCCCCATAAAACTTTTTTCACTGGGTGGAGGAAAAGCTCCTTGACTTAATGTAACTATTCAATTATGAATTTAAAAGAGCATGATGTAAAAATGTATGTAATGCTTTAAAGTGCAGTTCTGAAGGTCTACGGAGATCCTTAATGGAATAATGGAAACCTTATCTTATCTCTGTTCTACACCCTCTTTCACTTGCATGTAAGTGACCACAATAATGGTGGCTCCATCAAATAAAATTGCATGTACACTAGAACCTCTATATTCATCAGCCCCTATATTCGTCATATCCAATAAATGCTTTGATATTCTCCCAAAAATCCAACATTTGTCCCAATAAGTCACCCACCACATGGTAATCAAAATATAAATTAATTCAATGATAATTTTTATTAACATTTCTATATAATTTACTTCAATACAATACCAACTGAGCATTCCTTTATACTATTAAAAGATTAAAATGGATGGAGGAAAAGAGGATGGAGAAGAAAGAGTTGAGAAGAAATTCGCAAATATAATCGGTGAAGCAAGGGATCATATTTAACTAAAAATCAGTGTACAGTGGTATATTTGTTCTCAATACCATATGAGACTCTGCGTTATTATTAACATATTATACTAGGGCATGATTCCGATATGACCAATACATTAAAAATGAAACTATATTTAATACAACCGCTAATACTCCATTTTCACAAAGGCAGCCAACGTTTTGGGCGTAATTACATTTTTGTTATATATTACCACACGATTATAAATTATATGTCCCATATTCTACATTCATGTTGGAAGCAGATGGTGTCAGTATGTAACTGACAGACTTTCATAGCTCACATGTTATATCTATTTTTATTGATTTCAAATAGTTTACACATTTATGTAAGTATAGGAAAAAAATTTCATCCAAGCAAGAAACAAACTGTAACTAATTTAATAAAGTTCAATGGGTATTCAAAAGAAATTTCCACAATAAAACTTACAAAAGTATTAACAAGAGTCAGAACTGCTTTGAAGAATCGTAGTTATTTTTTCTCGTGACCCGTAGTACAGCGCGGGTCCTCGGGAATGGTTGCAGAGCGGCAGAATGAAAACCCGGCTGCATATAGATACAGCGTACAGCCTTCAAGATGTTGGTCTGAAAAGGTATGAAACCAACGTTTTCTATGTTATGAATGCACTTCTATCATGTGTTTATGTCTATGTATTCCTGCAATAACTTTTTAGAGGGGGATAGGGGACTGCAGCCATGAAATTAAGATGTTTGCTTCTGTGGAGGAAAGCTATGGCAAGTATGTACAAGCTAGTAAAAAGTAAATATATTACACTTTTCTCAAAGGTCTACATTGTTAAAACTATGGTATTTCCACTAGTAAAAAAAAAAGGACATGCAAGCTGGACCATGAGCGCTGTAGAATTGATGCCTTTGAATTGGGGTGTTGGAGAAAATTGCTTTGAGTTTCTTGGACTGTAAGAAGATCAAAAAAATAAATTCTACAGGAAACTAAGCTAAGCTGTTCACTGGAACATGATCATGAGGCTGAAGTTCAAATATTTTGGCCATATCCTGAGAAGACAGGATTCCCTAGTAAAGACTCTGATGAAAAAATGAAGGCACGTGAAGGGGACGGCAGAGGCGCATATGGATAGATGCAGTCCTTGAAGTAATGAACATGAGGTTTATGGATCTCGTGGGCAGTGGCTGAGATGTTCATTTCATGCTGCGGTCCATAGGTTCACAGAAATTCTGACAAGACTGGACAACTAAACAACTACAAAGGGACATAGTCAGTTTTGTGACTTTCCGTTCAGAATATATTGTATGTGTGTATTCATAGACACTTGATCACTTTGCCTATGGTGAAAGGCTTGGATAGGCTCTCCATTTCGATGTTGTCCTATAGAGTATATGTACCTTGTTGATCCCTTACACTTATCTGTGAGCGTTCACTTTAGCATATGTGGTCTATGGAATGATGGATAATTATAATTAATTGTTTAATTTTAATATTTGTATTTGGTACAAGTGATATGAAAATTGCTTGGTGTCCTTTTTAAAGATGTTTAGAAACCTCTTTTTTTTCAAAATAAAAAAATAATAACATTATGCAGGATTTATTTACAACAATGATTCTCAATTAATGTCAGTACATTCTAGCCCATGGTTAGTTCCATATCTGCTGGGAAAATTATTATTTATCCATTGGAAATTCTATAACATTGAATAATTTATTAACTGCATGGTGATACTCACTGTGTAATTGTACTTCCTGTGGTAGTCATATATGAATACATTTTATGTATATATATATATATATATATATATATATATATATACATACAAACGAAGATGGCATACAGACCTTGACTTCTATTTCATAAAAGACTACCTATGTACTTGTATGATTGTGGCAGAAGATCAGAGAGTGGGATCATAGGGCCATATTCTATTAGCTTCTTGCAAATGCCTTGAATTCATAAATGTGGCTTTGGGGTATTTTTTTTTTTTTATACATGCTTATATTCATTCTATTGACTTAAGAATTAATAAGTGCCAATAAGTAATATTTGCCCAATATGTAGAAATATTAAGAGTGATTTTAAGTGTGTATAAATTTACTAATTGGGCAATGGAATCAGGCCCATACTGAGTACATACTACAATTAGTTGTAATTGAAAATTGTAAGTGAATATACTTTAAAATTTAACGGAAGTTAAAGATATGTTGCATATAAATTAACTGAAAGATCCATACTACATCAATTAATTAAGATTGGCAATAGGCTGATAAAGAGCAGGCCCATTTGAAAAATAGTAATAGCCAAAGAGAATTGTAATAGTTAATCATCTCTGTGATTGATATAATGTTTTTATCTGGGCATGCTCTTCCTTTTTTTTACCCCATTGCTAATCCTAATGAGTTGCTGCAGATAAAACCATTAGCTCGGAGGGAGAATCTTTCAGTTAATTTAAACAAAAAATAAGTCTAATTTCAACAGCAATTTTGGGATAATTTAACTTAAATATTTTAATTACAACCAATTATAATTCTGTTTTATGTGTACGTTTCATTCGGCAAAACCAGGGTGTTTTTATGCCTTCACCCCAACAATAGGTTGGCTTCATCTTGAATAACATTAAAAAGTGTTTATAAATTATGCTAGCCATTTTTTTCTATGGCAAACAATTCCAGAGATATTCAGCATTGTTTGTTTGAATCTGTTATGCTAAAGTGTAGTTCCTTGTGCTAATTTGTAGTGTATTTGCTTGATAACTATATTTTAGCATTTGAGAATATTGTTTTGACATCATTTAAACAAGCAAACAGACGTGTTAATTATTAGCACATCAAAGCAGCTAATTAATATTTATGAACATAGCAAGGCAACACAAACAATACTGAATTTCTAATGAATGTTTTACATAACTAAAAAATGGCTAGAACAATGTATGGCTAGTTTTCCATGCTCTTTAAGTATAACCGAAAAACTACTTGATTTTTATTTTGGGGTAGTTTAAAAAAAAACTTGTTTTTGAACACTTTTCAAATTTAAAAAAACTCCTTAAAGGGACATACATATTAATATTTAGTTAAGTTATCTTATCCACAAGCGCTTGCTATAGATTGCAGAGTATCACAGCTCTTCATTGCTGTTTTTTTAACTAAGACAGATTTATGTTGGGTTCTCTTACTCTCCACCCTCAACACAGCAAGTGGTGATGAAGAGCAATTATTCACAGCCACGCTCAACTCATAATTTATTTTGTTGATACAGTATGTTACGACCCAGATTTGAGGGGTCACATGCACCTCAATTTTCTCTATCTAGGTTGTGCATCTGTGTTGAATCCCAGCACCCAGCCATTCAATTCAGATCACTAACAGGAACAATCAGATCCCTTTTGTTAAGATATAAGGAGCACACATGTATCTTTGCTTAGTATAAAACAGACTCCCCTTTATTGTTGCTTGCATAGAAATATATCACAAACACCAAAAGACTTCTCCCACACCCCATCACCTTTACCGACCACCATCACTCGCTTCTAGCTTTGATTTCACAAATTAGATTAACTAACTTACCCCTTTATGACTATCTGAGGCCAGGGAGGATGCATGCCTGGCTGCTCTCAATGATCGTATATCCACATTTAATTATTGTAGAAACATAACCCTTTGTCCTATAAGTGACTGAAGTAACGTTACATAATGGCATATGCCAAGGCCTACTTCTAGCACAAATACATTATTTAAACTTTATACAATGACCCAAATCCCCTTATTAAATCAAATCACTATACTAAACATTATATCATTACTTTTTAAATGGTACTTTGAAATGGGACTTGGCATAACAGTGCCATATCCTAACCACAATCTGAACCCTAAGCATTATAACCAATTCTTATTAGGCCTGAATACTCACAGGTCATGCTCCTTGGGGATCCGGGGTACCAGATCAGAGCCCGAGGTATAACATTATACAGGTTATTGCGGTCATAACAAAATAGTCCTTGAATTCAGGTCAGTGACAGTTCCATCTTGGGCCAAACATGCCCTTGCTGGTTGGGTTCATGGGTCCCCCATCCCAGGCCCCATAAGTCAGTCATGACACAGTACTGATGAGATTATGGTGCCTGTTTTTGCCTGTTCCCTTTAATGCCAACGAATAGCTTAGTAAGTTATAGTCACTGCTATTGGCATCTATCCCATTCATTTATACCAGAAACTATAGAGCGTTATAAATCGAGAGTCTAAATCTGTTTGGTGTAACATATTATAAACATGGCTCTGTACATTGTCAAAGATACATAACCCAGTTATAATAATCATGCACAGCTCTGTTAGGTACAAACTGTAGATGTAAACTGAGTTGCTGCTCTTTTTTTCTGCGAGCCCTGGTGCTATTGTCTGTACTTAAGAGGACAGAGAACACCCATCATTTTTTCTGAACACTTAAGACATGTTTTATGCATTACAAGTCGTTTTTTTGTATGAAACATTTTCTGTTTGAAGTTAAGAAAAGAAACACAAACTTTGGTGTATAGCACTGTTCATTATTTGTCTTCCCTGACTTGCTCAAAGGGCCTGTGTAAAAGCCAGGTTATAAGCATGTATTCCACTATTTTTTTTTTTTCTAGAATTGTACATTTATAAAGCCAACAATAAAGGTATCTATGTTAAAAATAATTTTATACTAATATTATCTGCTTACGTTGCACAGGCTTTATCCACTTTACACCCACCACATGACTCACATTAATGTTATGGCAACCATGCTACATAGTTACATAGTAATTAAGGATGTAAAAAGACTTTTAGTCCAACAAGTTCAACCTTTTTAGATCTTCTCTGATCCTTGTATTATGTGGATTAAATTTTAATTGATCCAGCGGAAGCAAACATAAAAAAAACACAACTGAAACATTTAAAGATTCCTCCTCACCATAGATACTGGCGAACGGATTCCTCCCTGTATCAATACTCCTCCTTCTCTAGTTATCCAGGATAAACCTGAATACCCTTTTTTATAAAAAAATATATTCAACCCCTTTTAAAGTTATCTATCACAGCCCCTTTTGGTAGGGAATTCCACAGTTGTAACCGCCGTTACTGTGAAGAAGGTGGAATCATGGCCAGATTACCCATTAGGCAAACTAGGCAGCTGCCTAGGGGGTGCTCCCATGTGAGGGGCGACACTTTTAAAAAATCAACGGTCCCTGGCTTTACAAAAACAAAAAGCTGCAGTTCATAGACTGGCTTCTAGGGGGTAACCACCTAGAACAAGAGCGTTACAAAAGAAAAAGTAACTTACACACAAAGAAAAGGCAAAAATCGTTCCGTGCATACCTTACGTATTTACTCACAGGGGCTCCTCCACTTCACTGCCTATGGGCTCCAAAAAGGTAGATCCGGCACTGATAAAGGAATCAGTTGAAAATCTCTTGTCGGTTGACAACTTAGGTGCCTTTTTTCTATAGAAAATAAGTTTAATTTGGTTAGTCTGTCTTCATAGCTTACCCTGTCTATCCCTTGTTATTATTTTTATTGCCCTTTGTATAGTGGCAGAATTATATTTGCTTCTGTAGGCATTTCTTTCAGCTGGGTGATGTGTTATTAATCCTTTGTTTAGAAATCCATAAAAGATTGCTGATATTATATCATTTCTTGGGTGGGACATGCTCACAATTCCTGTGCGGAAGGAGCCTTCTCTTCACCATCCACAGCACAACTCCATAAACAAACACACCTACTAGATGCCCTATTACCATGGATCCCAAAGCAAAATGGATAGGAGTCAGCCATCAAAATGAGAATATATTCGGGTTACAAAAAATGTCATAACATTTTTTACAAGTTATATGAGTGTACAAGTATAGCTTTAGTTATAATTATGGAAATAGGAACTTTTCAAATGTCATTGCTGGAGTGCTGGTTTGTTTTGGGTTAATATTTTATATAGAACACACCACTGAGCTTCCCCATATTGATGGCTACCTTTGGTGTGTGAGGTCATTAGGAAATCAAGCTTTGTGAAGGCCACAAAAAAAACATGAAGAACTATGGGGAATTCTGCACCATTGTTATACTTAATAGGTAATGGCAAGAGGAGTATCACTTTAATGGACATAGTCTAAATTATAGATTATTTATTAGTTACCGTACTTATCAGTAATGTGGGACTCATTTATCGTACTTTCAAAATATTTTGAAAGAAACAGATTTGACAGCAGATAACAACAATGGGTCTGCCCATTATATCTACTGTAATTAAGCCTCATGATAACCTCATGCTTATTCTAGGCATGCTTACATTCTGTAATTGTGTTTGACCCTACCACTTACACTGGAAGACTGTTTCACTTATCTAATAAGGTTCCTGTAAAGTAGTGCTGTTCCATCTTAGTGAAGCGAGGCCCTCATATGTTCTCTTCAGGTCTCGGAAAATAGGCCCAGACTAAAAGGCACATCTTCATCAACTCTATATGTTTTAACAAATCAAAAAGAGCTCCTCCAAGAAATAACTCCACCCAATTAATGTGCATTTCTTAGTATGGCTATCTTTTAATGTGGACTTCAGATAGTCCACAAAAACCTAGTAAAGTTCTGCATTAATGATCAGAAAAAATGTCTGGGAACCTCTGTTCAAGATAATTCTGAGAAGCCCTTTTTCAGATGGTCCACCAAAACCCTTGTCTGCATAATTGATCATAAAAAAATGATTAGGAACCTGTGTTCTAGATTATTCTGAGGACCCCTTTTTCAGATGGTCCAACAAAACCCTAGTCAAGTTCTGCATTATCGATCAGAAACAATGTTTGGAAACCTTTGTTCTAGATTATTCTGATGAGCCCCATTTTCAAGTTGGGGTTACAGGCACTGGGGAGCTACAGTTCATTGAGGGTACCATGAATGCCAACATGTACTGTGACATACTGAAACAGAGCATGATCCCCTTCCTTCGGAGACTTGGCTGCAGGGCAGTATTCCAACATGATAACGACCCCAAACACACCTCCAAGACGACCGCTGCCTTGCTAAAGAAGCTGAAGGTAAAGGTGATGGACTGGCCAAGCATGTCATCAGACCTAAACCCTACTGAGCATCTGTCGGGCATCCTCAAACAGAAGGTGGGGGAGCGCAAGGTCTCTAACATCCACCAGCTCCGTGATGTCATCATAGAGGAGTGGAAGAGGACTCCAGTGGCAACCTGTGAAGCTCTGGTGAACTCCATGCCCATGAGGGTTAAGGCAGTGCTGGAAAATAATGGTGGCCACTCAAAATATTGACTCTTTGGGCCTAATTTGGGCAATTCCACTTAGGGGTGTACTTACTTTTGTTGCCAACAGTTTAGACATTAATGGCTGTGTGTTGAGTTATTTTGAGGGGGACAGCACATTTACACTGTTATACAGGCTGTACACATACTACTCTACATTGTAGCAGAGCGTAATTTCTTCAGTGTTGTCAAAAATGTGAGGTGTGTACTCACTTTTGTGAGATAATGTATCAAGTAAGCTCATCCCGATTGCAAAAAGGGCCATTATGAAAATAAGCTCCATGATGTGGCACAATGCTGTAGTATGGTAATACCTACAAACATGTCTACATTTCCCTAGTTTGGGCCTACAGAGCATGATCTGCAATCTGACCATGATTCTGCGCTATGGTAATAGTGACAGGGAAGGGATTAAATGTAAAAAATAAGGGGGATCCTTGGTATTCACCTAGGGCCCAGGCCTGCTCTATTGCAGCAGTGAAGAGGTTAATCACTAAAATAAATATTGCATGGAGGGGTTTAAGACCTCTACACCTTGCATACACCTTTTGTATGTTGTGCTCATGTGTAAGAAAATGAACCCCTTGTTTCACTGAACAGGCTTAGTGCCACATATTCACGTATATTAACTAAAAAAATGACTACCAAGGCAAGGCCCACCCAAGCCAATACTAGCCCATCTGCATTAGGGTGGACCATCACCTACATGCCACAAGCTAACCTTACTTACTCCACTATAGCCCCTAGTAGCCCAGTGGATTGGGGGGGACTTTACATAATATAATGCCTCCCTGGCCCTGAGCAGGCCTTATGCCACCTACCCAGGGAGTGGATACAGGTAGCCTAATGAGGACCAATGCCCCCTACACCCACCTCTAGGACATGGGCTGAAGAACAATACCTAAAGTATAAACCCAAACTCCCCTAAAGGTTTAAGGATTGAGGATGTGAAAACTCTATTAAAAAAATGAGTTAGGGAAAAATAATTATACTTATGGTCTCGGTTTAATCAAGCAACACCCTCTTCATGTCTCGGAAAATAGGCCCAATCCAAAAGGCACATCTTCATGTTTTAATTAAAGTAAAAGAGCTCCTCCTAGGTGGAACTCCACCCGGGTGTGGCTTTCCTTTTAATGTTGTGCTTCTGACTGATTGGCTATACTGTCAATCAATTTTCAGCCAATCAGAGTGTTGGAAATGAAGCAATCTGATTGGATAATATTAACCAGTCAGAGTGGACTTCCTCCTAAACTGATTGGTTATATGCGGCCAATCATATTACAGTATACTGGTTACTATGCCTGAGAGCGGATATATACAAGACCCGTCTTAGGGTACTGCCCAAACCCTAGGTGCTCATTGCTTTTATCAAACCCACTCCCATGCTTATACAGCAGGTGGGGGTCCAGGGGTATGCCAAGGATTTGCCTTATTTAATATATGTTTTAAACCCTTCTTGCAGTGCAAGGATTTACATCCCATCCATAACAAACCCAGATGGAGGAGGCTTGTGATTTGCTGAGCTATTGTTTTACTAGGAAACAGCTTTTAGTCCATCCCATGATGATGGAAGATGCTGGGTCTTAGGTATATTGTAATAACTAAATGCAGAGACAATGGATGAGCTTCTTAAATCTGTTTACTATACAAGTGTGTGATGTTTCCTGCTCTTGTGGTGAAGTAGTGAGTCATCACTACAGAGAGTGGGATGAGATGGCAGTGACATGGTACATGGATTCACTAAGCTTCACAGGGGCTGACGTTTGTCTCTGGTGGGCTTTATAATGATTTTCCCCAATAGAAAATATCCATTGCAGCTTTCAGTGATCTGCTCGGTAGACCCTGTGATGGTCAGTTTAGGGGACAGTGTAACCAGGTCTGGATAGAGACCTATAGCCCTTAGTATTGTGCCTGCCATATGGTATCACTCACATAACAACAAATGGTGCTGAGTGGCATATATAGATAGATAGATAGATAGATAGATAGATAGACACATAGATAGATAGATAGATAGATAGATAGATAGA
The DNA here is from genome assembly GCA_027410445.1 of Discoglossus pictus. Lineage (NCBI taxonomy): Eukaryota > Metazoa > Chordata > Amphibia > Anura > Alytidae > Discoglossus > Discoglossus pictus. The sequence continues at coordinate 29,565,013 of CM050163.1, read as the reverse complement.
TAGATAGATAGATAGATAGATAGATAGATAGATAGATAGATAGATAGATAGAGAGGAAAGTAGATAGATAGATAGATAGATAGATAGATAGATAGACAGACAGACAGACACATAGATAGATAGACACATAGATAGATAGACACATAGATAGATAGATAGATAGATAGATAGATAGATAGATAGATAGATAGATAGATAGATAGATAGATAGATAGACAGATAGATAGATAGATAGATAGATAGATAGATAGATAGACAGATAGATAGATAGATAGATAGATAGATAGATAGATAGATAGATAGATAGATAGATAGATAGATAGATAGACACATAGATAGATAGATAGATAGATAGATAGATAGATAGATAGATAGATAGATAGATAGACAGATAGATAGATAGATAGATAGATAGATAGATAGATAGATAGATAGAAATATGATAGATAGATAGGAATATGATAGATAGATAGATAGGAATATGATAGATAGATAGATAGATAGATAGATAGATAGATAGATAGATAGATAGATAGACACATAGATAGATAGATAGATAGATAGATAGATAGATAGATAGATAGATAGATAGATAGAAATATGATAGATAGATAGATAGATAGATAGGAATATGATAGATAGATAGATAGATAAATAGATAGATAGATAGATAGATAGATAGATAGATAGAAATATGATAGATAGATAGATAGATAGATAGATAGATAGATAGGAATATGATAGATAGATAGATAGATAGATAGGAATATGATAGATAGATAGATAGATAGATAGATAGATAGATAGATAGATAGATAATCCAACGCCTTGGCTTGAAACAATGACCCTCTTTAGTGGACTCATCTAAACATATACTGCTCCTTATGCTGATTTACTGCATTATGCTATTGGGCTTTTGTACTAACATTTTAAATCTCCAAGACTTTGCCAAAACGTCTTCCTTTAGTAGATTTGGCCCATGTTATTATAGCAGGGACATATCTAGTGGGTGCTATTTGTATCCATATTACTTGCTTTCCCTTGTGATGAGCTTTTAGACTTGTCCCTACTCCAGCCAGGAGAGCAAGATGGAACCAGCTTTGTGGCGGGTAAAAAAAAGGAAAACCACAACAAAAAAACAAACACAAAAGACAATCATCAATCTGACTGCTGACACAACCAAGGGCCTGCCCAGAGCCAGCTCCTGCTGCAGAGAGGCTTATAGGATGCAAAGCTGGGTATAGGAGAGTGCTGGGTACTGGTTCAGTCCAGTCACTAAAGGGTTAATGGATTTATATGCAATGTGGCACTCTAAATATATAGATAAATATACATGTGGGAGAGAGGGGTGGGGGGGTACAACTCTCTAAAGCTTGTCATTCTAACTAAACTCAAATAAAAAAGGTATCACTGTATACTGCAATACTCTGATTATTTACCTAGGTTACTGGGCATCCATTGCCACCTAACTGTATGTATATAGAGGAATAATCAGGGTATTGCAGTATATTGCTTTTTTATGGGACAAGCATATTCATAATTATTATAGTGAGCCATCAAGAGATAACCTCAAAAGCTCATCACAATAATTATGAATATGTTTGTACAATAAAAAAGGTATCACTATATATATATATATATATATATATATATATATATATATATATATATATATAAATATATATATATATATCCATCTATCCATCTATCTATCTATCATATTCAAATCTATCTATCTATCTCTCTATAATATACCTATCCATCTATCCTTCTATCTATCTATCTATCTATCTATCATATTCATATCTATCTATCTACCTGATAGATAGATAGACATAGATAGATAGATAGATAGATAGATAGATAGATAGATAGATAGATAGATAGATAGATAGATAGATAGATATGAATATGATAGATAGATAGGAATATGATAGATAGATAGATAGATAGATAGAAGGATAGATAAATAGATAGATAGATAGATAGATAGATAGATAGAAGGATAGATAGATAGATGGATAGATAGATAGATAGATAGATAGATAGATAGATAGATAGATAGATAGAAGGATAGATGGATAGATAGATAGATAGATAGATAGATAGATAGATAGATAGATAGAAGGATATATAGATAGATAGATAGATAGATAGATAGATAGATAGATAGATAGATAGATAGATAGATAGATAGATAGATAGATAGATAGATAACTAGAAGATAGATAGATAGATAGATAGATAGATAGATAGATAGATAGATAGATAGATAGATAGATAGATGGATGGATGGATAGATAGATAGATAGATAGATAGATAGATAGATAGATAGATAGATAGATAGATAGATAGATAGAAGGATAGATAGATAGATAGAAGGATAGATAGATAGATAGATAGATAGATAGATAGATAGATAGAAGGATATATAGATAGATAGATAGATAGATAGATAGATAGATAGATAACTAGAAGGATAGATAGATAGATAGATAGATAGATAGATAGATAGATAGATAGATGGATAGATAGATAGATAGATAGATAGATAGATAGATAGATAGAAGGATATATAGATAGATAGATAGATAGATAGATAGATAGATAGATAACTAGAAGGATAGATAGATAGATAGATAGATAGATAGATAGATAGACATATATATATATATATATATATATATATATATATATATATATATATATATATATATATATATATATAGATAGATAGATAGATAGAAAGATAATAGCTAGGTAGATAGATCAAAATTTCACCCTAGGGATAAACAATAATATACAGAATTATAATCTCTTTATTTGAATTTGCATTGAGTTATTTCCATGACACTCAGTGAATGTTATTATAAATGTGTTAAATTATGTGATAAATTAAATCTAAAACATCCAAATAATAATTCCATACAATAATCAGTACATTTTCTCAATAACAACAATAATTTATTTAATAATATTATATATTTATACTTAATCAACAATTAGTAATTCAAATTAAAATTATTTAACACTTGTTAGGATCAAAATATGTGCAGAATTAATTATCATTGCGATTTTTGTATTAAATATTCATTCATTTAGGGTCAATACAGTGAATTCGGTTCCGATTTCTAAAGTAATGTGTAATCCAGAATGAAAAAATGCAAATTATGCTGATTAAGAGTTAAAAATAAAATTACGATTCGGATTAAACGAATAACTAATTATTCTGAACAAAGCTGTACATTTAAATGAAAATATTTTAATGCGACTGTGCAAATAAAATTGATTACATGTGTTAATATAAATTAAAATATATTATTTTCTCAGACTTAATTTAATTTATTCATTTAAATATAATTCTGTGCTTTTTTTATTTACACACTTGAAATGAAATAACACCAAAGTGGTAACATAAAGGAATATTAGTAATAAGGAACCACTTATTAATATGGCTATTTTATACAATTGTTTTAAGTAATTAGTGTCCACTGATTTTGTCAATTTCCAAAAAAATCTCTATAATTCCTCCATTTGAAATGGAGCTGCCAAAAAAAACAACTAAAAATACACATGTATATACAAAATCCAATTCCACTTATCAGATATTAACATCGCCCCATTCCCTTTTCTACACCTGTCTGCATTATTTCGAAAATATTTAGCTTTTTTTTTCTCTGTGTCAATTAAAAGGGAACTAATTAAATATAAAACAATGGCAACAAATGGACCTGTCCAAAATAAATTCGAAGATTCTCCTAATTCAGAGCTTTGGTGCTCAAAAATAAACAGGGAACTAGAAATATAGAATTAGCTATGAAAGAGAATCTGTATAATAAAATAGGAATGGGAATGTTATGTATTTAAATATTACAAATGAATATATATATAACTGGAAAGGCATCAAATAAAAAAAATAAAAAAATAAAAAAATATCTATATATATATATATATATATATATATATATATATATATACAATCAATCTATCTATCTATCTATATATATATATAGATGTATCAGTTTTTAGAGATTTATTATATATGCACATATTAGCTAATTGCTTTTCTTTGTGTGTTCTTGTACTCATTATTCTTTAAATGTGCGTAAAATGAATAAATCTCCATATTTACATTTGATACGCAAAAAACAGTAATAAAATCATGCCTAAACAATACATTTTAACCAATGCATGTTATATATTATTTTTTTTCTTTGTATTTTTAAGTGAACTCCTTTTATTAATATATCCCCTATTATTATTTTAGTTTCTCCAACCTGACCAGGTTGTTTATTTGATAATTAGTGATAATAAGTACAGAAACAGCTCATTGCTATGGATTTAATTCACTCATAATGGTTATAATGTCAGTGTCTTATATTTTATGTACAGTCCATATCGTATTTATACGAATTCGCTCTTTTTCTGTATTTACCGCAATAATATTATGCGTATTAGAAACTATTCATCCCTATTATTTTAATATGTCTTATTTTTAGATATTGATTCATTTGGGTGAAGATGCATTGAAATAGGAGTTTGATATACTTTTATAAACTATTATACTAGGGTTAAAAATGAGTATTTGGAGAAATATCAGCAGGATATAAGTGTTCTTATTTTAATTTCACCTAAAAAAGGGTCTTTTACTGCCCTGTAGCCAACAATCCTTGTGACTGTAATGGTGGAATGAGACCAAATTATCTGAGTAATCAGTCTCAGTATTCAGGATATATGATCTAAAGCAGTGCCAAAAATAAAAGGACTCAAATCAGAAGCAGAGTCCAAAGTCTTCTGTCTCTGTCCTTCTCCCTCCTTGATGGATCTCCAGTTGTCAATGCCTTGAAGAAAATGCACTTAAGCTCTTTGTCACAGAATGTAATTTGATAAACTCCTTTTCCCCCCTTTCTTCTTCTTCTTCTTCTTCAGCAAAAAAAAAAAACACACTGGCTTCCGAGTTCCTTTCAAAGTTTCTGCAAGAAGGGGACAGGGAGGGGGGCAGAGAGAGGGAGAGGGGGGGAAGGAGATATCTGAGAACCCAAAATTGGTGATTTCTTTTAAAGTCTTCTGTGTACAAGAAAGAAAAAGTCAAAGTGATAACAGCCGCAGAAAGTTGGATGCTTAAGAAAGTGCACACTCATTGGAGCTTCAAGGGGGAGGGGACATGGGGGCTGAAGAGTTCCCCAAATCATCAAATCTTTTACATGCTTCTGAATATTCATTAGATAAGGCTCATTGTGGGTGGGTACCAAGACAACTTTAATTCTATAAAATGCACAAGCATTCTTTGCATTGAAACTATCTGCATTGAAAAATTGACAGATATTCTATTTTTTTACTCCTGAAAATCAAGTGGTGTGGTCCAATTTGGTAAGTTGCCCTATTTTGATTTTAAATTAATTGAAATAATGAATGTTTATTTGAAGTATTTAGTATAATTTTAGTTTGCAATTGTTTATCATTTCAAGATGAATTATAAAATGTAACATACTATAAAGAAAATGCATCCAACAGATACTTTATATGGGGAAATTATTTCTTGCCAAATCTTTTGTATAATAAAAAAGTTTAGCATTTATTTTTATTTGATTATTTTTCTTTTTAGTTTATTTTATTGCTGTAGAGTGAGAAATGAAGCTCTATTTTTGTAGAAATAATTTTACAATGTTTAAAAATAGAAGCTCTATTTTTTTGTAGAAATAGTTTTAAAATGTAAATATATATATATATATATATTGTAAAATGATTTCTATAAACAATAGAGCTTCTCTCTCTCTCTCTCTCTCTATATATATATATATTTTTATGATTTCTACAAAAAATAGAGCTGAAATATGTATATTAAATAGATTTCTACAAAAAATGAGCTTATATATATATATATATATATATATATATATATATATATATATATATATATATATATCTATATATATATATTTATATATATATATATATATATATATATATATATATATATATACTATATATACACATTTTAAAATAATTTCTACCAAAAAATATATATATATTTTTCAAATGATTTCTAAAAAAAATAGAGCTTTTATATATATATATATATATATATATATATATATATATATATATACACATTAGAATAATAATTTCATATAATTAAATAATAACTTGCCTAGAAATAAAAAAAAATGCTACACACCCATGCAATTAAAACATATTTAAACTGCATTAGATTAAAAATTAATTATTAAGAACATTTTTTGAAAATACATAGGTACATTAAATTAATTCAGTATAATTATCTGAAAGCACAATTGCAAATTAATACTTTATTAAAATAAATACTAATAATATTATTATTAATTGCCTCAGTAGTAACACAGATTAGCAGCATCTAATGGCATGTTAGCATGATGTTACTTGTAACTAAATGATAATTATAATAAAAGCAGCATATAAGAGTAAAAGGTATTTATTAGTTTTTTTGCTTCTACAGGATTAAGAGTTAAAAAGACAAAAATCTCATCCCAGGGGAAATAATTAGCAGGATAATCTCTCTAATTATGATGATGCACTGGATTTTGTTGGGTGTATATGTAATGACTTGATTCTCATGCAAAGCCAATGTTTTATTAAAAAGGGACATTCATTAATACAGTAATAATAGATACCCAACACATGTTATATTATATACAGTATCTGAAAATATTAATGTAAGCTCTGTAAAAGTAATTCCAGTTAAATGGTTACAAAATTCAGTTAATATGTGTTTTTCTTAACAAATAACAGGTTTGTTTAAAATATACTTTGGAATTAATTTATAACATAACACAATGAGTCATAATAGCTAATATAAGTACTTTCAAATTACACTTCATTGGATATAATGAATATAACCAAGTTTCACTGGATTTTTGGCAAGTTTATGTCCTGCACTTTTGTACTTTTTTGCAGTGGGAAATTATTTTAGGGAATTCTCCCCAGATCCACTAACCCTCACAGGGGCTGGGGCAAATAGACACTGGGGCTTCCACAAACCCAGTGAAGTTTATTTAATCTAGGGGTTTATCTCTGCCACCTAAATTAAATAACCATTACATGGGAAAGCTTGCTGTCTTGGCCTCAACACTTTGCAGCCATTGTTAAGCTTAGTACCTGTGCAAATAGACTCACCAGGCCCCACATGATGTGTCTTGTTGAATGCTGTGATGGATATGCCCATCATAGACTTTGCTGCTCCTTACAAGGCTTGGTGAAAATAGATACCAACTATTAATATATATATATATATATATATATATATATATATATAAAAGCATGTTTAAAACAATATGTTTAAAACAATGTGCAGCATAGGATAACATGAGTGACAGACACATATCTTACAGTGTAGGGTATGGTACTGCTGGGGTTTAATGTGCAGCAAAGGATCACATGAGTGACAGACACATATCTTACAGTGTAGGGTATGGTACTGCTAGGGTATAATGTGCAGCATAGGAACACATGAGTGACAGACACATATCTTACAGTGTAGGATATGCTACTGCTAGGGTTTAATGTGCAGCATAGGATCACATGAGTGACAGACACATATCTTACAGAGTAGGGTATGGTACTGCTAGGGTATAATGTGCTGCATAGGATCACATGAGTGACAGACACATATCTTACAGTGTAGGGTATGGTACTGCTAGGGTATAATGTGCAGCATAGGAACACATGAGTGACAGACACATATCTTACAGTGTAGGGTATGGTACTGCTAGGGTATAATGTGCAGCATAGGATAACATGAGTGACAGACACATATCTTACAGTGTAGGGTATGGTACTGCTAGGGTATAATGTGCAGCATAGGATCACATGAGTGACAGACACATATCTTACAGTGTAGGGTATGGTACTGCTAGGGTTTATTGTGCAGCATAGGATCACATGAGTGACAGACACATATCTTACAGTGTAGGGTATGGTACTGCTTGTGTATAATGTGCAGCATAGGATCACATGAGTGACAGACACATATATTACAGTGCAGGGTATGGCACTGCTAGGGGTAATGTGCAGCATAGGATCACATGAGTGACAGACACATATCTTACAGTGTAGGGTATGGTACTGCTAGGGTATAATGTGCAGCATAGGATCACATGAGTGACAGACACATATCTTACAGTGTAGGGTTTGGTACTGCTAGGGTATAATGTGCAGCATAGGATCACATGAGTGACAGACACATATCTTACAGTGTAGGGTATGGTACTGCTAGGGTTTAATGTGCAGCATAGGATCACATGAGTGACAGACACATATCTTACAGTGTAGGGTATGGTACTGCTAGGGTATAATGTGCAGCATAGGCTAACATGAGTGACAGACACATATCTTACAGTGTAGGGTATGGTACTGCTAGGGTATAATGTGCAGCATAGGATCACATGAGTGACAGACACATATCTTACAGTGTAGGATATGGTACTGCTAGGGTATAATGTGCAGCATAGGATCACATGAGTGACAGACACATATCTTACAGTGTAGGGTATGGTACTGCTAGGGTATAATGTGCAGCATAGGATCACATGAGTGACAGACACATATCTTACAGTGTAGGGTATGTACTGCTAGGGGTAATGTGCAGCATAGGATAACATGAGTGACAGACACATATCTTACAGTGTAGGGTATGGTACTGCTAGGGTATAATGTGCAGCATAGGAACACATGAGTGACAGACACATATCTTACAGTGTAGGGTATGGTACTGCTAGGGTATAATGTGCAGCATAGGATCACATGAGTGACAGACAAATATCTTACAGTGTAGGGTATGGTACTGCTAGGGTATAATGTGCAGCATAGGATAACATGAGTGACAGACACATATCTTACAGTGTAGGGTATGGTACTGCTAGGGTATAATGTGCAGCATAGGATCACATGAGTGACAGACACATATCTTACAGTGAAGGATATGGTACTGCTAGGGTATAATGTGCAGCATAGGATCACATGAGTGACAGACACATATCTTACAGTGTAGGGTATGGTACTGCTAGGGTATAATGTGCAGCATAGGATAACATGAGTGACAGACACATATCTTACAGTGAAGGATATGGTACTGCTAGGGTTTAATGTGCAGCATAGGATCACATGAGTGACAGAGACATATCTTACAGTGTAGGGTATGGTACTGCTAGGGGTAATGTGCAGCATAGGATAACATAAGTGACAGACACATATCTTACAGTGTAGGGTATGGTACTGCTTGGGTATAATGTGCAGCATAGGATCACATGAGTGACAGACACATATCATACAGTGTAGGGTATGGTACTGCTAGGGTTTAATGTGCAGCATAGGATCACATGAGTGACAGACACATATCTTACAGTGTAGGGTATGGTACTGCTAGGGTATAATGTGCAGCATAGGATCACATGAGTGACAGACACATATCTTACAGTGTAGGGTATGGTACTGCTAGGGTATAATGTGCAGCATAGGATCACATGAGTGACAGACACATATCTTACAGTGTAGGGTATGGTACTGCTAGGGGTAATGTGCAGCATAGGATCACATGAGTGACAGGCACATATCTTACAGTGTAGGGTATGGTACTGCTAGGGTATAATGTGCAGCATAGGATCACATGAGTGACAGACACATATCTTACAGTGTAGGATATGGTACTGCTAGGGTTTAATGTGCAGCATAGGATCACATGAGTGACAGACACATATCTTACAGTGTAGGGTATGGTACTGCTAGGGTTTAATGTGCAGCATAGGATCACATGAGTGACAGACACATATCTTACAGTGTAGGATATGGTACTGCTAGGGTTTAATGTGCAGCATAGGATCACATGAGTGACAGACACATATCTTACAGTGTAGAGTATGGTACTGCTAGGGTTTAATGTGCAGCATAGGATCACATGAGTGACAGACACATATCTTACAGTGTAGGATATGGTACTGCTAGGGTTTAATGTGCAGCATAGGATCACATGAGTGACAGACACATATCTTACAGTGTAGGATATGGTACTGCTAGGGTATAATGTGCAGCATAGGATAACATGAGTGACAGACACATATCTTACAGTGTAGGATATGGTACTGCTAGGGTTTAATGTGCAGCATAGGATCACATGAGTGACAGACACATATCTTACAGTGTAGGATATGGTACTGCTAGGGTTTAATGTGCAGCATAGGATAACATGAGTGACAGACACATATCTTACAGTGTAGGATATGGTACTGCTAGGGTTTAATGTGCAGCATAGGATCACATGAGTGACAGACACATATCTTACAGTGTAGGGTATGGTACTGCTAGGGGTAATGTGCAGCATAGGAACACATGAGTGACAGACACATATCTTACAGTGTAGGGTATGGTACTGCTAGGGTTTAATGTGCAGCATAGAATAACATGAGTGACAGACACATATCTTACAGTGTAGGATATGGTACTGCTAGGGTATAATGTGCAGCATAGGATAACATGAGTGACAGACACATATCTTACAGTGTAGGGTATGGTACTGCTAGGGTATAATGTGCAGCATAGGATCACATGAGTGACAGACACATATCTTACAGTGTAGGGTATGGTACTGCTAGGGTATAATGTGCAGCACAGGATCACATGAGTGACAGACACATATCTTACAGTGTAGGGTATGGTACTGCTAGGGTATAATGTGCAGCATAGGATCACATGGGTGACAGACACATATCTTACAGTGTAGGGTATGGTACTGCTAGGGTATAATGTGCAGCATAGGATCACATGAGTGACAGACACATATCTTACAGTGTAGGGTATGGTACTGCTAGGGTTTAATGTGCAGCATAGGATCACATGAGTGACAGACACATATCTTACAGTGTAGGGTATGGTACTGCTAGGGTATAATGTGCAGCATAGGATAACATGAGTGACAGACACATATCTTACAGTGGAGGATATGGTACTGCTAGGGTTTAATGTGCAGCATAGGATCACATGAGTGACAGACACATATCTTACAGTGTAGGGTATGGTACTGCTAGGGTATAATGTGCAGCATAGGATCACATGAGTGACAGACACATATCTTACAGTGTAGGGTATGGTACTGCTAGGGTATAATGTGCAGCATAGGATAACATGAGTGACAGACACATATCTTACAGTGTAGGATATGGTACTGCTAGGGTTTAATGTGCAGCATAGGATCACATGAGTGACAGACACATATCTTACAGTGTAGGGTATGGTACTGCTTGGGTTTAATGTGCAGCACAGGATCACATGAGTGACAGACACATATCTTACAGTGTAGGGTATGGTACTGCTAGGGTATAATGTGCAGCACAGGATCACATGAGTGACAGACACATATCTTACAGTGTAGGATATGGTACTGCTAGGGTATAATGTGCAGCATAGGATAACATGAGTGACAGACACATATCTTACAGTGTAGGGTATGGTACTGCTAGGGTATAATGTGCAGCATAGGATCACATGAGTGACAGACACATATCTTACAGTGTAGGGTATGGTACTGCTAGGGTATAATGTGCAGCATAGGATCACATGAGTGACAGACACATATCTTACAATGTAGGATATGGTACTGCTAGGGTATAATGTGCAGCATAGGAACACATGAGTGACAGACACATATCTTACAGTGTAGGATATGGTACTGCTAGGGGTAATGTGCAGCATAGGATCACATGAGTGACAGACACATATCTTACAGTGTAGGGTATGGTACTGCTAGGGGTAATGTGCAGCATAAGGTCGTTCTTGGCTGCAAAAAAAAAATATGTGATGGAAACAGATGTTTGGTCCAATTTCTTTGGTTTAACCCTCTGTACAGATGCTGTTTCCAAAGAGATTACATAGTTACATAGTTACATAGTATTTAAGGTTGAAAAAAGACTTTCAGTCCATCAAGTTCAACCTTTTAAGATCTCCTTTGATCTGCAATATGCGGATTAACTATAAATTCATTAGTTGTTAATTAATAATTAATCAATTATTTAATGTTTTTTTTTGTTTCTTTTTTATTATTATTAATTAGTCCAGAGGAAGGCAAATAGAAAGAAAACAAACAAGCGAGACTTAGCCAAATGTCTAAAGGGGAAATGTTAAAAATTGTAATCATTTCTGTCTCTCTAATTATCCATGATATCCCTGAATACCCTTTTTAATTAGAAATAAATCTAGTCCCCTTTTAAAGTTATCTATCGAATCCGCTGTCACCTCCTTTGGTAGAGAATTCCACAGATTAACCACCTTTACTGTGAAGAACCCTTTTCTTTCTTTGAGGTGGAATCTTTTTACTTCTAACCTCAAGGGATGTCCTTTTTTTTTGTTGAAAACCTCTTGGCACAAAAAGCTCCCCCGACAAATCTTTATACTGACCCTGGATGTATTTATATAAGTTAATCATATCTCCTCTTAGACGCCTTTTTTCTAGAGAAAATAAGTTTAATTTGGTTAGTCTTTCTTCATAACTTAGCCCCTCCATTCCCCTTATTAGTTTGGTTGCCCCCCTCTGTACATTTTCCACCTCTAAAATGTCCTTTTTATGAAGTGGTGCCCAAAATTGTACTCCATATTCCAAATGAGGGAGTACTAGAGATTTGTATAGTGGCAGAATTATATTTGCTTCCCTGGCTTCTATACCTTTCTTAATACATGCTAATATTTTATTTGCCTTTGCAGCTGCTGCTTGGCTTTGAGCACTGTTACCTAGGTGGTTGTCCACAAGCACTCCCAAATCCCTTTCAATATCTGTTCCCCCCAGATTTGCTCCATTAAGATTATAAATTGCATGGCTATTTTTCCTTCCCAGATGCATAACCTTACATTTATTCGTATTAAATCTCATCTGCCATTTAGATGCCCATTCCTCAATTTTATGTAAATCCCCTTGGAGGGAAAGCACATCACTATCTGATTTAATTACCTTGCACAACTTTGTGTCATCAGCGAAAATGGAGACCCCACACTCCAATCCTACCTCTAAGTCATTAATAAATTATAAATGAATAAATTACAAATATTTGAATGGAAGAGTAGAAAAAAACGTGTAGTCTATCAAGGGCATATTAAAAATAAATAACATACTTTATTTGTAATATATTAAACTAATACGGTTATTACCTGCAATGTGTCACTAAACATAATATTGCAACACAACATAACAATGTAATAATATATGTACAGTGCACCAATATGTTGCAGTCAGTTGAGTTTTTACTAAGTAAATACATTTTATATTAATTTATTGTAAGTTTGTGAGTTTCCAATTTTGTGTGGGTGCTTTGGGTAGAGCACAATTTTAATCTCAAAGACAGGGTCTCCAGTCTTTGCAATGTGATTATATTGTTTTTACCTTTAAACTTGCATTGTTACATAGTAATTGAGGTTGAAAAAATACTTTTAGCCCATTATGTTAAACCTTTTAAGATCTCCTCTGATCTTCAATATGCAGATTAATTGTCGTAACCCGTGTATAGGGCTACTGAATCATTTGGTGCATTAAAAATAAAGCATAATAATAATAGAAATAAGTATTATGAACAGACATCTGAGTGGTCCAAATGAGTAAAATTATCTATATATCAATGGTTCGCCACATGTTGGGTGACACCACTGACTTGACACTCAAGTCTTAAGTGATGTCTTAAGTAATGTAATGAGGAAGTGTGAATACTTGGAGATAAGCCAGGACTAAACATAAGTAATGGGGGGATATTTAACCCCACTATTTTCACTCTTCTTATTATTATTACTATCCTTTATTTGTAAGTACATAGAAAAATCCAACACTTACACATAAACACAATTTCCGTCAGCATTGTGAGATAGTAATGATCACTTCTACTGGACGAGACTCACTACATTTTACAGAAGTTGTTTGCAGAGATGGGCTATTTTTATGGAGAAATTGCAGCTCCTTAAAGGAGGATATTTATGAAAGTGTGGATAAGGTGCTTCTGGGAAAGCTCTCTGTACGTTTGATTTTAAGCCCAGGCAGGGCTCGCCATTATTGTGCGTTTGGTTTTAATATTATTTTTGCCTTGTATATAACCTTTGTATAGCGCTACAGAATATGTTGGTGCGTTACAAATATAGGATAGTAATAATAAGAGGAGTGAAAATAGTGGAGTTAAATACCCGATTCCATATGTTTATTTCTGGTTTATCGCCATGTATTCACATATTTAAATATACCCCAATGAATCTTGGGATATGTACAGTAAAAGTTATTATTACGACCTCACGTTGCTACCAGTAAGTGTTAATATATAATATCCTGGGTATCAGTGACAGAGCTAGCAAATGAAGGGCCCCAGTGCAAAATAATTAGCAACTTCTCCTTGAGGTCGATAGGAAAGCCCAAAACATATGTAGATAATCAGGTCATCCCTATGGTGACCATATCACCTTCCTATAAAGTAATTATCTGCCATTATCATCAAGATTTGTTATTTACTGCAAGTAGCCGGGAGCCCTATTCTGTGGTAGGCCCCATGCTTTGCACCTGCTGCACCAGCAGTAGCTCCACCATTGCTGGGGATAGTCAGTCACATGTTCTTCACAATGAAGTACTGTTACACTGGGGAGATTTACTAAGCATCTCCTGATTTACTATGCACTATTTCCTATGGGAAAAAACAGCGCCGATATAATTAAAGACACACTAACGTGCACTTTACAATTTGACATGTAATACTATTGTGTTGGTCTGTCAGTTTCCAAATGTAGGGCTGGGGGGTTATAAGGGAATGGGTTTGTGTGGGGGCAATGAGGGGCTACATCATGTGTTATGGGGTAATTATAGAGTGAATAACTGATTATTAGAAATACAGGCAAGAACAGCAATGTAATAGCCATTACAAACCTCAGAGAGGCGCTGTACAGCCCTGCGAAGCTTAGTGAGCCTATGGGACAAAGTTGGAGAGTAAACGGTTCTAATGCAATTTATGAAAGTAACTTTCCATAATAGGGAATAGTATCAATGTAACAGATTTCCAGGGAAAATATAGTTTAAAAAACATTAAGGAAATCTGGTATTTGCATTAATTAAATCAAAGCTTGATGATAGACCAAACAGCCACACTAGATGGGCCCATTTATCAATCTGGAGGTGGAGAACTAATATGAACGGAAACCTTCATCCTACTGTCCTTGTCTGAAACAACATAGTGCACTCTGGGAAACTGGGTGGGGACATGCAAATGAGCCCACAATGCATTTTCACTCTTGGTTCCTTTTACGGAAGTGCTCTCTGTATTACACAGCTTTAAACATAGCATAGAATGGGTTTTGCACAAGTATCCACAGAAAGTATTATTTCGATCTTAATTGGATCTCATCAGTGTGGGGCTATTATATGGAACTGACCATTACAATTAAGACAAAAATATTGTACGATGATATAAACAGAATATAATGGTTAGCTTTATACCTTTGTAGTTATTATTACATCTTATTGACATGCCAGGACACATACATTATCCTAATAGCACAACCATACAATCCTGTCACATAGTAAAGGCAATGGAAATGTATTTAATGGGCCATAATAATGTATATCCACTGGTATAAAAAATACATTAATTTATTCTTCAAACAGGAAACTCATGAATATTTAACCTATTTGAAGCCTGCACCTATTTTATTAAGAACCATCTAGGTTATCTGTGACTGTGTCTAGTCAACTTGCCCCAAAACACAACACAAATACTGTATATATTACCTGTATATTCAGGCCTTGGTAGTTTAGTTATTTTGTAATAACGCTACGGTGGATGAGCCACTTCCATCTGTTTACTATACAAGTGTGGGATGTTTCCTGCTCTTGTGGTGAAGTAGTGAGTGGGATGAGATGGCAGTGACATGGTACATGGATTCACTAAGCTTCACAGGGGCTGACGTTTGTCTCTGGTGGGCTTTATAATGATTTTCCCCCAATAGAAAATATCCATTGCAGCTTTCAGTGGTCTGCTCGGTAGACCCTGGGATGGTCAGTTTAGGGGACAGTGTAACCAGGTCAGGATAGAGACCTATAGCCCTTAGTATTGTGCCTGCCATATGGTATCACTCACATAAGAACAAATGGTGCTGAGTGGCATAGATAGATAGATAGATGGATAGATAGATAGATAGATAGATAGATAGATAGATAGATAGATAGATAGACAGATAGATGGATAGATGGATAGATAGATAGATAGATAGAGAGAGAGAGAGAGAGAGAGAGAGAGAGAGATAGATAGATAGATAGATAGATAGATAGATAGATAGAGATAGATAGATAGATAGATAGATATGGATAGATAGATATGGATAGAGAGAGAGAGAGAGAGAGAGAGAGAGATAGATATGGATAGATAGGTAGATAGATAGGTAGATATAGATAGATAGATAGAGATAGATATAGATAGATATAGAGAGATATAGATAGATATAGATATATATAGATATAGATAGATAGATGGATAGATAGATAGATATAGATATAGATAGATAGATAGATAGATAGATAGATAGATAGATAGATAGATACATAGATAGATAGATAGATAGATAGATAGATACATAGATACATAGATAGATATAGATATAGATATAGATAGATAGATAGATAGATAGATATGAATATGATATATATGAATATGAATATGATAGATAGATAGATAGATAGATAGATAGATAGATAGATAGATAGATAATGAAGTACTGTTACACTGGGGGGATTTACTAAGCATCTCATGATTTACTAAGCACTATTTCCTATGGGAAAAAACAGCGCCGATATAATTAAAGACACACTAACGTGCACTTCTAGCTCACAATAAATTCTTGTGTGACATGGAATACTATTATGTTGGTCTGTCAGTGTGCAAATGTAGGGCTGGGGTTATAAGGGAATGGGTCTGTATGGGGGCAATGAGGGGCTACATCATGTGTTATGGGGTAATTATAGAGTGAATAACTGATTAGATAGATATGAATATGATATATACTGACAGAGAGAACAAGAGTGGAAGAATGAGAGAGAAAGGGGTAGATCCGCTAAGTTATTGCAGGGCACAAAAGGCTGCAAATTAAATTGTTCCCATCATAAATAGTAATTGCAGCCTGTGAAGCTCCATCACAGCCCCTGCTATGCTTGGTGGACCCGGGGAATCAGAGTGAGAGAATTAGAGAGAGACTGATTTATAAAGATAATCTATGGGGAATTTAGATTGTTGGAATAGGGTCCAGTATATATATGGCAAATGTTTCTTGTTGTATTATTATTATTATTATTATTATCCTTTATTTGTAACACGCCAACATATTCAATAGCGCTATACAGGAGTTAAGTACAAGGCAAAAATAATATTAAAACATAGCAAAGAGTGTTGAGCTGTCGTTGAGCTTAAAATCAAACATACATCGAGCTTTCTCTAAAGCACTGATACAGGATTAAAAACTAATTTATAATCTTAAAGTAAAGGTTGTATATGAGGTACCAGGTAATAATGCGCTGTACATGTATCTGTTGTATTTGAGCTAGTGAAACAAATGGTGTATCCCCTTTATAGCCAATTGTGTCAACACATGCATATTGCTTATTATACTAGGAATGGGTAAAATGTATTATTTGTGGCATTTAGGGATCAGCAGGAAGCGCCAGGCACCATTAACCCCATCACTGCCACAAAAATTAGCAAAATATCTGTAAGCCAAGGAGTTAAACTCTCAGGTTTATAATATATTTGCTGTGTATAATTGCTAGATAGATAGATAGATAGATAGATAGATAGATAGATAGATAGATAGATAGATAGATACAGTGGATATAAAAAGTCTACACACCCCTGTTAAAATGTCAGGTTTCTGTGCTGTAAAAAAATGAGACAAAGATAAATCATTTCAGAACTTTTTCCACCTTTAATGTGACCTATAAACTGTACAACTCAATTGAAAAACAAACTGAAGAGAAAGAATGTGGTTGCATAAGTCTGCACACCTTCTTATAACTGGGGATGTAGCTGTGTTCAGAATTAAGCAATCACATTCCAAATCGTGTTAAATAGGAGTCAGCATACACCTGCCATCATTTAAAGTGCCTCTGATTAACCCCAAATAAAGTTCAGTTGCTCTAGTTGGTCTTTCCTGAAATTTTCTTAGTCGCATCCCACAGCAAAAGCCATGGTCCACAGAGAGCTTCCAAAGCATCAGAGGGATCTCATTGTTAAAAGTTATCAGTCAGGAGAAGGGTACAAAAGAATTTCCAAGGCATTAGATATACCATGGAACACAGTGAAGACAGTCATCATCAAGTGGAGAAAATATGGCACAACAGTGACATTGCTAAGAACTGGAGCGCCCTCCAAAATTGATGAAAAGACCAGAAGAAAACTGGTCTGGGAGGCTACCAAGAGGCCTACAGCAACATTAAAGGAGCTGCAGGAATATCTGGCAAGTACTGGCTGTGTGGTACATGTGACAACAATCTCCTGTATTCTTCATATGTCTGGGCTATGGGGTAGAGTGGCAAGATGAAAGCCTTTTCTTACGAAGAAAAACATCCAAGCCAGGCTACATTTTGCTAAAACACATCTGAAGTCTCCCAAAAGCATGTGGGAAAAGGTGTTATGGTCTGATGAAACCAAAGTTGAACTTTTTGGCCTAATTCCAAAAGATATGTTTGGTGCAAAAACAACACTGCACATCACCAAAGAACACCATACCCACAGTGAAGCATGGTGGTGGCAGCATCATGCTTTGGGGCTGTTTTTCTTCAGCTGGAACTGGGGCCTTAGTTAAGATAGAGGGAATTATGAACAGTTCCAAATACCAGTCAATATTGGCACAAAACCTTCAGGCTTCTGCTAGAAAGCTGAACATGAAGAGGAACTTCATCTTTCAGCATGACAACAACCCAAAGCATACATCCAAATCAACAAAGGAATGGCTTCACCAGAAGAAAATTACAGTTTTGGAATGGCCCAGGCAGAGCCCAGACCTGAATCCGATTGAAAATCTGTGAGGTGATCTGAAGAGGGCTGTGCACAGGAGATGCCTCGCAATCTGACAGATTTGGAGTGTTTTTGCAAAGAAGAGTGGGCAAATCTTGCCAAGTCAAAATGTGCCACGCTGATAGACTCATACCCAAAAAGACTGAGTGCTGTAATAAAATCAAAAGGTGCTTCAACAAAGTATTAGTTTAAGGGCGTGCATATTTATGCAACCATATTATTTTATTTTTATATTTTTTCTTCCCTCTACCTAAAAGATTTCAGTTTGTTTTTCAATTGAGTTGTACAGTTTATAGGTCACATTAAAGGTGGAAAAAGTTCTGAAATTTTTTATCTTTGTCTCATTTTTTTTTTACAGCACAGAAACCTGACATTTTAACAGAGGTGTGTAGACTTTTTATATCCACTGTAGATAGATAGATAGATGAATGGAAGGATGGATGAATAGATAAATAGATAGATAGATGGATAGATAGATATGAATATGATAGATAGATAGATAGATAGATAGATAGATAGATAGATATGAATATGATACATTGATAGATAGATAGATAGATAGATAGATAGATAGATATGAGTATGATAGATTGATTCATGTCTCAGACTTATTGTGTCATTTTTCAGCCTTATCTGTGGGCCTTGATAAATATTTTTTTTTATTCTTAATTACCGTACTTTAAAATATTACAGTAACAGTAATTGCTCTATTTTATTTTTTTCTGGGACATGGTCCCTGATAGGTTAGGACACTACACTTCACATCCAGCCCTACACAGTCTGTGTCTTCATATGCTGCATAGAGCAGACCCAGTTGGATACTATTTGTATGATCTAAATCAGTAAAACAGTTTATAAGCATGTCTTCCTAAAAAAGGCCATAAAAGTAAATAAATATGTAGGTATATTATATACCTAGTAAAATCCAGAAACCTTCAGGATCCCTTTAATTAAGTAAATAAGAAGCAGATAAACAAAATACATATATTTTTCATTGCAAATTGATGCATTTTACATTAAAATTTGCAGCACGGACGCTAGAAGGAACTTCTTTGTAATAAGTGCAACTACTGAGAAGTGTTTTACTCTTCAGTAAAGATTTTCATACACCGCCGGCTGGTCATCTAAACTGCTCCTAGCCATTTACACAAAGGTCATTAAGTTGACACAGAAAAGGTCCCCAATCTGGTTACATTTAAACACAAATATTTTTGGAAATGAATGTTATTAAAACAAATTGCAGGCAAAGTGTTAGGTTGAAGTAGTTAAATTGATTTCACAGTATAGCACATGCTCATAGTGATTTGAGAAAGTAGAAAACACATTATCTCAGCCTCACACAGCACTATGAGCATGTGCTATCCCTGTGACCTCACCCCATACAAAGAGTGATAGATAAAAGGAAGAGTCAGTGGATCTGTGAGATTGACTTTCATTTTGATCCTGCTAAATTGTTTTAATACCATTTAATTGCAAAATATCTAGTTTTTCTAATGTACTTTAAAAGATCCCTGTAATAAGCTATTTAAGCCATGGACATAAAAACATCTTTAGAGAAAATCAGACTATTTGAGGACTTTGTTTCTGAAAAAATAAATCTATTTTGTGTTTGTTGTATCACTTCCTGAGAGCAAGGTAATGAGGGTGTAATTTTTATCTATTTGTGGAAGGAGATGTGGTGGGGAAGGCAAAGGTCAGGATATCTTTATGTCCATGGTCATACTGATCCACTTGTTATTCATGGCAGAGATACTGGAGAGGATAGCCAGTTCCTTCTCTAGTGGGCCAAAGCATACAGCTCCTGGTATTCCTGGGCGGTCTCCCATCCAAGTACTGACCAGGCCTAACCCTGCTTGGCTTCAGGGTTGTGTGACCTCTTGGTTCCCTGACTGGAATCAAACTCAAGTCGCAGTAGTGAAAGCACCGAATCCTAACCACTGGACCACCACGGAGTCCAGCATTAAGACAACTGGTGCTAATTCCGATTATCGCCCAAGGCTTACTCCCAATTTTAATTATTTAATACAGGAACAAACAAGATATTTGAAGGTTTCCATCATATTGTTAAAGTGATAGTTCAATATTCATAAAGGGGCAGGAGCAATATTGCGGGGGCAGTCTTTGCTCCAGACAGCAGCTCGGGTCCTTGCCATGTTAAATCAACTTAGCACATCAAGCCTCCAGCCAAGGAAGAGTATCTTCACCTGTCTAGACACAGGTTTGTATCTGACCATGTAAAGGTATATATTAGTTTCCTGGGAATGCATCTGATGAGAATCAGTAGTGTATGAAAACATTTTTTGCATAACAAAAGCCTAAAATAAACATTAATAAATGTACCCTAAAGTATGCAAAATGTCTTCAGTTCTCAGGCAGTTGATTTTGAGAAGGAACGCATGTGAAAATCCAAGCTAAATTAGCATAAAATACATAATTAGTTGGCCAATCAAAGACAGGTAAAACAATGTATCTGCTCAAAAGGGCAGCCGTGATACTGACAGATGATTGGCTAGTTCACAATTCCACATAGCTCATTGGCTAGGATGCTCTGCCTACATAGGTACATTGGGGGTGGAGCTCACACAAGAATTTTCAAATGTACTTTGAATTACAAATATACCGAATTCCTCAGTAAAATAATTTGATAAGAGGCCCAATCAGACAAACTTATATACAGGATACCCCACTTTAATGACTGCTTCCAAGTCAGAGTTGCTCCTTCCCCATGATGACCTCATTGGGGGTGGATACAAGCAGCTAAACTGTAGATTTAGAAGTTGATGTTTGAAAATAAGTTTAATATTGGATATTGCTTCTATATTTTCTGGAACAGAAGATTATAATGATCAATACCTAAATAAAACATATAGTAGGACATTACAATGGTCTTTTAAAGACATCCTTCTCCATAAAAAACACAATATATTTTCTTCTGCGCGATACACTTTTTTTTAAATATATTATTTTCCATGCCTTGATATCACTCATTATACTGCGGGACATACCAGCATGTGACGTCTGAGCTCTTTTGGGCTCTGGAACATAAAATAAAATGGCATTTTAATGGAATAGTACAGATTTTTATCAGTGACGTTCCCCTGAAGTTTATGAGAAACATATGGAGAATTAACTGAGACAGCTCCAAGTCACCTCGATTTGACATGGATAGTAGTGCCTGGCAGCTGAGGGGTTAAACATTTCACAGAGGGAGACCCCGGGCTCCATAAACAGACCCTTTTGTGCTGTGATTGCAATGCCGCTTTGTTTCTTAGCCGCCATACTTCTAAATGGCTTCTATTTTCCATGATGTCTCAATAGCAGGAGATGTAGCTGGTACACAGATGTACCCGATGATCTCAAGTGCTTTGGAGTCAGTCTCAATGATTTTACTGATCACACAAACTTAAAGGGACACCAATAATTAAACTACGTTCTTTTGAAGAACTAGAATAGATAACAGACAACATATTTCTATAACTACGGTGCTGCTCATCTGTTTTGTGGAGGAGAGCCATGGAAACTGAAACCGATTTGCTGCGCAATTACTCAGCACGTCTTTTTTTTTGAGTAATGAACCACAGCCAACTGTTACAGATAAAAATATGGTGGTGTTGGAGAAAACTATCCCTTTGCTGCAAGAAGATCCAATCACTCAACAATACAGGAAATGAAGCCAAACTGTTCACTGGAAGGTTTGATCATGAGGCTGAAGCTCAAATGTGTTGGCCATATCATGAGAAGACAGGATTCCCTAGAGAAGACTCTGATGCTGGGAAAGATTGAAGGCACAAGAAGAAGGGGACGACAGAGGTGGAGATGGATAGATGAGGTTATTGAAGCAATGAACATGACCTTGATGGAGCTCAAATGAGCAATGGGTGACAGATGTTCCTGACATGTTGAGGTTCATTAGGTCACAGATAGCCAGATATAACTGAACGACTAAACAAATACTCTTGCATAAAAAGAAATGATATATTTAATGGCTTATCAATAAAAATAAATTGAGTTATGGTTCCTTCATTGGGCTTACATGACCTTTTTTGATGGACCACTTAAAAGTTGGCTAGGATTGTCAGACCACCCTAAATATTGCGGACGGTCTTCACAAACCACTTAATGATCTGCTACTTAACCACCTAAAGATCTACGTCACTATTTTAATCAGGAATTTTGCCAATACCCAACGAAAAAATTGTTCATTCTGATGATCAAAAAGCCCAAGAAACATTTATTATAGTGTCTGTGCTACCAGTACCAAGAAAAAAAACTATATACTGTTAATTATAAAAATAATATATATTTTTTTAAATTCCCTCTAAAAACGGAATAATAAAGAAAAAGAAAAATATATTATCTGCACTTAGGTAATAACATTTTTCAAAAACAAGCAAAAAAGTTGGTATACATTCATGATAGTATATAATACTAATATAAATGGTAGCCAATTGCCCACTCCACTTATCCAAATTTGAATTTGTAAATATATTTTTTAATCATGAATAAAAATTAAAGAAATCCTTGAACGGCCATATGAGACTGTCCTGCTATTAGTTCCAACAACCGGCCAATAATGGGGCCCCTTGGCTTCAGTATACTATATATTAGCTCATAAATGGTCTTTTCCTCTACATATCTATAAATATAGTGACTGATACCAGGCTTTATATGATACAGGGTATAGGTACGCTCGCATTCATAATAACAAACATAGTATAAAAAGATGATATATTTAATGGCTAACTGATCAAAATAAATTGAGCTATGGTTCTTTCATTGAGTTTACATTAACTTTTTTTGATGGACCACTTAAAAGTTGGGTAGGGCCTTGTCAGACCACACTGAATACTGCGGAGGGTCTTCCCAAACCACCTAATGATCTGTATCACTATTTTAATCAGGAATTTTACCAGTGCCCAGATAAAAGTTAGATTCTACCTGGTCATGTATGATCCAGTTATTGTTCCAAGGATGTGTTGGAGAAATGTTTTAGTTCTACTTGATCATGTATGATCCAGTTATTTTTCCAAGGATGTGTTGGAGAAATGTTTTAGTTCTACTTGATCATGGATGATCCAGTTATTTTTCCAAGGATGTGTTGGAGAAATCTTTTAGTTCTACTTGATCATGTATGATCCAGTTATTTTTCCAAGGATGTGTTGGAGAAATCTTTTAGTTATACTTGATCATGGATGATCCAGTTATTTTTCCAAGGATGTGTTGGAGAAATCTTTTAGTTCTACTTGATCATGTATGATCCAGTTATTTTTCCAAGGATGTGTTGGAGAAATCTTTTAGTTCTACTTGATCATGGATGATCCAGTTATTGTTCCAAGGATGTGTTGGAGAAATGTTTTAGTTCTACTTGATCATGTATGATCCAGTTATTTTTCCAAGGATGTGTTGGAGAAATCTTTTAGTTCTACTTGATCATGGATGATCCAGTTATTGTTCCAAGGATGTGCTGGAGAAATCTTTTAGTTCTACTTGATCTTGTATGATCCACTTATTTTTCCAAGGATGTGTTGGAGAAATCTTTTAGTTCTACTTGATCACATATGATCCCCTTATTTTTCCAAAGCATATGTTGGAAAACTCCATTCCTAGGTTATCCTATTGTTATGTGTATATGATTTAACATATATGAGTTCTCCAATGTTGCGCCCTTTAATATGCATTGGCGCTTTATCCTAATTGAAATGTCATGATACCTATTAATCAGTGAAAAAGACACACAAGACATGTATGTTTCCATATTTAATGCATGTTTAAGTATACACACATGCATTTGTGGTATTATTATTACTATTTATTTCTAAAACTCCAACATTTTTCACAACACTATGTTGAGACTAGTGACAAATATCTACAAACAATTGAAGCTGAAGTCCTTGTTTCTAATTACCTACAATTCAAAGATATAAAAGTGTTTTTCTTTAGAAATTGATGCTGAATTAATGGAGTTACGATCAGTAAAAGTCAGGCTATTTCAGTGTATTGCCTCTGCCTCAATGAGTAATGTGCTTTGTACTATGGCGGATGTAATGAACATTAATTAGAATTAGGCGGTAATTTGTAACTACGTGATTTTATATATATAAAAAAAAAATTAATAACTAATTCACTTAATTATTTAATATATACAGGTCAAATAATGAAATGTATTTATTATATAACCACAATAACATATTTGTCACGATAGCTGCATTTACTTGATTGGTAAACCACGTGAAGCGGGTCATTAGGTGTGTGGCCGACCACCCATCCAAGTTAAATGCCTACAACTCATGAAATTCAGTTTTAAAATGGATAATGCAATGTATTGTAATGCTCTTAATAAGAAACAAACTTGTTGATGGAGTGGTGTGTACTTTTAAGTTTATTTTATATAAATGAGCACAGCTGGAGAAGATAAACATGTTGTTGTTGTTTAGTCACTCAGTCTGACTCTCCGTGCCCCCATGGATTGCAGCACGTCAGACACATCTCCCCCTTTGAGCTTCCTCAAGCTCACGTTCATTGCTTCAATGACCTCATCTATCTGTCGTCCCCTTCTTCGTGTTCCTTCAATCTTTCCCAACATCAGAGTCTTCTCAATGAAATCCTGTCTTTTCCTGATATGACCAAAATAATTGAACTTCAGCCTCATGATCAAACCTTCCAGTGAACAGTTTGGCTTCATTTCCTGAAGTACTGATTTATTGGATCTTCTTGAAGTCCACAATTCAAAGGCACCAATTATCCGGCGCTTAGGCCTCTTTATGGTCCAGCGCTCACACCCATATGTTACTACTGGGAATACCATAGTTCTAACTATATGGACCTTTGTTGATAATGTAATATCCTTACTTTTTAATAGCTTGTCCAGACTTGCTATTGCTTTCCTCCCCGGCAAAAGTCTTTTAATTTCATGGCTGCAATTACCATGGGAAACCAAGAAAAAATATCTGTGTAAAAGTTATGGAACTTGCATAGTTTGGCCATTATTACTGTATGTTTGAGAAGAGTGGGAGTCACCATTACAAGGAAAATTGCATTCCGTTACTGTCACTGACACTTAGAATTCTGCACTGTTTGATGCAAGCAGTTTTTTTTTAGATCAAATCTATGGCTACCAAGAAGTATATTTGTAATTCAAAGTACATTTGAAATTTTTTTTGTGCGCTCCACCCCCACGAAACCTATGTAGGCAGAGCGTCCTAGCCAATGAGCTGTGTGGAGTTGTGTCCTAGCCAATCAGCTGTCAGCATCACTGCTGCCTCTTAAGAAGCTTTGTCTCTGATACCTGCCTCTAATTGGCTGCAACTAATTATGAATGTTATGCTAATTGGGCTTGGATTTTCATGGGCGTTCCTTCTCAAAATCAACTGCCTGAAATCTGAAGAAATTCTGCAAACGTTTGGGTAAGTTTATTACTGTTTAATTGGGGATTTTTTCATGCAAAAAATGTTTTCATACACTACTGATCCTCCTCTATCAGATGCATCCTAATCCATGAAACTTCTATATAACTTTAATAGCACGGAAGTGTCCCTTTGATATAATCTATAATTTTCTGTAATGGATTAACAGCCACTTTATTAACCTCTCGATACACGTAAGGCCTCCAAAATACCACCATTGATTTAAGCCTCTAAATCCCAGCACTTTGATCACTCAGAATATCAGTGCGTATGTTTCAGAGCTGTCAATTATTGAATAGTAACTTGTTAAAACCAGTAGAAAATAATTACAAGCCTGTAATGTTCCCCATTAGGACTGAGGAATTAATTGCACCCTGTAGCAAGTATGAAAGCTTTTGTTGTGGACGTCTTGAGTGACAGCGAGTGACTTCCAATTCTATAAGACATTGTGAGGTCATGTCTATCCCATTCTCAGTAATGGCTGCATCTTCTATTTTGTATAACAAGAGATTAACTAAAACCTTTTAAATGATAGCTTTGAAACTAGGATGAGTGTTGAAAAAAAAATATTAATATTCAACATTTTTGGTTCAAACCCTATGTAAATAACAGTAGGTGGAACCATTTTTTTGCACCAGAAAAAAAAAGATGGCGGTTGGAGCAGTATCTTTTACAGAGCCAATGCAAAAAATAAGAAAGTATTTCTACTTAATTGTATATGGAAGTATCCTGGATTATTAATGAATCTGGTAGATGAGAATCAGTAGTGTATGTAAGCCTCACCTGTTCTCCCTGTCTTCTCTCATGAGAGCTGCCATCTTGCACAGCTATTAGTTAGGTCAACATCCGTAAGGAAGACTCTTCCGACTAATGCTGTTAGCAAAGGGACAGTGACATGATGTGCGTCTGTCTGCAGCAGCATGACACTGCTAGTTTCAAGCCCCTCCTCTGTGGGCATGGCCTTGGGTTACAGATGTGAAAAATGGCAACCTGCATATAAGATAACAGGAAGAAAGGGGGACCTCAGAAGGTGAACATTTGTTACTCTGGTGGCTACTGAGAAGTAAGTGAAGTGTAAAGTATTCATCACAGTTACAAAGATGAGCTTAAAATTAATTAAAGGCACATAGAAGGTTCCTGAATTTTACTAAGTATGTAATATACCTGTGTATCTATTTACTTTATTTTATTAAGAAGTTCTTATCAGCTCTGTTATTGCCCTCTGCAGGGTATTCAGATACAGAATCTGTATGTCTGGGTGTGCTATGCTGTGTCCTAGACTATCAGGGATCACGTGTCAGCAGCATGTTGTCAAATGTTACTAAGAGATGGTCACTGATTGGTTAGTATAAGACAAAGCAAGTACAGCAGAGGCTGTGTCTTCATGAGCTGCAGAGGGCAGTAAAAGAGAGCTTATCAGCACTTCTTAATTAAAAAAGTACATCAAATCATACACACACACATATATATATATGTATATATATATATATATATATATATATATATATATATAACAAATAAGGAATAGAACATTAGTGATTCCATTTGAATGTTTAAAAATAAGTTGATGAAAACTTATTTCCTGCTCAAATTTCTCAGAAATACAGTATATGCACTGCAGTCTGGGAAAACTGGGCGGGGCATGCAAATGAGGCCACATAATGCATCATTACTCTGTCAATCCAAACCATTTTAAACATGGCTCCTTTTAAGAATATGCTTACTGTATTTCACAGTTTTAGACATAGCAACGGATGGATTTTTCACAAACCAGGTCACTTAACCACATACAGTACTGTTTCACGGTTACTGCCGATCCTCAGTATGGTGTGAGTGCCTGGTTTGTGTGGTAATCGTTGTAGAGAGTAGTTCTATACAGCAATTGTTTCACATATGGTGGGCTAAGACTGATAGAAGCCCTCCACCGTAAAAATATATATATATATTATTGTTTCTTATTCATGCCTGTTTAGTTTTAAGGATTGTATCAAAACACTGCCGGTGTAATATATGTGTCTCTCCCTCTCCTGTGTCTTCCCCCCTTTCCCTCCCCTGTGTCTCTTTGCCCCCTTTCCCTCTCCTGTGTCTCTTTCCCCCTCTCCCTTCCCTGTTTCTCTTTCCCCCTCTCCCACCCCAGTGTCTCTTTCCCCCCTTCTCCCTCCCCTGTGTCTCTTTCCCCCTTTCCCCCTCTGTCTCTTCCCCCCTCCCCTGTGTCTCTTTCCCCCTTTCCCCCTCTGTCTCTTTCCCCCTCCTCCCTCCCTGGTGTCTCTTTCCCCCCTCCTCTCTCCCCTCTGTCTCTTTCCTCCTCCTCCCTCCCTGTGTGTCTCTGTCACCACTCCTCCCTCCCCGGTGTCTCTTTCCACCTCCTCCCTCCCCTGTGTCTCTTTCCCCCTTTCCCCCTCTGTCTCTTCCCCCCTCCCCAGTGTCTCTTTCCCCCCTCCTCCCTCCCCGGTGTCTCTTTCCCCCTCTGTCTCTTTCCCCATCCTCTCTCCCTGGTGTCTCTTTCCCCCTCCTCCCGCCCGGTGTCTCTTTCCCTCTCTGTCTCTTTCCCCCTCCTCCCTCCCTGGTGTCTCTTTCCCCCTCCTCCCGCCCCGGTGTCTCTTTCCCCCTCCTCCCGCCCCGGTGTCTCTTTCCCCCTCCTCCCGCCCCGGTGTCTCTTTCCCCCTCTGTCTCTTTCCCCCTCCTCCCTCCCTGCGTGTCTCTTTCACCCCTCCTCTCTCCCGGTGTCGCTTTCCCCCTTTCCCCCTCTGTCTCTTTCTCCCCTCCTCCCTCCCTGGTGTCTCTTTCCCCCTCCTCCCGCCCCGGTGTCTCTTTCCCCCTCTGTCTCTTTCCCCCTCCTCCCTGTGTGTCTCTTTCACCCCTCCTCTCTCCCGGTGTCGCTTTCCCCCTTTCCCCCTCTGTCTCTTTCTCCCCTCCTCACTCCCCTGTGTCTCTTTGCACCCTGTGTCTCTTGCCCCCCTCTGGCGCTGCGCATGTGCAGTGCGCCATGTACAGAATCCACACAAATAGTTTCTTTAGTGCGCATGCGCTCCCACTGGAGCATTACGCACTTTTTAGAAACTATATTAGTGATATATATAAATATATACACCGGTATTTATTATTTAAGTAACCTGGTTAAAACATTCAGCTAAAACAAACATGTCACATCTTCACCGTATATATCCCTCATTTGTGATATTTAGTACATGCTCGTTTCCATTCCTGATAGAAGACTTTGACTTCTGTGTTCCTTTAATCCCTTGGGATAATAATAACAATATCCAGAGAGCTCTACATTAAACAATTAACCCTTCATAGAAATGGAAAGAGCCCGGAGGTGACATTATATTGTTTTGGATTTGCCGTCACTGTTGGTTTATACAAGACCTTTGCGTAACCTTTATAACTTTAGTAGTGAATACATTTCCATGACATCGCCCCCATGACTTCATCTTGTGACTGATAACGCTTCAAGGGAACAAGGTTTGCTATCCTGGGGTAATAGCTTAGCTCACCGATATGGCTTATCTGTAGGATAAGCTATTAAAGGGTTTATATAACCTCAAACATACAACTGGGCTAGAAAAAAACGTATATTTATAGCAGGAACTTTTTATACATTGCCTAAATCCTCACAATTATGTGATATATCTATTGGAGCTTTATATATTATTAGTTACTGTATTTTTGCAACATTGTTACTTAATAATTATAAGCACTGGTGGTCCAGTGGTTAAGACTCATCGCTGTGACCTGGGTTCTATTCCAGTCAGGGAACCAAGACGTCACATCACCCTGCAGCCATGCAGGATTTGGCCTGGTCAGTACTTGGATGGGAGACCACCTAGGAATACCAGGAGTTGTATGCTATGGCCCACTAGAGAAGGAACTGCCAACCCACTCCAGTATCCGTGCCATGAATGCCAAGTGGATCAGCATGGTGCGTTACAGACCACAAGGTCATGGAGAGTCGGACACGACTGAACAACGCAAGCACACACACGAGTTATTACACAGTTCAGACTGCAGCCTGATTTTTGATGTGCACCTTTATTAGTATCTTTGCATTTATGCATTTAGATATATTATTCTAGGGTTACAGCTAGTTTTAGGACTTTAACCATTGTTAAGCCTTCCAGATAGGAGGTATCCCCTTGGGGATCATAGATTGCTTCTATCACCCTCAATATCCATGAATAAAATACTATTTTTATTTTTACGTTTAATTCACCATATTATCTGTGGTATAAGCAATTAAATAATAAAAAAAAAAACTCAAATATACAACTGAGCTACAAAAAAACATTAATTTCTATACATTGCCTAAGTTTTCTCAATTCGAGCTTTATATATTATTGTGTGTTATTTGCGACATTGTTTCGTAATAATTCTAAATATATATGATGTGATATTACACCGGTCACACCGCTGCCTGATTTGTGACGTGTATATTTGCCTTTATACATTTAGTCATGTTATAGAATTATTAGAGCTAGTTTGGAGCCTTCCAGATAGGAGGGATACCCTCGGGGTCGCAGATTGCTTCTATCACCCTACCTCCTGGCATATGTAGTTACCGTCCTATACTAACAATTTTGGTTGACATTATTTCCATAGCAATAAATAAAATAATTTTACATTTTTACATTGATATTATCTTTGGAATAAGCAATAAAAGGGTTTATATAGCCTCAAATATAAAACTGAGCTACAAAAAAATATTTACATTTATAGGAGGCATTTGTTATAATAGCTTTGCTTCTATATGAAGCCTGTTTGTAAGTAATGTACTCCCTGATCTTGAATTTATAGCTGAACCCACAACTGCTGATTCCATTTATCAAATTAGTTTGGCTGAAGACTTATTTGTTCAAGTTTTACCAACAGTTCCCAGTGAACGAAGCTGCCATTAGCAAGTGTAATGTGATCAATGAAGTCAACAGTTATGGACTTGAACATGAAATGCATTTAAGGCTTAAGACACTGGGCGGGGGAAGCTGCTGAAGCCTTTCGGATAAATGTTTTAAAAGTTACTAAATTGTACATTTGGGTTCACTTTTGGACCTCTATTATATATATACAGTGGTATCTTGATTGTCGTCTGCTCCGGTTCTTGTCTAGTCCGGAACTCGACGCGTCTCACGAGAGAAAAAATTTGCTCAGAACTCAACGCTTGCTTAGAAGCCGACACCCTGCATCCTGTCTTTTGGGAAGTGGAATAAAGTTTTGTACTGTGGTGTAGTGTTGTTAGTGCCTATAAGAGCCCAAGAGCAAGCTGAGCAAGAGCCCAAAAGCACTCTGTGCCTGTGCCTATAATTACCAAAATGTAGACGGTGCCTATTATAACCAAGTGCAGCCTTTGCCTATGAGAACCAAAGTGTAGCATGTGCCTATAATTATCAAAGTGCAGCATGTGCCTATATGAACCAAAGTGTAGCCTGTGCCTAAAAGAACTCTGTGTCTGTGCCTATAATTACCAAAATGTAGACTGTGCCTATTATAACCAAGTGCAGCCTTTGCCTATGAGAACCAAAGTGTAGCATGTGCCTATAATTATCAAAGTGCAGCATGTGCCTATATGAACCAAAGTGTAGCCTGTGCCTATAAGAACCAAAGTATAGCTTGTGCTTACAATTACCAAAGTGCAGCCCATGTCTACAAGAACCAAAGTGCAGCTTGTGCTTACAAGGATCAAAGTGTAGTTTGTGCCTATAAGAACCAATGCAGCCTGTGCCTATAAGAAGCAAAATGCAGCCAGTGCTTACAAGAACCAAAGTGTAGCTTGTGCCTACAGAATCAAAAGTGTATCTTGTGCCTCCAAGCAATAACATGTCTCCTCCTCTACATTGCCACCATCCCCTTGGGCCCTGAAGTTCTCTCAGTACAGTAAAAGTGAAGGGAAATTCTATGTTATTTGATGTAATTATTGTTTCTTATTTATGTTTAGTTTTAAGGTTTTGTATCAAAAAACAGAATAAGGACGAGAACCAGGTACGACTATATATATATATTAGTAGATCATTTGGAATGTAATTTGCATTTAGAAAGTGGATCCAGGTATGTATACTTTACATTAGAAACAATTAAAAGCAAGGCAATTAAATAGTGAATAGTCTGAAATATATAAAATAAGGAAATATTTGGAGAATAGGATATGAGTAAAACCTTTGAATATATTATATAGGGGTTTTAAATACCATTTAGGGGCGAATATGCTTCAGAAAACAATGTACTAGAACTAGCGGCCATAATGTAATGTGTTTTTATGCAGTGCTTATTTTTTTGCATTGCAAGAAAATTTAGCAATTTTTATAGTATATTATATCACACTATATTAATTGAATTGTATGTTTTTAAACTTAATTTGTAAATGAATACATAATTATCCCAAGGATTACATAGGTTAGGATTGTGTACAGACATGAGAATGGACAGTTTAGCTCTTATATATATACTAGCGAATTGCCCGTCAAAAAATGACGGCAATGAAATTGTAAGGTAGCTAATGCTGTTTAGTGTGTAATAATGAAATATATAATACATTAATAAATGAATATACTTTACCTATTTTAAAGCATTGTGTGGAAGAGCTGTGAATGTGTTTTGATGTTGCTGCAGCATTAGTGGTGTGGAGCTGCTGTGTAAGCGTGCTGAATGTGTGCAGTGTAACACTGTGCGTGCGCGAGACCAAACCGTTAGCGTAGTCGTGTACTTCCGCATTGGCGAGAAATGGCGAGTAATGTGTGTTATACGTTTGTATCGGAATATCCGTAGGTGTTTTGTGGTGTTTTGCGAGTTTCTTGTGGTGTTTTGCGAGTTTAGAGTGCTGTAGCCTCGTTTTCGTTTTGTTCGGCGGCCATTTTTTCTCTCGCTTCGTTTTTTTTTTTAGTCTCTAAACTGTTTTATTTGAAGTAAAATCGAGGTGTAAGTTGTATTTTTGAGGTGCTGGGTGCTCCCTCTTGGTGTAGGTAAGTTTTTTATGTATGTGGTGTGTGTATGTATTGTGTTTGACATTTTGTAATGTTCGCGAGTTGCGTCCGAGTGTTGCGAGTCCGTAATGTGTGTGAACGTGTGTCGTATGTTGTTTGCGAGTGTCGTAATGTGTGTGTCGTACTGTTTGGGTTGCGACGTGAAGTTTGCGAGGGTCGCAGTTGCTGGCAAGGAGCGCCTTCGGCGCTCCATGCCAGCAACTGCGGCCCTCGCTTTGCGAGGTCCTCAGGTGCTGGCATGGAGCGCCTACGGCGCTCCATGCCAGCAACTGAGGCCCTCGCTTCGCGAGGGTCCTCAGTTGCTGGCATGGAGCGCCTTCGGCGCTCCATGCCAGCAACTGAGACCCTCGGGCAGTGCCCTCGCTTCGCGAGGGCACTGCCCGAGGGTCTCAGTTGCTGGCAAGGAGCGCCTTCGGCGCTCCTTGCAGCAACTGAGACCCTCGGGCAGTGCCCTCGCTTTGCGAGGGCCGCGGCTCGCTGCGCGAGCCCGCAGCGTTAGCAACAACTCGTACGCTCACAACTATATATGTGATATATTAATATATTATACACACTGTATAAATGTCATGAAAACAGCAGTACTGCAGCTGTCCACTAGGTGGAGGTACAGGTCAATGAGTGAGAGCAAAGGGGCGCTGCTCCAGTCCTGCCTATGGGAGCCAAGACCTTGACTTCAACTCTACAAGTACAGAGACACCGAGCAAGGAGGGGGAGGGAAGGAGCACACACAGGCTCTATTCTCACTCGCTGCTCCTAGATATAAGTGGCTTTGGGGAGGGAAATTAGATCCCGTTCACAAAAACACACAGCCCATACAGAGCTGCTCACATATACCCTGTACTAGTGCCCAGAACAATGAGACAGGCAGGGGAGATACTCATCACTACTCATATCCTACTTATTATGTCCAGGAGCCTCTGCCCCAAAGACTGGAAACAGCTGCAAAGGTTAAACTTAAATCAATGAACTGTTGTGTTGCTATAATGTGAAGCAAATGCAGGTCCAGAAGAGGTGCACTGTGGGAATATTACTAGAATAAACATGATATAGGGAAGAGGGGCATGTATGGATATTATTATTGTGTCTGTATATAGGTGTAATATATGGATATTATCATTGTGTGTGTATATAGGTGTAATATATGGATATTATCATTGTGTCTGTATATAGGTGTAATATATGGATATTATCATTGTGTCTGTATATAGGTGTAATATATGGATATTATCATTGTGTGTGTATATAGGTGTAATATATGGATATTAACATTGTGTGTGTATATAGGTGTAATATATGGATTGTGTCATTGTGTGTGTATATAAGTGTAATATATGGATACTAACATTGTGCATGTATGGATATTATCATTGTGTTTGTGTATATAGGTGTATTATATGGATTGTGTCATTGTGTGTGTATATAGGTGTAATATATGGATATTATCATTGTGTCTGTATATAGGTGTAATATATGGATATTATCATTGTGTGTGTATATAGGTGTAATATATGGATATTATCATTGTGTGTGTATATAGGTGTAATATATGGATATTATCATTGTGTGTGTATATAGGTGTATTATATGGATATTAACATTGTGTGTGTATATAGGTGTAATATATGGATATTATCATTGTGTGTGTATATAGGTGTAATATATGGATATTAACATTGTGTGTGTATATAGGTGTAATATATGGATTGTGTCATTGTGTGTGTATATAAGTGTAATATATGGATACTAACATTGTGCATGTATGGATATTATCATTGTGTTTGTGTATATAGGTGTATTATATGGATTGTGTCATTGTGTGTGTGTATAGGTGTAATATATGGATACTAACATTGGACAGATATGGATATTATCATTGTGTGTGTATATAAGTGTAATATATGGATACTAACATTGTGCATGTATGGATATTATCATTGAGTTTGTGTATATAAGTGTATTATATGGATTGTGTCATTGTGTGTGTGTATAGGTGTAATATATGGATACTAACATTGTGCATGTATGGATATTATTGTGTTTGTGTATATAGGTGTATTATATGGATTGTGTCATTGTGTGTGTATATAAGTGTAATATATGGATATTAACATTGTGCATGTATGGATATTGGCATTGTTTGTGTATATAGGTGTATTATATGGATATTATCATTGTGTGTCGATATAAGTGTAACATATGGATATTAACATTGGGCATATATTGATATTAACATTGTGTGTGTGTATATATATTTATATATATATATATATATATATATATATATATATATGTATCATATAGATATATAACATTGTGTAAGATAGAGCAATGCTACAATAAGAGTTATATTTCTACCAAGTGCAATAAAATCAGTGATTGTAGCAAAACTATATTATTCAAATTCAATAAATGAAGTTAATTTATAAGGAAACTGCAAATAATCTCAGCGACGCTGTAT
The DNA here is from genome assembly GCA_027410445.1 of Discoglossus pictus. NCBI lineage: Eukaryota > Metazoa > Chordata > Amphibia > Anura > Alytidae > Discoglossus > Discoglossus pictus. Next base: position 29,529,140 of record CM050163.1, on the reverse strand, counting down.
GAAGAATTCAAATATGTATTTAAGTGTAATGTAGATATTATGTATGGGTAAAACTAAAGGAATAGATATACCAATCAGTATACATATATATATATATAAAGAGAGAGAGAGAGAGAGAGAGAGAGAGAGAGAGAGGACACACGTGATACATTGTATCCAGCTATAAGGAGCTTGTTTATAAACAATATAAGTGATCACATTCTAGTATCACATTCCCATATATATATATATATATCTATATCTATCTCTCTCTCTCTCTCTCTCTCTCTCTCTCTCTCTCTCTCTCTCTCTCTCTCTCTCTCTCTCTCTCTCTCTCTCTCTCTCTCTCTATATATATATATATATGTGTGTATGTGTATATATATATATATATTTGAGGGCCTGTATTCTAAAAATGATATTTATAAAATAATATAATAATAATGATAACAATAATAAATATTTCCATAGACATAATCTATTAACCTTCTGTCCTAAGTAATGACCCTAAGTGATCCTGATCAGGGCTCAGCCACCAAGTGACAGGGAGCAAATGCCGAGGTAAATGTTACTAGCCAACAAGTGGCAGCAATCAGCCAAGCAGTGACAGACAGTAATAAGCAATCATTACTAGCCACCAAGAGACAGAGTGTAACCGCCCTGTGATAAGTAATTATGTGGTAGACTTAGCAATTAGGTGGAAGGACCCAGCCATCCAATAATACTGACTAGCCACACAATGTCAGGGAGCAATTATTGACTAGCCATTCAGTGCCAATGATATTGGCCAAATATTATTGGTTATATATTTAGTGATAGCCAGTGACTAGCCATCTAGTAAACTGGAGCAGGCAATCACGGATTAGCCACCCAGTGACAAAGATCAAGTGACACTGATTAACCACCCAGTGACAAAGATCAAGTGACACTGATTAGCCACTAAGTGAGAATGAACATCCAACCAGTAACTAGCCACATGGTGGTACTGACTAGTGAATGGGACCGGGTAATCAGGGACTAGCCACACATTTACAATAATTAGCCACTGATTACAGAAAATGAGTATCCAAGCAGTGACAAGTCACACCTAGTGAATAGAACCATGTAATCAGTGACTAGCCATAAATTAGCAATTATTTGCCACTGATTACTGAAATAAGTAGGCAACCAGTGAAAAGCTACCTAATGAATGAGAACAGGCACCTACTAGCCATGCAGTGACAATGATCAAGTGATATTGATTAGCCACCCAGTAAAAATGACTACCCAAACAGTGAGATATCAGTGACTAGCCTTCTAGCCACCAAGTGATATTGATTAGCCACCCAGTGAAAATGACTAGCCAAACAGTGAGATATCAGTGACTAGCCTTCTAGCCACCAAGTGATATTGATTAGCCACCCAGTGATATTGATTAGCCACCCAGTGAAAATGACTAGCCAAACAGTGAGATATCAGTGACTAGCCTCCCAGCCACCAAGTGTTATTTATTAGCCACCCAGTGAAAATGACTAACCATACAGTGAGCAGTCAAATAGTGGGCACCGACTAAGCCTTAGCAAGCAATTAGTGATTAGCCACCCAGTGTAAATGACTAGCCAAACAGTGAAATATCAGTGACTAGCCTCCAAGTGATATTTATTAGCCACCCAGTGAAAATGACTAACCATACAGTGGGTAGTCACACAGTGGCACTGATTAATCCTTAGCAAGCAATTAGTGACTAGCCACCAAGTGTTATTAATTAGCCACCCAGTGGAAATGACTAGCCAAACAGTGAGCAGTCACATAGTGGCACCGACTAAGCCTTAGCAAGCAATTAGTGACTAGCCACAAGTGGTAGTGATTAGCCACCCTGTGCCAGTGACTAGCCCCCTGTGCCAGTGTCTCCCCCCAGTGACATGCTGTTTGTTTGTCTCCTGCCCTTGTAGGTGTGGATTCCAGCAGCAGACATAAAGCCACCCATCTATCCCCTGCTCCTGGCGGTGTCCCTGGGCTTCCTTCCAATAGTCGCACGCTCCAGCACTCGCCCAGACTCCCCCCTCCCCTCCGCCCTGTGGGGGGAGCAGCCCGCACCTGGCCGCACGCCCGCAGAAGAGCCTCCCGCCTCTATATAAACACACACTGGGACTCCACTACTGCAAGTCACTGAGGAGTATACCTGCGCTCACACGCCCGCAGTGTACACACACACCGTCACATCTACACTTACCAGGGGGCTTTTTTTGCATTTTATTGGATCTGGATTTTTTTTTTCATTTTTTTCATTTTTTTTTGCAACTTTTGTCACTAAAAAGTTTCCAAAGTAATGGGTCTGTAGTGCTGCCCTTAGGTGATACTAGTGCTGGCTGTGTCTGTAGCATTGCACCATTCAGCCCCCACCATGCTATTTGAGAGCTTTGATCTGGTGTCTGCCCTTGCCACCCTGGCTGCCTGTCTGGTCTCAGTGGCCCTCCTGCTGGCAGTGTCCCAGCAACTGTGGCAACTCCGCTGGGCAGCTACCCGGGACAAGAGCTGCAAGCTGCCCATCCCCAAGGGCTCCATGGGGTTCCCTCTGGTCGGGGAGACCTTCCACTGGATCCTGCAGGTAAGTCCCAGACAAGTCTCCTTGGGCATCTCACAAGTCTCACTGGGTATCTCACAAGACTCACTGGGTATCTCACAAGTCTCCTTGGGTATCTCCTTGGGTAAATGACAAATCTCATTGGGTACATGATAATCTCATTGGGTATCTCCTTGGGTATCTGACAAATCTCCTTGGGTACATGATAATCTCATTGGGTATCTGATAAATCTCTTTGGGTATCTCACAAGTCTCACTGGGTATCTCACAAGTCTCCTTGGGTATCTCCTTGGGTAACTGACAAATCTCTTTGGGTACATGATAATCTGCTTGGGTACATGATAATCTCCTTGGGTATCTGACAAATCTCCCTGGGTATCTGACAAGTCTCCTTGGGTACCTCAAAAGTCTCCTTGGGTACATGATAATCACCTTGGGTACCTCATAAATCTCCTTGGGTACCAGATAATCTCCTTGGGTATCTGACAAATCTCCTTGGGTACATGATAATCACCTTGGGTACCTCATAAATCTCATTGGGTACCAGATAATCTCCTTGGGTATCTGACAAATCTCCTTGGGTACATGATAATCACCTTGGGTACCTCATAAATCTCCTTGGGTATCTGACAAGTCTCCTTGGGTATCTGACAAGTCTCCTTGGGTACATGATAATCTCCTTGGGTATCTGACAAGTCTCCTTGGGTACCTGACAAGTCTCCTTGGGTATCTCCTTGGGTACCTGGATGTGTCTTACAGTTACTGCAACTTCTAGTGTGTCAGAAAGACATCTAATGTTACTATGTGTACAGTGTATATGTAGAAATAATTATACTGCTCATAGAAAATACACTTATTGTTAAGTATATATTTATTTATATACAGTGTATATATATGTGATATGTAAACTAAAGCTGTATAAAGTGTTATATATATCTATATCTATATATAATATACAATGTAAAGCAGTTTAAAGTGTGTGTTACATATATACAATAATTATACTTCCTTTTATAGTAAATACGTAAATACACTTCTATAATTTGCATATATGTTTTAGAAAAATAATATATATATATATATATATATATATATATATATATATATATATGTATATATAAAATATACAATCCAAACTAGTATGAAGTATGTGTTACACACATATATGTATATGATAGCCAAACTATATATACCACATACATGTATACACTGTAAATACATGTGCATGTGATATTTGTATATAAACTGGAGAATAGGGATAATGTATTAAAGTGGATATATATATTATCTAGCCTTAGTGGATATGGCCCTTTCTATCTCTTTATCCCACTCTTGTTCTCTCTCTCTCCTTCTCTCTCTCTAGCTCCTTCTCTCTCTCCTCTCTCTCTTTCCCCTCTCTCTCTTTCTCTATCTCCTTCTCTCTCTTGCTCCTTCTCTCTCTCCCTTATATTTCTCTCTCTCTTTCTCTCTCTCTCCCTTATCTCTTTCTCTCTCCTCTCTCTTTCTCTCTCTCTATCACTCACTCTCTCCTCTCTCTCTCTCCTTCTCTCTTCTATCTCTATTCCACTCTCTCTCCTCTCTATTATATACATTAGATATTCCTCAGTATATTATCTGCATGGGGGGGGGGGGGGGGGGGGGTATTTCTATACCCTGTACCCACTAATTGCCCCTGACCCCCCATTTGGTAGTGTGATTATTGTGTAGGATGGAGTAAGAGCTCAGGTACTAATGCAAATGAGTTTTCCGAATTGATTTGATTGCAAGCTCTGTGGTCTAGATTGCTAGTGTAAAGTGTTGGATCGCGCCAGGTTATGTCTGTGTCAGGATGCACCGCCACTCTGGTGGGTCCCACAGTCAGACTGCATGCTCCGGAGCCCAGCCAGACTCAGGGCATTGCCCCTTTAAGGAGCAGTGAAGTCGTGTCAGTGTCAGCTGGCCAGGTAAAGAGGAGTCTGAAGGAAGAGTGAGGCTGGGGATAGGGGCAACTGGATCCCAGGGGGTCAGAGATCCGGGGATAGGGGCAACTGGATCCCAGGGGGTCAGAGATCCGGGCATAGGGGCAACTGGAACACAGGGGGTCAGGGATCCTGGGATAGGGGGCAACTGGATCCCAGGGTGTCAGAGATCCGGGGATAGTGGGCAACTGGACCCCAGGGGGTCAGAGATCCGGGGATAGGGGGCAACTGGACCCCAGGGGGTCAGAGATCCGGTGATAGGGGCAACTGGATCACAGGGGGTCAGAGATCCGGGCATAGGGGCAACTGGAACACAGGGGGTCAGGGATCCTGGGATAGGGGGTAACTGGATCCCAGGGTGTCAGAGATCCGGGGATAGGGGGCAACTGGACCCCAGGGGGTCAGAGATCCGGGGATAGGGGCAACTGGATCCCAGGGGGTCAGAGATCCGGGGATAGGGGCAACTGGATCCCAGGGTGTCAGAGATCCGGGGATAGGGGGCAACTGGACCCCAGGGGGTCAGAGATCCGGTGATAGGGGCAACTGGATCACAGGGGGTCAGAGATCCGGGGATAGGGGCAACTGGATCACAGGGGGTCAGGGATCCGGGGATAAGGGCAACTCGATCCCAGGGGGTCAGAGATCCGGGGGGGGGGGGGGCAACTGGACCCCAGGGGGTCAGAGATACGGTGATAGGGGCAACTGGATCACAGGGGGTCAGGGATCCGGGGATAGGGGCAACTGGATCCCACGGGTCAGAGATCCGGGGATAGGGGGCAACTGGATCCCAGGGGGTCAGAGATCCGGGGATAGGGGCAACTGGATCACAGGGGGTCAGGGATCCGTTGATAAGGGCAGCTGGATCCCAGGGGGTCAGAGATCCGGGGATAGGGGGCAACTGGATCCCAGCGGGTCAGCGGTCCGGGGTAATAGATCACGTGGGCAGGTAGATCCCAGGGGGTTAAGGATCCGGGAATAGTAATAGTTAGATCACAGAGGGGTAGGGACCGGGAGTAAGAGCTCATATGGGATCTTGGAAGTAGAAGTAGATCCACTGGCAGGAGTCCAGTCAGATGGATCCTTGGGAACTCGATCCATGTGAATGAGGGGATCGCAGACACATGAGCCCCCTATCTCTCTGTCTGCCTGTCTGTCTGTCTGTATATCTATCTATCTGTCTGTCTGTCTGTCTGTCTGTCTGTCTATCTATCTATCTATCTATCTATCTATCTATGGGTCTATCTATCTATCTATCTATCTGTCTGTCTATCTATCTATCTATCTATCTATCTATCTATCTATCTATCTATCTATCTATCTATCTATCTATCTATCTATCGTATAGATATAAACATGTACAGTATGTGTATACATTATTATGCGTGTGTATATATTATTGTGTATATATTATAATGTGTGTTGGTGTGTGTATATATTATTGTGTGTTGGTGGTGTGTATATATTATTGTGTGTGTATATATTATTATGTGTGTGTGTGTATATATTATTATGTGTGTAGGTGTGTATATATTATGTGTGTAGTTGTGTGTGTATATATTATTATGTTTGTTGGTGTGTGTGTATATTATTGTGTGTGTGTGTGTATATTATTGTGTGTGTATATTATTGTGTGTAGGTGTGTGTATATATTATTGTGTGTAGGTGTGTGTATATTATTGTGTGTAGGTGTGTATATATTATTGTGTGTAGGTGTGTGTATATATTATTGTGTGTAGGTGTGTGTATATATTATGTGTGTAGGTGTATATATATTATTATGTGTGTAGGTATATATATATATATATTCTTATGTGTGTAGGTGTGTGTATATATTATGTGTGTAGGTGTATATATATTATTATGTGTGTAGGTATATATATATATATTCTTATGTGTGTAGGTGTGTGTGTGTATATTATTGTGTGTGTATATTATTGTGTGTGTGTGTATATTATTGTGTGTGTGTGTGTATATATTATTGTGTGTAGGTGTATATATATTATTGTGTGTGTAGGTGTGTATATATTATTACGTGTGTAGGTGTGCGTATATAATATTGTGTAGGTGTATATATATTATTATGTGTGTAGGTGTATATATATTATTGTGTGTGTGTAGGTGTGTATATATTATTACGTGTGTAGGTGTGCGTATATAATATTGTGTAGGTGTATATATATTATTATGTGTGTAGGTGTATATATATTATTGTGTGTGTGTAGGTGTGTATATATTCTTATGTGTGTAGGTGTGTGTGTGTATATTATTGTGTGTGTATATTATTGTGTGTGTGTGTATATTATTGTGTGTGTGTGTATATATTATTGTGTGTAGGTGTATATATATTATTGTGTGTGTAGGTGTGTATATATTATTACGTGTGTAGGTGTGCGTATATAATATTGTGTAGGTGTATATATATTATTATGTGTGTAGGTGTATATATATTATTGTGTGTGTAGGTGTATATATATTATTATGTGTGTAGGTGTATATATATTATTGTGTGTGTAGGTGTGTATATATTATTACGTGTGTAGGTGTGCGTATATAATATTGTGTAGGTGTATATATATTATTATGTGTGTAGGTGTATATATATTATTGTGTGTGTAGGTGTGTATATATTATTACGTGTGTAGGTGTGCGTATATAATATTGTGTAGGTGTATATATATTATTATGTGTTTAGGTGTATATATATTAATGTGTGTGTATATATTATGTGTGTAGGTGTATATATATTATTATGTGTGTTTTTCCAGTAGACATCCTTAATATTTAAGGATGTCTGACACAGGGAGTTAAGATAACTTTCCTCATGTCTGAAGACTAGAACACAGCCTTGGATAAACCACTTCAGACACTTGCTACAACATCGCACTCCTAACACACACATATTTAGATACTATTTTTATATGGCCGTGTGTGCTGCTGCTCAAACCGGTGTAAAACCCATCTCTATGTTGTATGAGGAGAAACAAACATGTCTAGAAAGCCCGGCAGTCTACAAAGAGTGTCTTGTTGGTTGACTAAAAGGTATCACTCCCCGCAGCCCAGTGGCTTGTCTCTTGGGACCAGTAAGGCAGGCAGTATGTCCATGCTACATGTTACATGTGTGTAATATGTATCCAACACGGGACCAGGATCACCACTGCAGCTCAGTGATTTCTATATAGAAGTATATTTGGGGGCATACTGTAGAGCGGTGCACGTGTCCTGCTTTGCATGTCTATCCAGTGCTGCATTATTCTGTCCTCTACAATCCCTTTATCTCTATACATCTGCACAACACATCGATTTGTACGGCATCGTATGTAATGGGTTAATACCTTTAAATACAAATCCAATTACTAAAGATTTTATTTCAGGAGAAGACCATTTCCCTTGGTTTGCATTAATTGCAAAGCGGGCGGAAAGTTTGGGATTCTTTCACACCCCTCCTACTAGTTATTTGCTTGCAGTTAACCCTTTCCTCTTCTAATGTCTCCTATGTGGATCTTCTGCTTGAATTTGCCTCTGTGCGCTGTATGAGTGACTTCTCCTGAGACATGTACCACCCCGACTGCAATAAGATAAGATACCCTAACACTGCTTTGTGTGCAGTTCTGTCATATATACATACACACACAGGGGTGGAGACAAATATTTATAGCTTAAGAGCCAGGTACAATATCTATCTGTCTGTCTGTCTGTCTATCTATCTATCTATCTATCTATCTATCTATCTATCTATCTATCTATCTATCTATCTATCTATCTGTCTGTCTGTCTGTCTGTCTGTCTGTCTGTCTATCTATCTATCTATCTATCTATCTATCTATCTATCTATGTGTCTGTCTCTATCTATCTATCTATCTATCTATCTATCTATCTATCTATCTATCTATCTGTGTCTGTCTTTCTGTGTCTATCTATCTATCTATCTATCTATCTATCTATCTATCTATCTATCTATCTATCTATCTATCTATCTGCCTGTGTCTGTCTGTCTATCTATGTGTCTATCTGTCTGTCTATCTATCTGTCTGTCTGTCTATCTGTCTGTCTGTCTGTCTGTCTGTCTATCTATGTATCTATCTATCTATGTGTCTATCTATCTATCTATGTGTCTGTCTCTATCTATCTATCTATCTATCTATCTATCTATCTATCTATCTATCTATCTATCTGTGTCTGTCTTTCTGTGTCTATCTATCTATCTATCTATCTATCTATCTATCCATCTATCTATCTATCTATCTATCTATCTATCTATCTATCTATCTATCTATCTGCCTGTGTCTGTCTGTCTATCTATGTGTCTATCTGTCTGTCTGTCTATCTATCTGTCTGTCTGTCTATCTGTCTGTCTGTCTGTCTGTCTGTCTATCTATGTATCTATCTATCTATGTGTCTATCTATCTATCTATGTGTCTATCTATCTGTATATATATATAAAAGGAGTTGAATGGAATGGAGATAACCCAATAAGAGGAGTCCGATAGCTCTTGAACAAGCTGTTTATGTTTCTTATACATCATCTTTACTCAATTTGTTTGTAAACATTATAACAAGTATTACATTATATAGGCTGAGAAATGTCTATATGTGTGTCTAAAGAATTATTCAAACCTACTTTATCATTATATTACCAGTATATAACTAATGAATGTGCTTTAAGATGAACCAGTTGTGTGGCAGAGCTCCTTTAAGACCTCAAGCCGTTTGGTGTACTCGTGAAGATACTTGTCATAGTTTACAATTTAATTTTATCGTAATTAGTGACATCCAATGTGGATCTCTATAAGGAAAACCAACTATCACCGAGATATGTAGAATCTGGTGGAACTAAAAATAACCAAATAGAAACTAGTTTGTCCTTTAAAAAAAATAAATCATTTGATTCCATTCACGTTCATACTCATGTCTTGATGGCTCTGACGTTGCGCTTTGGGTTTGCCGAATGATTCGTAACATGTCATTATCAAAGCAATTAGGTTGTTGGAGGCCTGAGCCGCCCCAACAAATATTTCGGGAGGCTTTGTGGTTCTTGTGTGTGAGATCATTGTGGAACGGTAATCCTATCCTGGATACTTGTCTACACCATGATGTAATTTGTACAGAGCATCCAGTCTTATTCAGGCTTCTGAATTCGGTGACCCAACCTTCACCTCCTCCCCCAGCACCACAAGGCAGCAACACAGTATTTACTGACAAGTTACAGAAGTGCAATGTGCTTCCAGACCTCCTCCACCAAGCTGGGGTCGCTTACTATCACACGTGGTAACTCTTTCTCTGCCAACTTTGCAGGCCCGGCTCGCCGTATGGTTAGTTCATCGAGCTCTTTGATTCACTGCAAGAGTCGTACTTGGCAGACGCCATGCAAGTAAATATAGGACAGCCATCTGGAATGCCCTGACAAGAGGAGGTGGTTGTTTTAGTGATGCGTTGCTCATTAATACTAGCGATTAAAAAAAGTAATATTCAATATTTAACGTACATTCAAAGATTAGAGTATTTAGTGGTCCTATTGATCTCCACCATTATAAGAACGGTGTGTGACTGCCTTCAAGACTGATCTAAAAGGCTTTAAGTACAATATAATTGTTCTTGTTTAGTCGTTGATCCGTGCCCGACTCTCCGTGATCCTATCGCACAAGGCACATCTATCATTATGTATCTGGTCGTGCTTATCAATAAGGATATCTTGGCAAAGATACTGGAGTGGGTCGCCAGTTATTTCTCCGGTGGACCACATTTTGTCTGACCTCTCTGCCATGCTCACAGCTTCATTGAGGTACACAAGCCCCTTCACCACTACAAGGTAGCGATCCAGAAGTGGAAGCAAATAAAAAACAAAACAACAATATTCAATATTAATCCCCTGTGCCACTTTCCACCCATCCCCCCCTGATTCTCTTTCCACCCCTCTCTCTCCCCTGTGGCTCTTCCCCCCTCTCTCCCCTGTGTCTCCCCCCCCCCCCTCCCCTGTGTCTCTTCCCCCCCGTCTCCTGCCCCTGTGTCTCGTCCCCCCTCTCCCTTCCTGTGTCTCTCCCCCCTCCTACCCCTGTGTCTCTCCCCCACTCCCTCTCCTGTGTCTCTTTGCCCCTCTCCTTCCCCTGTGTCTCTTTCCCCACTCTCCCTCTCCTGTGTCTCTCCCTCCCCTGTGTCTCTTCCCCCTCTCCCTCCCCTGTGTCTCTTTCCCCCTTCTCCCTCCCCTGTGTCTCTTTCCGCCTCTCCCTCTCCTGTGTCTCTTCCCCCTCCCTCATCTTTGTCTCTTGCCCCCTCTCCCTCCCCTGTGTCTCTTCCCCCTCTCCCTCTCCTGTGTCTCTTCCCCCTCCCTCCTCTTTGTCTCTTGCCCCCCATCTCCCTCCCCTGTGTCTCTCTCACCTCTCCCTTCCCAGTATTTCTTTCCCACCTCCTCCCTCCCTTGTGTCTTTCCACTTTCCCCCTCTCTGTCCCATTCCCCCTTTCCCTCCCCCCGTTCCTTGCTCAGTGCTGTGCACCGCACATTGACCATGTGCGTCTGGAGCTGCAATGTGCACATGCGCAGTACGGCATGTACGGAATCCGTACTATAGTTTCCAAAGTGCGCATGCGCTCCCACTGGATCCATAAGCACTTACGGAACCTTTATTAGTGATCAATATATGGAAGAAAACCTCCCCCCACAAAATGTAATAACGACGCAAACTTTCACAAAAAAAATATTTATTTCGATAACTGAGCCTCAAATATGTGACCAATCAAGTATCGGTAGAGTCAGTATCGCACACGCACCAATACTTGCCCTCTATATTCAAAGATTTTGCCACATCTTTCATAAAACTGAAGTGGCACTTGTGTAAGAGCCTGGGAGTCTTAACGTAACTAAGCTATATGTTTATTTATTTTACATGCAGCGCAAGAATTTCGGACACATAGGCCTGTAATGTATGGCTCCCATATTCAACTCTATACTATTGCTAATTATAGAAAATAACTTACAGTACGGCCTTTATGAGAGAGAAGCAAATATTGTGAGATCTGAATGAGGAGTGCTTCATGGGCAAAGAGCTCTACTTTATCACTTGATAATTATAATGGCAGACTTCATCAGTTAAAAGCCCACTGTAGTGGTCATGTAATAGGGTTTTATTTGCTTATTTAGTTAGTGATCAGCAATAAAAGCAGTATTTAAAGGGAAAATCAATGTCAATAACGTGAAGTTAGCATTGTATCTCCCAGCCACTATGAGGTCTCTAGGAGGTAAAATAGGATATGTCCAGATGTCCTACTGGTATCAGTCTGTCTGCAATAGCCAATGCATGGCATCAGGGAGATAAGGGAATGTATTAAAAAGTTTGCAAGATTTCTTTAGTTGATTTTGAGAAGGGACGCCCCTGAAAATCCAAGCTAAATTATTATAAAATTCATAATTAGTTGTGGCCAATCAGAGGCAACTACTACATTGTTGCAGTGTATGTGGATGTAGTCCTTGCAGCAAAGCATCATGGGATGTGTAGTCTTTTGTTTACTGTACCTTATACTAAGACTGGTTGCGATGCCAATGACTGGGCTGAGTTGTCTTTGAAAGGACAATATAGCTGTCATTCAGCGGCTCTGTTTTCAGACTTGGCACCATGTTAACCAAGGATTAGTCGACTGGAGAGCTCTCGGAAGTACTTGTATAATGGATGAAGTTGCGCGTTTAGGGCTTATTGGCAACCCTTGCTTGCCTTGGAAGATAATGCCATGGACAAGTAAGACCTTTGGAGACCCTCTACTGGTAAATTCCCCTTCTGGATTGCCTCCTTGTAGGGTGAATGGGCTTGTGTACCTCAATGAATCTGAGATGTTTAGGGTCACTAAAGATGGGCACGTCATAGCAAATCACTAGAGAAAGAACTGGCCACCCACTCCAGTATCTTTGCCAAAATAACTTTATGGATAAGGACAACCAGATACATTTTAACTCCTATCTGAAATAAGTATTTTTGATTTTACCATATTTCCTTCCATTGATGCAAATAAACTGATGAATTTCTTTAGTTTTCAGAACTTCATCCAACCAAGTTCTGCTAAAGAGGATTCCCCACCCTTATTTATGGACATAGGAGTCCCTAACATTGTGTCATAAAGTTCACTGACGTGGAAACCATGTGAAAAAGTCACATAATCCGAGTTCTTCCAAGGGTTAATGCAATCCCTACTCTGTAAAAAAACAACAAAAAAGATATTTTTTCAGAGAAATTAATCAGATTTTTTACAGGGGTACGAAAAAGGGTATTCCTTTTTCCACAGGCTCCATCCAAAAACAGTCCTAGGCTAAAAATACAAAATTTTGTATAAATTGGACTCCAGTCGAAACTGCTACCACATAAAGGTAGCCTTTGTACAGCAGTGGAAATGTTGTACAAATATCCCTTTATTAATGGCACAAAAAGTACTTTAATTATATTTACGTAGATCAGAAACAGGGTCACCTAAACTTTGAGAATTCACAACCACGGTTCTGTTTGCACAAAAACTTGCCGTTTTTTTTTTAAATTTCTGTATGCCACAGATATTCAGATTACTCCTGTCTATGTTACATTTACTGGTATTTGTTCTTTTATGGTGTATGATATACGTATGATCATAAAGGAGACATGAGTCTTTCACCCAAAGAACTTGCAATTGATCTGGATAACATCTGTGGAGTTGGAAGCTTGTTTCAAACCAAGGGTCCCACTTCAAAGGCCAGTGCCAGTCAACTGATTTACATTTAAATATAGACATAGAAATGTAATATATAAAGCCCCCAATAACACTGCACTCCTTACATCCCATGTCATATCTCCAAATAGTCTCCCAACCACCCATTTTCTCTGTCCGCAACCTAAGCCACTCATCGTCCATCATTACCTTTTTGGTCATCTCCTGTGTAGCACCTAACCTGGGAAAGTTTCAGCTCAGAGACACTAAGTTCCTTAATGTCTGACACTCACGTCCCAAAGAGACTAACATCTCTAGTTGACTGAAACTCCTAACCAGTATTGACTTTAATGGGTCCTACTGAATGATCGCCCATTGGGAATACTACCTGGTTATGGTGATGGGCCCTGGGTACTTCAATCAAGTTGTGAGCTATACCATGTAGGATCACCCAAGATGGGCAGGTGATAGCAGAGAGGTTAGACAAATCACAGAGAAGCAACTGGCAGCCCACTCTGGTATTTTTGCCAATAAAACTCTATAGATAAGCACAACCAGAGACATAATGATGGTGCCTGGCGTGCCGTGGTCCATATGGTCATGGAGAATCTGACACGACTGAACGACTGATCAACAATCGGCAACAAGCCATTACTTTTGTGTTTACCAAACGTCGTCTCCACCAATTAGCATGGCCCCCAACCCCTTATATCAGTATTGATACATTTTGTTTCATCATTTAACCACTTTGTACAAAACTATGCAAAACAATATAAATGATGGACAGTAATTCCTTAGTCTTACTCTCTCAGCAGTCCCTGGCGATCTAGGATATAGTGCATGCAATATTTTTGCCCAATTGGGGAAATAAACCAAGTGATTTATGAATGTAACATATATTTGCTCTTCCAGTCTTATGATTGTTGCTTAACACATGTAGACCGGGTTTGGTCTCCAGCTCTTCAATGAAGGACCACAGAGTGATGATAAACACATTAAACTTGCTTATGGAATAATATATTGTAAAGTTGGAGTTACAGTGCCCTAGTAATGGAGAAGTGGGTACTTGACCTAGAGCTGAGTGCTTTGTAAGCTCCGCTTATGGTTTGCAATTTAGACCTGGGAAGCTCCATGTTATCCACTTATATCTTTCTAGCTTGAGTACTCTGGAAGTGATAGTGCAGACTCAAGATGTACTATAGAGTAAATTGCCATAAAAGCTCTTGGGGCATTTTGGCTAAACTTTAACATCTCCAAGAGATCTCAACACTTCACCCTTAGTACATAGGACCCTCAAAGTCTTTTACCTTCCTGACTGATTCTAGTGGATACTCTTATACTTATGTATATCCTATTCAACAACCTTGATATACTAACATCCACCACCTCTAATGAAAATCCATTCCATGTATGGACCCTAATCCATACACAACGTTCTGACCAAACCTATGAACATCATTAGTGCAACACAATTATTTAGCTGGTAAGGGCAGTACAGTTTTCTAATTGTATGTGTAGAAATGTCTGCGGGATATATATTTGTATGTGGTTGGTAAATCGTTGTTTGTTTATCTTATTATATAGTGTGTGTTTTCTGTTCTCTGGTCCTCAGTCTATGCATCATAGTGATGTGTATGTTTGTGTAATGGAGATGTTATTCTGCTATGTGTTGTGTATTGGTGTGTATTTTGTATATGTGATTTAACACAATCTTGATCTAACAGAAGCTGGGAGAGCTGCGTGCATGTGCCATGATAATGCATAAGCTTGGATAGTTGTGCACATGCATGATGATAAAGCTGTACATAAGCTCTGTGATAAAGCACACACTAGTAGAGTTGGGCTCAGTGGCGGAGCTAATGAATGGAGGGCTGGTGGCAAAAAAAATGTTGGGAGTATCCCCAGGGGTGGGGGGAGGTAGTTGTTAATCTTTTTTTTTTTGTGTTGGCCCCCTGATATATATATATATATATATATATATATATATTTATTTTTTTTTTTTTGCTCTTAGGGGGAATTACCGGTGGTCTCAGGGTCAGGGAATACCAAATTAAGTCACCTGTGTGTGATGTCATTCGGGATTCCCTCCCCTGACAAGAAGAAGCGCTGGCAAGGGAGGGATAGCCCTACCTGCTGAACCACCAAGTAATTTCACTTAGATACCCCCTAAGAAGCTCAAGGTAATGGGCTGGTGCAAGCTAGGGGGCACTGCATTACAGAAAGAAAAAAAAATTAAATGCAAAAAAAAAAAAAGATTAAGAGCAATGGGGCCTCCCCAGAGAAGGGCCTGATGCACTGCACCGACTGCACCAGCGGTAGCTCTGCCACTGGTTGAAAACTGGCACATTGATAAAACACAAGCTAGCAAAGTTGTATATGCTGTAACACAAATGGGCATGATTGATAACAGTGCTGTATAGCATAAGCTTGCATGGTTGCTCACTGCAGCGGATGTAGCGCTGGTACATGCAGTGCACTGCACTGGGGCCCTTTTTTCATTTATGCGGGGGTGAGAAGAATTTTTTTTTGCAATGGTTTCTCCACTCGCAAGTTAAAATCATCAGTATATAACCCAAAATGCAGAATTATTCACAGATGTGTGTGTACATATATATATATATATATATATATATATATATATATATATAAATGTGTATTTATATATATATATATATATATATGTGTATATATATATATATGTGTATATATATATCACATATATAGTTGTGAGCGTACGAGTCGTTGCTCACGCTTGCGGGCTCGCGAAGCGAGCCGCGGCCCTCGCGTAGCGAGCCGCGGCCCTCGCGTAGCGAGGTCACTGGGCAAGGGCCTCAGTTGCTGGCATGGAGCGCCGAAGGCGCTCCATGCCAGCAACTGAGGCCCCTCGCGAAGCGAGGGCCTCAGTTGCTGGCGAGGTCACTGGGCACGGGTCTCAGTTGCTGGCATGGAGCGCCGAAGGCGCTCCATGCCAGCAACTGAGGCCCCTCGCGAAGCGAGGGACTCAGTTGCTGGCGAGGTCACTGGGCAAGGGCCTCAGTTGCTGGCATGGAGCGCCGAAGGCGCTCCATGCCAGCAACTGAGGCCCCTCGCGAAGCGAGGGACTCAGTTGCTGGCGAGGTCACTGGGCAAGGGCCTCAAACCCTCGCAAAATTCACGTCGCTACTCAAAAAACACGACACACAAATTACGACACTCGCTAAATTTTACGAGGCACGCAAACAACGTACGAAACACGTTACCACACATTACGACCTCGCAAACATCGGACGCAACACGCCGACATACAAACATTTAAAACACAATACATACACACAGCACATACATAAAAAACTTACCTACACCAAGAGGGAGCACCCAGGACCTCAAAAATGCAACTTACACCTCGATTTTACTCGAAATAAAACAGTTTAGAGACTAAAAAAAAAACGAAGCGAGAGAAAAAATGGCCGCCGAACAAAACGAAAACGAGGCTACAGCACTCTAAACTCGCAAAACACCACAAGAAACTCGCAAAACACCACTAAACACCTACGGATATTCCGATACAGACCTATACCACACATTACTCGCCATTTTACACCAATGCGGAAGTACACGACTACGCTAACGGTTTGGTCTCGCGCACGCACAGTGTTACACTGCACACATTCAGCACGCTTATACAGCAGCTCCACACCACTAATGCTGCAGCAGCATCAACACAGATTGCCAGCTCTTCATCACAATGCTTCAAAATAGGTAAAGTATATTCATTTATTAATGTATTATATATTTTAGTATTACACACCAAACAGCATTAGCTACCTTACGATTTGATTGCCGTCATTTTTTGACGGGCAATTCGCTAGTATATATATATATATGTGTATATATATATATATATATATATATATATATATGTGTATATATATATATATATATATATATATATATGTGTATATATATATATATATATATATATGTGTATATATATATATATATATATATATATATATATATATGTGTATATATATATATATATATATATATATATATATGTGTGTGTATATATATATATATATATATATATATATATATGTGTGTATATATATATATATATATATATATATATATGTGTGTGTATATATATATATATATATATATATATATATATGTGTGTGTGTATATATATATATATATATATATATATTTATATATATATATATATATATATATATATAATGTGTGTGTTGTATTGCTTAGAACAGTGTATAATTCAATGTTTCAGACTTGTTAACACACACATATATATATATATATATATATATATATAGCACAAGCTTGCAGAATTCCTCACGGCGGTGTACGACACATGCTTGCAGTGCTCATGGGATATTAATGAGGGGGTCCCTGGCATTGACTTAGCAGTAACAACATGTAATGATTGCCCCTGCTCCTGCGTGACCTTTCACACCCTGACTGTAGCGGTGTCTGTGACCCCAGACAATGCACCTTTCACATTTCTCCCCTCAGACTTCTGGCCCAGACACATCTGTTTCTCTGAGCTGAGTCCTGCGCAGCCAAACACCTCAAGTAATTACAGCATCCTCTCTCTGCCGGGGGCCAGCTGGCAGGTTGTACAGAGCTCTGGGCACAATAGTGCCACTCTAGCGCCTGTACCTGTGCGCTCCTCTGGAAGGAATTAAAGGGACAGTGCAATAAAGAAGCACTCCTGAGAAATTAGACCTTGGATTTCTTTCAGATTTTCAACTTAAATCTCAAGTCAGGACATAATTATAGATTGGGTTCTCAAGCCAACATTAATCATGGAAGACAAAATCATCATTTTGACACAATTAGTGTCTACTAAAATATATATTTTAAATAAAAATCATATTTATGCCCATAGTTTACATGGCTGCTTTTGTTTTATTATAAAATCCTCTGTATCAACTGACAGCTGGAGAGTACAGGAATCCACTGGAAGGAGCTCCTCAGTCTTAGTCCCCTCCTCTTTTTTTTTATATCACAACTGGTACATATACTTTAATTTATTCAAGGGTCTAAGGGTGAGCTCATCTGGAATGTTCCCAAGTATGCTCTTAAATGTCAAGAATGAAGGTATAAATATTTCATCACATTGCAACATAGTCTTGTTAATGAGTTAAGGTGGTGTAATATGGGCGTTCATCTAATTTACATGTTGATGCAGGGCGTGTAAACCTCTGCCGCCACTAGAGAACCCTCACACAAATAGGTTCAAAAAAAATAGTACAGTTCCCATTTAATTTATAGGGGCTAAAATAGAACTGCTGTATTGGAGGCAGGTGAACATGGGTTACCATGATGTGACAGCCCAGGCAGGAATCTATATGATTTGGGTTAACTGCAGCTAATCACATCCTGAGGACCTATAGTAGATAGCTGCGGTCAGCCCAATAATATAGACTCCCGCCTGGATTCAATATGGGAGTTATGTCCTGTTTTATCAATAGTATATTTCTTGTAGGCCAACACAAGTAGTACCATATAATAGTGTGAGCATGTGCAAACTTACTACAGGGGTTGACGTCTATCTGAAAATAGGGAGCCCAGCCAAGTTTGTTAGGAGCCAGCCGAGCTATTTTTTATTATTGTTTATTTTATTTGTAAGGCGCCAACATATTCCATAGTGCTGTACAAGGCAAAAAAATATTAACACATTGAAAAAGAATGGAGGGCTCTGTCTTTGAGTGTACAATCAAATGTACAAAGTGTTTCTTTCCAAAGTACCTTACAAGATTGAAAACTCACAAACTTATAGTCTAATTGGTATGGGAGGGTGATAGATTCAAGATGGTAGTGTATGCAGCTAAGGCCCAATGTGATACATTTTTAGTTTGTTAATGAAGGCTTTGAGGCAGGGAGATAGTCTAGAGGAGCGAGGCAAGGAGTTCCAGAGAATATAGACAGCACAAGAAAAATCCTGAAGGCGGGAGTGAGAGGAGGTGATAAGAGAGGAGGAAAGAAGAAGGTCATTAGCAGAGCAAAGAGGGTGGATGGGGAAGTACTGTGAGAAAAGAGCAGAGATATAACGGGGTGTACTATTGTTGATGGCTTTATGGATTAAATATAGAAATATTTGTATAATAACTAAAACGTTAGGAACCACTAGAAAAGTCTTAGGAGCCGTGGCTTCCTGGCTCCCGGGATATATATATATATATATATATATATATATATATATTCATAAACACAAATTCTCATTCTGACCTATGCCCAGTATCACTTCTTTTCTTTCTGCACTGGAATAACCTCCAATTTCACATTAGTCTCAGTATTCAAACCTGCACACATTTTGTATCTCCCTGATGACCCATGTCCTCTCTGTGTCCATTCACCCTACTTCTCCTGATCTCTCTGTTTGACCTGTCATGCCCTTAACCCTGACCTTGCTTTTGGCCCCTTTACCATTTCATCAACAAACACGTACCTCATTTTATGATCAGTCCATATGGTTTCCTCTATATGTAAAAACAGTCTGTTATAACTTTGTACTGAATTTTGCATAAATGCACTATATTAATATGTAAACAAACACTGATACAGAGTTAGTCGATCATCTTGGTTTATTCTTGTGTATAACTCACTTTTGGATGGGATTATGAGCAGTTCTAGTGCTCCCTCTAGGGGCTACTGTGATAATCTTTTATTTTTGTAGTATTTCACAGTAAATAAATAGTGCATTTGTATTCACATCTAAATGTCTTAAAAAAACATATTATCTGTTCAGAATTCCAAGAAATAGTTATTGCACTGCATTCTGGGAAACTGGGCGGGGACATGCAAATGAGTCCACAATGCATTTTCACCTTTTAATCCAATATCACTATATACATGGCTCCTTTTATTAAGTGCCTGCTGTATTACGCAGCTTTAAAGCAGAGCATAGAATGGATTATGAACACTATTTCGATCTTAAATGGATCTCATCAGTGGGACTGGTTCCAACGTGTAGCATTTCACAAAATACCATTGGCACTGCTAGTTTGTGATAGATAATGACGCGTTTCATGGAGATTTGGAGGAGTACGCCGTGCACTCTACACCAATAATCAGCACTACAAATGTCGGGGTCTCCGTTCTTTATATATTGGTGTGTTAAGCTCTAAATCTACGTGTCATGTATTTATTCCGTAAATTGTATAGAAAATGTTTGTATTTAAACTATAAGAGTAATGTATACGTAGAAATATCCTCAGACAGTTATCAGATATCTCATACCAATGTTGGACTGACACCTCAAAACCATGATTTGTCTTGAGCTTATCTTCCCCTGTTTGGATAAAATTCACTGACTCTCCAATTGATTAGCCCCGTAAATAAGACTCAGTGCAGTCCAAACTGGACCTCTTTGAAATAATGGTTTGAGTTCCATGTGGCATTGGCTTCAAAGTGAAGTGCTTTTGCTCCCTTTAAAAAAATTCCTTTAATTATGGAATCACTTGAATTTTATTTGAACTGTCGCATTCAGCTCCACTAATCTTATTTAAGTCTCAGTGTGTTACTCTCCCATAGAGCTGTGGTTGTCCACACTGTGTATGCATAGTGGAAAGTCCAGGACACAAGGATTCCTTGTCCAGTAGTTTTTGCAACACTGACTTTTTCTGCAGGGCGAGGGGGTGACTTGTTTATTGGTGGGTGGCAGTGGGACAGACCGCCTTCATACCCAGACTGAGAAATGTAAATACCTGCTGGGGTTTCTCTAATGATGAGTCTGCAAACCGTTGTATAAATAGTATAACAAATATTAATATACATGTAGTTCTGGACATTCTAATCTAATTACAGTAAATGCTCAGAATTATTATTTTAAATAGCTTTTTAGAGTATCTAGGATAAACTTGCATTTTGTTTTAGGTTTGTTATAAGTAAAGAACAAATAGAACACAAGGAATTTATTTTCTAAAAAGCAGAATAAAAAAAAACTGGTTGCCCTCCTTCCTTTTTAATATATATATATATATATATATATATATATATATATATATATATATATATATATTAATAAAAAAAATAAATTATATAAATATATATATATATATAATTTATTTTTTCTTTTTTTATTAATATATATATATATATATATATATATATATATATATATACCGGTGTGTGTGTGTGTGTATATATATATATATATATATATATATATATATATATATATATATATATACCGGTGTGTGTGTGTGTGTATATATATATATATATATATATATATATATATATATATATATACTTTTAGATATTAAAAGTTATCATGAACTAACACCATACCTAATAAAGTACATACTCATTGTATTCATATTTGGTATTTTCTAGTACTGTAATTGCAGAGTTTATACAGATTACGAAGTCCTTCTTGTACCTTAAAGGGCCACTGTAACACATTTAAAAGCAAAGCTTATGTGTTTTTTTGTTGGATATATTAAAACAGTATGCAGTTGTAAATAAATAAAAGTTGTTTGGCCCTTAATCAAAACTGCTTATCTCCTCCTCTCTGTGTCTTGTCAGGGGCGTGGTCAGCTCTGCCAAGGGGCTGGGCCATTATGGAACTTGGAAGGAGGTTGGGCTATGATGTCACTGGTCCAGTCCCCTGGCATCATAATTTCCGCCACTCCCTACACAGTGATAACATCTGTATTGTAACCTGCGTACAGCTGCCCCAGAGGCCTCACCCAATGAGCAATCATAGCCCTCCCCACATCATAGCCCTGCCCCCTTTTAGTGAGCATGCTCAGTCTGCACCACGGTCAAACTGATCAGACTTTTTTTAGTCCAGCTTCCAGTACTTGCCGACCACGCCCCCCTAGGGAGGTGGAGATAAGCAACTCTGCTTGAGGGGAAAAATGACACATTCAAAAGTAAAATTTTTTTAACTTTTATTTAATTTAATTTATAGATATCTTGGCTAGTTATTGGAGTCATGGTAAGCATCAATCATGATTCCAGCGTTTGCTCCGGACATAGAAATTGGGATGTTAAACATTTTTAGTTGAGGTAACATGGATTTAGTGAAATGTAGGCATAATCCAGCTTTACACGTAAGAAAGCCCTTTGGGAGTGTGCAGTACTGTTGATACTCTATGTGACCCATGGAGATCTGAGCTTTATGTTGTGCGCTAGCTGGCAGGGTGTACAGTCATCCAAAGGTACAGACCAGTTACTGAGATAAATAACAACCCCCCTCCCTCATAGAAACGTGGGTCAAAAAATACACTAGCAGTCTGGCCGCACTCCTGGGGAGCTTTTATTTGTTTTCTTTTTTTTTCTCCAAATGAATGAATCGATGCTCTGTTTCTCCGGCAGGGCTCAGGTTTCCAATCCTCCAGGAGAGAGAAGTACGGCAATGTGTTTAAGACCCACTTGCTGGGTCGCCCCCTGATCAGGGTGACGGGAGCTGAGAATGTCAGGAAGATCTTGATGGGGGAGCACCACCTGGTCAGCACAGAGTGGCCCAGAAGCACCCGCATGTTACTGGGACCCAACAGCCTGGCCAACTCTATTGGGGACATCCACAGATATAAACGAAAGGTAATGTGGTATTGCATAAAAATATAGCACAACACATCAAAGTGTACAACATGCCCATGAGTAAAATGCATCACAGTATACATTATATCAATATATAGAATTCAATACATGGCATAATCTTGGGTATTTTTTGACCATCAATATCTGGATAGAGTGCCACTTGGACAACACGTTATTACAATACAACTCATCGCAGTATATAATAAGTAATAGTGCATAAGTAACACATGATACATCACACAGAGTGCACAATATAGTACATACAGTGTACAAATAATCAGATTTGCCAACGTATTACAGGGTACAAAACATAACCGGGTGTAACATACCACAGTGCTCAGTGCATCTCAGTGTAAAACACAATATACAATACATTTTAGCGTCACTGTCCACAGACGCTGACATTACAGATATTGCAAAACCAAAGTTGGGCCCTAACACATGACGTGGAATACTGTTACTTTTTGTCACCGTTAATAGTAAATTTTCTATAATTATATGTTGACTGCACATAACAGCCAATAGGCCAAACTGTTGTGTTATTCTCCTAATTATATAGTAAAGTAAGGTAAAAAATACTTATTTTTTTACCTTACTTTACTATATTGATCCCTACCACCCATGCTGAATGGCTATATATATATATATATATATATATATATATATATATATATATATATATATATATAGCCCTTTCTACATTCTTAGTACTCCTAAATATACCAATTGGGATGTTTTCAAAGCTATTGTCTGTGTTGTGAGATAAGATTGGGACATATACACTATTGCATGTGTGCCATATTTCCCTGGCATTAAAAGGACATACAAGATGAAGTTAGAATAACACTAGTATGCTAGACTGCTAGGGCCTCATTCAATGGCCAATTGAATAGGGCTCTATATAAGCACAGAGCATATTTTTTTACAAAAGTTTTTAGTTACTATCCAGAAGCAAGGTCTTCACTAACTAAAAACTTTTGTAAAAAAAATATGCTCTGTGCTTATAGAGAGCCCTATTCAAATGGCCAAATCGCAATTGAATGAGGCCCCTAGGGTGTAATATTTACAACATCTGCCATATCATCCAACATAAAAAAGATAAAAACTTGCAGATACTATATATATAAGTAGGTTAAAACTGATAGGTGTGGGAGGGGCATCTCCCAGTCTGGTACTGTACCCTTATACACACTAATGCACTTCAGGGATTTAAAGCAGCAATGCCAAAGACTAGTGGTTATAGTGAGACCTAACTCTAAGGCCACCACAGGAGCAAAGCTCTGCTCATGCATCAATATGGCATATAAAGTGTCTGGAACGGCAATATTAAGGCTTTATCTTCCTTATTTTACAATAAATAATAGTTTATCTTCTATTTTTTATGAATAATTGACATTTTTAACTTTTAGTTGTATTATGTTTTCATATGCTTACTTGCAGTCCAGCTTATCATATCTCAGGAATCATCGTTCATGCTCCTTATCTTTACCCATGTGCACATTGATCCCAATAACCAAAGGTAGTGTTTAACTCACTGGCCTGGGGATTGGGCCGGGGGTGGGAAAATGAGATACAACATTATGGTGATGATCCATTCTTTCACAGTGAGTCCCATGCTGACCCGTACACTAATGGTCACTAATAACATTCCTCCTTTGGAAGGTAGATACCCACTTGGAACATATCTTGAGTGGCAGGTTAGTTGAAGTGAGTTCAACTTAAAGGAAAGACAACAGTGGTAAATGACAAATTATACTAAGTATTAATCTACTTATATATACCAAGAAAAAAAATATCACCTAGCTAATATTTATAATCAGAATTGCTTTGTTTGATGCAGTAAATTAGGACTCCATTTCCCACAATACTGTGCACTAATTGTTTAATAAAATGTCAAGCTAAATACACTTGTAGAGTTAAAAGTCCCACCATAATAGTCACACACAGGGTTAAAATTATGAGAGATTTGGGAAAACAATACATTTACGGTAACTGAAAATCCAGCTTTTTACCACCAGAATGTGGTAAAATAGAAAAGAAACATTAATAACTACTGAAATAAACTAAAACACGCCTGCTGGAATATATAGACAGACATCACTGCTGGTGCAGGGCCCACAGTAGAGTAGGGACCCGCTGCTATCTGAAAATAATTTATTATGGGAGGGAAGATAATTATTTTTATAGAAAGGTGATCTCATCACCCTGTAGGTCATCTCACCAACTACATATATAATAAAAAATGTTGACGCCTGTGGGGTGTATAGTGATGTGCAATTGGGGGCCCAAATTATTTTGCACTGGTGCCTCTCTATTGACAGGCATTTAAGATAAACTTGGATGTTGGGTATTTTATGACCATCAATATCTGGAGAGAGTGCCACTTGGACAGAATATAGTGTATAGACTCTCACCTCTCTAGTGAGAAAATAACAACTTATGGTTGTAGTAGAAACACTCATTTTGAGTAGTTATACTGAAGACCGATCCAGTTTAAATAAACTGATGGCAGTAGAGTTTTTATTGCTATGTGTTGAGACGTGGCAGTGAATGGGTGAAGACGCCATCACTTAAGTGGGATGCCATAGTGCTAGTGAGACAAATCCACGCGCCCGGTTGGCAATGTGACACAATGGCTCCCTCTCTCCTCTTAAGGACTCGGTGGCAGCTCCTGTGTGTATGCCGCTTATGGCACGTGCACTGTGAACTGCAGTAACCCAACTGTAGACCCCCCCTCCCTTCTACATCCCAGACTGCTCTCTTAAAGTGGCAATGCTACATACGGCAAGCTCCTCAGGGCATTCCAGCTTTGGTATAACATAGAGTTCATTTTCATTCTGATCTTGAAAGGGTTAATGGTGAATATCTTATTCCCTAGCTTTAAAAGTTATTATATAGCAATATTTCATATGTGTTTTATTTGTTGTTAATTATAATTAAGCTATCTAAAGGGGCATTGTAACCATTTTGAAATAATTTATAATGGTTTAAATACTGGCAACCTTATTAAATTGCAATTCCACAAATTCTATAGGGCTCTATTTAAGCACAGAGCATATTTTTTTAGTTTTTAGTTAGTGAAGACCTCGCTGTTGGATAGAAGTTCACTAACTAAAAACTTCTGTAAAAAAAATATGCCATGTGCTTATATAGAGCCCTATAGAATTTGCCGAATTGCAATTTAATAAGGCTGTGGGTATTCATTCTAAAGCATGGTCCAACATTTGGGATAAATATGGGAGCCAGGGCTTTCCTTACCTACTTGTTCATCTGTTTTTAGATTTTTTCTGCTGATTACTCAGAAAAATAATGTAACATTACGATGACTTATATTTATGCTGATGTAATCAATAAAAATGAAAAAAAAAACAATGTAACACTTTAAAGTCAGTGTCACCACCGTCACAGCAGTAGGAAATATAACATCATCGGGTGAGATGGGAATTCCTGCCCCAAGGAGGTTACGTGTCAAAATGTCTTTTTGAAGTCTGAAGTTAACCTGACAACCCCTTCTGAACTGGCAAGTGCAAGGCCTTGTCTTTGCGCGTAATTATGCACGACTGAAATAGCTATTCTCCGTAGAACTGGTTTGTCTGTAGATATGTGTCAAGGGACCAGCCTAAGACTCCTTGTCTCTTGGATGCCACAAAAGGCAGTGAGGGATATGTCAAGGAGTCATCGGCAGGTCTCGTATAAGCAGTAATGGAAGACTCCACCCAAACGCTGGAGGGAGCACAAGCAGACAGGCTCATACCGGCACACTGTGCTAAACCTTCAGTAGCATTGGCAAGCACGTATTTCTGACACCCCCGCACTATGGAATGGGTCGAGACTGTCCTCCCCATAAGGATGCCCAAGTAACACCCTTAGTGTGAGTAAACAGCTTAGGGGTGGAACTCCACCCTACAGGGTCAGCTGGAGTTACCAGAAAGAGAAAGCAATCAGTCATGCAGCATCTAACAGACGTCATGACGTATTGTTGGGCTTGAACATGCACCTTACCATTTTTAAGCTGCTATAGTTTGGGCATAATTCTCCCAACTTCAGTTCAATGTTAATTTGTGCACCATTTTGGAATGGAGAGATGATTTCTTGAGTCAAGTGAAGATAGAAAGTTTTGTTATTTTGTAATGTGCCAACATATTCCATATTCTGGATCGCTACCATGTTGTGGTGAAGGGACTTGGGTATACCATGTAGGGTCACTCAAGATGGGCAGGTGGTCAGATAAATCGCAGAGAAGGAACATGCAATGAACTCAAATATAACCTTATGGATAAGCATGACTAGAGACATAGATAGATGTGCCATAGCATAGAATGCAATGGTCAATAGGGTCGGACACGATTGAACAACTACACAACACAATACAAAGGTTGAGTAATAGGCAAAAACAATATTAACACATTGCAAAAATATGGAGGGCTTTGATCTGAAAATCAATCTTACATAGTGCTTTCCCTAAAGCACCTTACAAGATGATATGTGGTGATAATATAAGAGGGAAGCATTGTGTATGTAAAGTATAAATAGTTTCACGGTTCCTTATTATCTGAATTTTGGTGTCAGCTTGATTTAATTTAAGTGTCGCTCACCAGGCATGAGTTGCCCTAAAGGGATTGTATGGGCTGGTTGTAAAATTGCTGAGTACATAGGGGGCCCGAGAGGAAGTGACAGCAACATGTGGAGATAGAGCAAGAGCACAGGCTTTAAGATTATGCCTTACAAGCACCACATGTGCACTGCTCATTAGCACAAGCTCTCTGGTGTCTCATATCTTATGTAGGAATAAAAAACTACTAGACATAAAATTGTATGCTGTCCATGACCGTGCCTAACAAATTGCTCTGGCTCTAAACTTTATCAAGATCCAGTCTACTATATGTACTAACTCAAGAAACTTTTGATTATATCTTCCCCTTTAATTTGGCTTATTTTTGTTCTTGCCACTTGTATGGAAGATAATGCACCATATGGACCACCAAAGGTTGAAGTGTGAATTCTTGGATATGCCACATTGTTGTGGTTCTCCAATGAAGTAGGGATTTTATATCCTCGTGCTCAACATCAGACCAGTGGTATTCTTACAAAATTATTTGTTGACATTAATACATTAACATTGTCATAAATTAATCGATGCTGACATACATCTAGTCATATTCATGCAAGGTGCCACTAAATGTCCATTGGGAAGAATATTACACTTGGCTTATAGATCATTTTAGAGAAATAAAAATAAAATCGGAAAAAAAAACAGTGTTTTTTCCTTTTTTTAACACAACTTTTTGGAGCTGTTTAAGCTCTTGTGTAATGGTGCACACAACATTTAAATTGTATAATCCAAATTACTCTTATGATATGAACATATCCCTGGGATTTTGGCATTTCCATGTAGGGTGTAAGAATTCCTTGTCTTCAGTTATAGCTTTAGACATGAAAGACAAAGCTTTAAATCCAATTATTTTTATTTTATGAATTGGAGAATGCTATAAAAATCAAAGTATCTGTCTCTATCTATCTATCTATCTATCTATCTATCTATAGATCTATCTATCTATCTATCTATCTATCTATCTATCTATCTATCCATCCATCCATCCACCCATCTTATTATTCGACAGATATACACAGTGCTTTAGACAGAATCTTAAATATTGACCAATTAGATTACAGCTGTGAATTGTGACCAGTGCCAGAATAATTACAGAATTAAATTATAACACCTTTTGTAGATAAATAAACCTAACTACATCAGGACTATTCCATTGGACAATGAAAAATGTGCAAATGTGCTTTTAAAAGCCATTGAAAGATAAAATGATCTTTTTCTATATCAAAATATGTGCAGCTAGGGTTGATAATACCAATAATTCTACCCTTGAAATATAAGAACAGGGAAGAATGTAATGGTAGCAAACTGCAGACAATGGAGGGTAGTGATTGGAGCTTAGAATCTTTGCAGAAAATGCTTTTTACCAAAGCACCCTACAAGGTTGGAAACTCGCTACTTACAATCTAATATATATATATATATATATATATATATATATATATATATATATATTCGGAACACATGAAGGATTTGCATTTGGATTATCAAGAGCTCATATATGTATGATGTAGTTTGTAGGTTGTCGATAACACTTCCCAGGCATCAATAAGCAGACAGGGGAAAAAAAATACAACTTGAGAGCTATTCCTAAAATTTACACTAGAGGGTGTAGTAATTGTATTTTACACATCTTCTGCTATAATTAGAGAAACGCTTTTCTGTGTTTTTTTGGGGGGGAAATAAATAACCTTACTACAATGCATTTTAGTTCAAAATTCACTAAACCTCACATGTTTCAGTGGAGCAATAATAGATAATAAACTATTGGCTGTTTATTTAACTGTCAAAAATATTTCTAGTTCTCCGGAGGAGGATACTGAGAATATTAAACTTCGGCTGCTGTTTAAGCTTCCTTAAAGCCAACAGCTCATTGAAATAGGTTCACCTCTGCAGTATAGTGGGTTAAACAGTCAGGCAAGGATGTTATCTTACCAAACAAGCATGAACATTGTGAATGCAGATCTTAAGCCAGGAAAATCTTACATTTTCTTTACTGTTGCTGACGGTTGGGGAAATTCTCGGATTCACAGAATTTTAAAAGGCCATATGCATGTGTTTCTTACTTGTTCTGACAAATTTCCTCAATTTTGTTTTGATTTCTACATTGGTCATTCATGTTATAAGAAATGGAACCAGTTTCCAAGCAATGGATGTAGAAGCATCCATAGTCTAGCCATGAACAATTAACTACCTTTACTAGTGACCTTTATATCGAGCTGTACATCATCGATATGTCTAAAGAGGTCTCCACTAATTAACTGTACTTATTTATCTTTTGAAGGTGTTTTCCAAAATTTTCAGTCATGAGGCGTTGGAGAGCTACCTCCCAAAAATACAGCTGGTTATCCAGGACACTTTGCGAGTGTGGAGCAGCAACCCAGAGCCCATCAATGTTTATTGCGAAGCTCAAAAGTTGACCTTCCGCATGGCTATCAGAGTCCTTCTTGGATTTCGACTGTCTGATGAGGAGTTGAACCAGCTCTTCCAGGTTTTCCAGCAGTTTGTGGAAAATGTCTTCTCCTTGCCTGTTGATGTTCCCTTCAGTGGATACAGAAGAGTAAGTCCTATTTAAAATAATGTGGTTAGGAAATTCACTTGGCTACAGTTCAGCTTATTTACTTATTTAATGACCAAAATACAGTTATCTGGACGCAAAGATTTCCATGTTTGTACCTGAGCACAAAAGGTTGACCCTTTCTTCTAAGACGATCAAATAGATACATTAGGTATTCATCATTATTGCATAATATCTGTATAAATATTTACTAGCTCTTTCAGCAGCTGTATTCACTATGCTGTTAATAAGATAATATAGTTTGGGGGGATTTTAAGGAAGATTCCAGTGTTCATGGACCCAATACATGTAAGGAATCTTTTATTTCCGATTCTTTGGGGATGTCCCCTTTTCCCACAGTTTTACTTAAGAAAATTATAACTTTTAAAGGCTATAAAATGTTTCAACAAAACTGGTAAAAAGTGTTTTTATTTAATCATCATGTTCTGCATATTTCTTGGAAAACATGTCTTGATCAATGGTCATTACTTTAGTTACACTTAATTTTTTCCCCTAAAAATAGAACTTCATTCCTTTTTTTATGAGGCTTTCTTCTCTGATGCCTAATGGGTGAAACCAATTATTTTTTTGTTTTACAGATTAAGGTAAATCCCATTTAAGCCATGGATTTTAATGCCTTTTTGTTCTACATTTACTCAAGAGTTAACTCAAGAGCTGTTATTCCAATTTAATAGTTTTAGGACAAGGTGTACTCTTCTTAACTTCCAATGCTTTGTTGACCCTATAGATACGTGTTGGTATTTCATGGGATTCTTCCACTCTTCTATATTTTAATACACATGTATGTGTTTATATAAATATATTTATTTATTTATATATATATATATATATATATATATATATATATATATATATATATATAACTTTATTTCTTGCAATTGTGTCGAAACATCACATGAAACAGCTGTAAGAAAGAAACTGCAATCTTGAATGTCATAGGCAAAGTGTTCCTACTCCCCACATTAAATATGATTATAGTAGAGGTATGGTTATAGGATTTTATAAGAGGAATGCCTTTTCTTTTGGAAATAGGGTATCCGAGCTCGCGAGACCTTGCAGAGGAGTCTGGAGAAGGCTATCCAAGAAAAGCTACAAAACACTCAAGGGAAAGACTATGCTGATGCCTTAGACATTCTGATTGATAGTGGCAAGGAACATGGAAAGGAGCTGACCATGCAAGAGCTGAAGGTAACTGTATATTGCTTACTGAATCACTGTTAAAGAAATTGTAGTGGTGGAAATCACAATATGGAATTAATAATATATGCCCATTTAGGAATTTTCTTTTGACATCCTTATACATTTCGTCACGTAGGGTTACCCATTATTTAGTTTGAAACAGGGGTTAGTGCTGTCGTCTAAAAAGTATGTTGTCCATAGTTGAAAATATATAATTTACCAGTTTATCCAGCCCTCCTAATTTACTAATTCATCCAGTCCCAAATGTTTCCATTGCAAACCATATTCTTCTGTCCCCTCACAGGATGGCACATTGGAACTGATATTTGCAGCATATGCCACCACTGCCAGTGCCAGCACATCCCTGATCATGCAGCTTCTGAAGCATCCAGCTGTCCTTGAGAAGTTACGGGAGGAACTGCGTGGAAATGGAATCCTTCACAATGGCTGTGTTTGTGAAGGCGCCTTAAGGGTAGACAACATTAGTAGCCTCCATTACCTTGATTGTGTCATCAAGGAGCTTCTGCGCCTCTTCAGTCCCATATCTGGTGGCTACAGGACAGTGCTGCAGACCTTCGAGTTGGATGTAAGTGTAATAAAATAGAGAACAATAAAAATATATTCGGTCTATATAAATAGATGTTAATCATACTAAGAAAAATAATTGTCCCAAATCACTTTGTCAGTGAGCGAACCAGGATTTTGACTGTGGTTTAGGAGATAATTAGCCAATGGGGACAGCAGGATTTGATGAGTGATTTGAGGAAGAAAGTAGATCTGTGAGGAAGAAAGTAGGTCTGTGGGAAATAAAGTAGATTGTGGAATCCAGAGTTGACTCCAAGACAACAAGTGATAGAGGAGTTTGTCAATGTGAAGATGAGCAGAACCAGACCAGATATTCACATTGCTTGGTCTAAGAAGAGAAGACCGCTGGATGAGCTGATCAAACACTCAGTATTATTTTGTAGTGGGATTAGGTGAGATTTAATGGCCAAAATGAAATATTGCAAGCAGTGGAAGATGCAGTGCCAAGACAATTTAATATCCAAATAAAGTCAAGTAGTTTTGCAGGGTTTGATATTTGTGTCATGTTCGATTAGCTTAATAGTGAAAGAGCTATTAATTAGTCAAGAAAGACAATATTTTAGGATATTAAAAATAGACCGTTAACCAGCTGATATATTCTGTAACAAAAGAAGCTAATTAGATAATGATTATATACAATAAATATGCATAAAGTGTGATTAGATAAAAAAGTGAAATGCTGTATGGGTAGTCAGACCTCATACAGAATGAGTCATGAGGAAAAGCTTCTTCTTTGATAGAAATAATACAATGATGATCTCTTCTTTGCGTGTTTGCGTGCACACTTTCTAACAAAGCACATTGGTGACAGAAATGAATAGTGAGATATTGTAATGCATTTCTCGGTTATGTATATTTATTACCTCATATGTATAAAATTGCACCCTGCCTTGTCATACTTTTGATACATCTATATCGATAAATAATTATTTTGCAGCACTAGATTGGTTAATTTTTTTACTACAAGAATATAATAGTCCTTTATTATTATTATATCAGCTCAAGGAAGATACATTTCCATTTTTGGACTTCTCACCACCAAATTTGCTATTTTCTTATGAGTCATTAAAGCTGGCTAAACACTTCAGTCTTGAGATACATATACTTACCTTTGGATAGAGTGCCAATTTGAGACACGGTTTGCTAATTTGATTTACTGGTACTTAAAATAATCAATCCTTATTATTTTTCAGTTTGATCCCATCTCCACACAATTAAATACATGGTGCGACAAGTTAATATAATGTTCAATTGCTTTAAATATTACAACATATAAGCCTTTCTATATGACTGGAATATTAGTTTTAAAATAACAGAAGATATTGTTTTGTACTTAATAGAGTGCCCTATTTTACATTTTATAATATATAGCCAGTTTTTGATATTCATCTTTTTGGAGGGGTTGTTCAATTTTAAACCTGTTATGGAAGATCATCTAAAGTTGGTTTGCTATATTTATTATAATATATCTAATACATTGGGGGATATGTCATGATAACAGTTTGTTCTCCTCCCATCTTCTGTAGGGTTTCCAAATTCCTAAAGGGTGGAGTGTTTTGTACAGTATCCGGGACACTCATGACACAGCTCCAGTCTTCAAAGATGTTGATGTCTTCGATCCTGATCGTTTTGGGAAAGACCGCACTGAAGACAAAGATGGCAGGTTCCATTACCTTCCTTTTGGTGGTGGAGTACGGAACTGTTTGGGCAAACACCTGGCCAAGCTTTTTTTGAAGACCTTGGCAATTGAATTGGCCAGCATGAGCCGGTTTGAGTTGGCTACCAGGACTTTTCCAAAAATCATGCCAGTCCCTGTGGTCCACCCAGCTGATGAACTGAAGGTCAGGTTTTTTGGACTTGATTCTAACCAAAACGAAATCATGACGGAGACAGAAGCCATGCTGGGTGCAACTGTGTAGTCTTCAACATGTCAGCTTTTTTTTTACATTATTTTTCCATCCAGGAGAAGAAAACATGGGGAAAAGCACACAGTCAAAATCAAAGCTAAACAGTAATAGCAAAGAAAAATATATCCACCGTATGAACTTAAATATACCGAGCCACCAAACCATGAATATGTTATTTCTGTGGAACGCTTAACTTAAATATATTAACACATATATTCTAAATGGATCCAGGTCCTGTAATTCTAAATCCTGCTGCAAAATGGACAACAGCTATTGTGAAAGGACTTGATATAAGGATTGTTATGGAGCTGGTTAGTTACACATTGTGTAATTCCTGTGATGCCTTCAGAGGTTGAAGGCTTTCACCTAATCTTGGTCTTTTCCTCCTTAGTCCAAGAGCTATCTCACAGTGTTACTCATATCAGGGTTAACAGGGTTTTCTTTCCATTGTTTCTGGATCTGCCTTATTTTATTTTTTTAAAAGATTTTTGACTGAAGCTCATAATGACGGGTCAATATATTGAGTGTTTTTTTTTCAGGATAGGGTTGTGCCATATCAGATGGAGATGTGGCCCTTAATGATCACAGAGTTTACACTTACACCATTAATGGCAAGTGTGTGCTAGAGAGCAGGACCCAGCAAAGTCACTGGAAGGAGAGCATACCATACGATCCAAGGTAAAGGTGGACGCCACTTATAGATTTTCCTCACTGACAGTTTGGAGGTTGTCCAAGTGGTTATTTTCTAAATCATGTACACAATGTATGTTCCATAAATAGTAATAGAGATGATGTGAGTATATATTTTGTATTGTGATATCTGTATACTCTAAGCATATACAGCTCTTTCATTGCTCAAGGATCTCTAAACTAAGAGTCCAATGCCTTATCAAGAAGGGTTCTGTTCTAGAAGGTTCTCTCAAGCAGATATGAAATAACACAGAAAACCAATGGTATTACATAGATGCAGTATTTTACATTCCAAATGAGCATGTGCTTATTGATCTTTGGTGCATCTGGTTCTCATTATACTAGTAAATTAATTAAGAGATAACCAACACTTTTTTAAGTCTTACAAACAATGTATGTTCATTTGCATAACATGACCCTCTTCTTTGCGCATGAAGACCTACATTAGAGTGGCCAACACATCCCAACAACATTTTCAGACAAACACGATGTCTTCATTAATGAGGCTTGTTACTGTATGTTAAATGTCTGTACTATTATTTTGGCCATAGCAGCAAAAAATGTCAAAATAACCGATTACCAGGTGGATTGTATATTATGGACAACCGAAACCCCAATTATTCTATGTTAATTTATTTTATTGGAACAAATACTCAGATGTGTTAGTTTTGTAAATATTCCTGTATTATCCAGAACAAAAGCTGACATTTGATGTTCTATCAGTCCATGTAGATTTTGTTGGTCAATTTTACCCAAATATATTATTATTTGTAAAAACATAGTCTTATCCAGCATGTCCTTTTTAAGAAAGTTTTACAGACAAATGTAGGAGACCCTGGGGATGATTATCAAACAAGCTAAAAAGTGTGGTGAGAATATATATATTTCTTATATTTTCTAAGAACCATTTTATCAAACGGCATAAGCTTTTACCCCAATTGATAATTCTGGTTTCATAGAAAAAAATGTTTCATTAACCACATTTTTATTTTGTTTAATAAATGATCTATGCTGCCTAAAAATAATCTAATACCATCATTTCTAAACATATTATGTTTTGCTGTTGATAACTAATGTATTTACACCTATAACTTACATATCTTTATTACATATATTGGTAAGCACTTGTTACTTCTCTTGGAGAACGCTGGGAAAGAAAGTTTGAAGGCACTGTATATTGTCAGAGAAGTATTATACTTTCCCTCTTTCTTGGACATATGTTCCAGGTTCCACTTGTCTCACCTCAAGGCTGGATCCCTTCACTTATAAGTATTTTCCTGGGTAACCGTTGTAAAATAATGCAACCTAAGTAAGCTAAAAAGCATCTCCCAGTGGGGAGACTATTAGGTGGAAATATAGCAGTCACTGGAGTGCAAATTGTATGCTATCCTGTGTATTATTTATATTCTATTTATTTACTCACTAAAAACAGGTAGGGTCCTACGCATGGTCACTACAGATCTTAGCTACACAACAAATCTATAGTTTTAGTTGAAGATGGTTGGGTTGGCTGGTAAGAAAAGTTAGATTAATAAAAAAAACTCAAAATTTCAGTATAAAAACCGGCGCGTGTTTCTAGTGCTCATTGAGTTGCTTTCCAATGACGACCAAGACTAGAGGCAAGAAATGTGAGGGACCTACTGATCATATTGGTAGCTTCTTAAGTAATATTGCATGCAAAACCCAACATATATCAAAATAATGATCCTGAGGCAGAAGACCATAATTCCTTATTTACAAGTCACTATCATCTCAACTTCTCAAAGCGTTATTTACAACATTGGAAGAGAGAGATTACATATGGGTTCACTTTTCAAATCTGAATACAAATTGGATAGATTTTGAAGACATTCCGTGTCTGTCGGCAAAAAGTGATTTATTTCGGATTCAAGATTAAGAACCAATAGCTCCATGTAGCCTGCCCGTTCTATATACATGAATAACTTGGTTAAATACATCCTCAAGAGAGCCTTATGCACATCCAGGCATGTCTGTCCACATTTATAATCAGATTCTTGGAAAACGAAGACCTAAAACATCCCATATGACCATATCTTATCCGTTTAATGTTATCAGTTGCACTTGACCTCATATAGTTATACTGGGTGGTGTCCCATAATTTAAAAGTATTGGCACCATACAGTAATAGGATATTGAGTTTCCTTTCTAAAAATGTAGAAGTTGCTGGAGTGTCATGTTGGTTGTAGTAGAATATACCCTTTTGTGGAAGCTAAAGAACATCTAGATGAATTATAGGGTTCTAAACATTTTAAAAATACTTAAATACTTTTTTTGGAGTAGAAACATTTGTATTTTACAAACCCTGTGTCTCAGTTGTTTCCGTTGTTCCTCCATACGATCTTACCAACTCAACCGCCAGGTCCAATATGGTAGTCTGTACTTATATTACGTCTTGAAATGTCAACATATTTAGCAATTTTGTGCCTTGTAGTAGCCTTCAAGTGGTTTTAACTGAACATTCCATCTATAATAGATTGTTATGGCTAGCACACAGTTCTACAAGTCAATGAGCCTTTTACTAAACTGGTTTCACATCTGATTTATATACCAGGAAACTAACTTGGTAATTGGTGCATAGACTTCCAAGATACAGTTTCCTGATGTTTTGAATGCCATTCCTTACCATTTAACTTGACAAAAAGCATTAAAGGTCCTGCAGTGGAATTGCAGAAAAAGCACTTTGAATGTCAGAATTCTAGCGCAGTCCCTATATGGACTAATTCACTATATTATTTTATACACAACCATTGCAGAACTTTTTTTTTTTTTTTTCTGACTTTATAAACTATTATAAGTGCTATTTTTGTTATATTTCAAAATAGATATTTAGTATAAAGTTTCTTCCATGCTGTTAAATATTTGTTATTTAGTAAAATATGAATTGCCCTCTATTTGTAAACATTGTTCAGATATTAATATGTTTATATCGCCGTCATGTTTAATATTAAGAGAAGCACTTGTGTTTTTTTTTTTCTTGTTCTTTTGAATTGGTGCCGTGTGGACACTTTTTCAGTAATGTGGTTTATGATGTATGTATATAATATTATGTGTCATATATTAAAAATGAATGTTGTGTATTTTGTGATCTTAAAATAATCAATACAGCTATTTTATAGACTTCAATAATAAAAAAGAAAAATACATTTTGGCAGTGGAGCAATTTATTTTAATATATATATATATAAATATACATAGTTATGGACACTCACACACACACACATATATGTCATATATATATATATATATATATATATATATATACAGTATATATATATATATATATATATATATATATATATATATATATATATATATATAAATATACATAGTTATGGACACTCACACACACACACACACATATATATATATATATATATATATATATATATATATATATATACTGTATATAGCTATGGGCACTACTGACCAGGCCCAATCCTGCATGGCATCAGGTTGCATGGCATCAGGTTGTTGTGACCTCTTGGTTCCCTGGCTAGAATCAAACCCAGGCCACAGAGGGGAAAGCACCGAATCCTAACCACTGGACTACCATGGAACCAAGGGCAATTACTTAGTGGTAAATATG
The DNA here is from genome assembly GCA_027410445.1 of Discoglossus pictus. Classification (NCBI taxonomy): domain Eukaryota; kingdom Metazoa; phylum Chordata; class Amphibia; order Anura; family Alytidae; genus Discoglossus; species Discoglossus pictus. The sequence continues at coordinate 29,491,275 of CM050163.1, read as the reverse complement.
ACAATACTTGGCCTCTAAGCTTTGCCACAAAGTACACATGGGAGAATGCTCATTTCTCAAATATCCTGTATATGTGAAAATTATTGTTCTGCACCCCTATTTCCAGAAGAGTTCCCATGAAACCTAAGGATTTGAAAAGCATATATTTTTTTTTTGTAGGAGTGCATCACAAATAATTATAATTCAGTACAATTAAAACCCAAGTGGAAGCCACATTTTGACAATCGTTTAGGGTGACTATTTTAAGACGCTTTGAATAAAAAAAAGAAATTAATATAATCCTAACATGATATTTAGATATAGCGCTCTTGTTTGATAAAAGTGGTACATGCAAACCTCATTTGGTGATCTGGTAGGAAGGAGGAAAGTGAGAGGATCAAGACTTCGCAAAACTGTACTGTATATTGGATAGCTACTTAACTTAGTTAAGGTTTAAAACTAAATATATAATAGTCACACTACACAACTAACACGTCAGTGCACATATTGCGGGTAAAAAATAGACATCTATTCATGGAGAAAGTTAAACATCCAATCTAACAGAAATAATTTGCCAGACGAAAAGGGGTCCCTATTGAAATCTATAAGGAAAAAGAGACTTTTAGTATATTAGTACAATTTGTATATTAAATGACCACTGAAGTAACCCTATGTCCTCTACACTATCCGCTAAAAGGTGGAAAATGTGGAAACATTGCTTACATATTTAAAATTGATCAAGAATTGATGTTGATTGTATAATTTTAGTTATTGTTTGTCGTTGAAGACCTTCCACACGGAACTGGATAAGGTCGGAGTCTATAACTTACACATTCTATTTTGATTAACTTTTATAGTTGCTTCTGAGGCAAAGTGTGTATTATGTTTTTTTTTTACAAATATCTTAATATATAGTTGGATCTTTGCCTATGTTTCCAGCACTTTGATGGAGGAACAACATTGCATGAGGCTTTTTAAAATTTTACTAGCCAGTATTACAAAATAATACAACAAAACAAATCAATGAAAGTATGTGAAGCTCTCTCTAACTATCTGCTCTCATCCAGCTAAACTTGGGTGGAGCAAATACAAAACATAAACAGGGCAAGTACAAGTTTGTTTACATTCATTGGCCTGTATTCTACAGAACTCCACTTCTCCACTCTGTTGCAGATCGCCCATCAGCTCCAAAACTCTGCACATACATATGTGTGTATCTTTCTTCAGCCCATACTTACTATGCACTCAGTCTTTTTGCAGTCTCACACAGATTTATTGACTTTCCCATTCTTCTATCTTTTTATATCATTGATTATATAACACATAGTGATTTTTATCCAAGACAAGTGAGAGATCTTTTCTATGTTTTCTTTTGGAGAAAGTAATAAATGGAACCAACAATCCAATATTGATATTTTGATACAACATTTTACACAATTATACATACAATGGGAAGCATAATTAACACTTTAAAAAATTCAGTGAAGTGGTTTGTGCTGCATAAAAATAGTGCAATATATGTGATTTCAACATATAAGTGTAAGGAATATAAAAAATTGTTTTTATTTCCTTTTTTTCAACTTTTGATAATATTTAGTGTTTCGCCTCCAAATTTTTATAATTTAAAGGACAAAACTTCAGTTCCTAATAAAGGAATAATTAAGAAAAGTTAATTGAACCTTGTTGATTACTTATCACCCAAACAGTCTCTCAAAGAATACGGGAAACAGACAAAATAAATTCAAAATATACAAATATATATATGTTTAACTCCTACCCAAGATAAAATGAATATGTCCTGAATGACATCTCCAAAAAGTCCTAATGTCTGCACTAAAGAGACCATAAGAAGATCTAAACAAGTCATGATAAGAAGATTAAAAACAATCTCTTTAGTTGGTTAACAAAACTGTTGATGATTGAGGAGAAGGAGTCTATGCGTTAGAGAAAATTATGATTTATTAATATCTGATGAAAAAAATATCAAAACATGGAAAAGATTTTAGAATTGAAAAATAAATTTGTAGACATGGAGGACAGGAACAGAAGGAATAACATTTAGATTTGTATTTACAGTTGAATGAAGAGTTATTTGGGCCACTTAGAGAAGGGGAAAATAGAACTGACAGAATTTATGGACTTCTTAAAACTGCAGTTATAAACAAGGACTTACTTAGAGATGTTGTAGTTAAATTACATTTCATTAACTACAAGAGTCCATTATGAAAGCTTTCAGAAGAAGGTACTGGGTCTACTTTGATTAAGAGAAGAACATTTCAATCAGTCACAATTAGTTTGAGACGTAATATTATCCCATATAAGTGGGGTTTTCCTGTGGAGTTAGTGATATTTTGTAAGAGAAATACATGTATTGTTAAAATTGTTAAAGAAGGATTGGACTTCCTGAAATACTGGGGGGTTTTGAGATCAATTTCCATTCAGATAACTAATACAAAAACTGAAGCTTGAATGCAATTGCGTTTTAAGAATATGAAGAATATAGGAAAAATGTGTTTTGTCCATAAATTTATTATTATGGACTATTTCATTTCTTTAAAAATCCATAAGGAGAAGCTATATGATTTATATAACTAGTTAGATTGCAAAAATTACACACACTCTAAAGCCTATTCAAATATAATGGAATATTCACAACAAATTAGCTAAAAAATTCAAAAAGAAAAATTGAATGAGCATTGAGTTACCATAAAGTCATTATTTTATGGAAGTTAGATCTGGGAAATAAGATAAGAGATAAAATTCAGAAAATAATTTAAAAATAATTACTGAAGATTAGACATATACAAATCCTATAAAAAAACTGTTGAAATGTTTGCAAAATTTTATAAATAACTTTATTTCTGTTAACATACATTATGGAAAATCTTCAAGAAAGATAATTAAAAAAATATTTAGATATTTTGAATGTACCTTAATTAGACAAGATCTTAATAGACTAATAGGACTATTTCAGACTTGATATTATGAGAGCAATTTCTGATTTAATTATTATTATCCATCAAGATTGCAGGCCCCAATGGCTTTTCCTTATATATATTATAGAGTATTTTATACTTTAATTATGAATTGAAAGAATTAAGAAAAGAAGTTTCCCAGAAACAAAATTAATAGCCTTTGTAATTATGATTTAAAATTTGTTTAAAGACCCTTAGTAGTATATCATTGTTAAATGTTGGCCGGAAAATAAATTCTAAAATCTTAGCATTCATGTTTTCGGCTTTGATTGGGTTCCTAATAATAAAGCAAAAAAACTGCTTATTGGATATTACATATGGCAATTCCAGTGTTGGCCCTATCTATAGACATAGAAGGCGTTTGCCAGGGTCTGCTGGGAGTTTATGGAAGAAACATGACTATGTTATGGTTTTTAGAACAAATTCCTGTATGATATGGTGGCTGTTTATGTTAAAACTACGGCACATATTTCAGGCTTGAACTTTGATGCACTTGAGATAGGCAACGGAGCAATACAGGGTTATCCTTGTCTCTATTGATTCTTATCTTAATTATTGAACTATTAGCAGAAACAATAAGATTAAATTCCAAAATAAAGGGAGTTAAAATTGGTTCAATTAATTAAATTTTAATGTTTGCTGATGATTTGATCTTAATTCCACCAAATCCTTTTGAAACGATTGAGGAATTTAGTAGATTAATTATAAAATGACTGTGACTAAAACAGAGGCTTTGCCTATAGGTTTTCCTAAACTGAGACACGAAAAATGAAAAATTCTCATTACATTATCAATTCCGATTTTGGCTTTGGCCCAATATGGTGTGTGTGGAGAAAAATAAACACTGTCCTTCAACCTGAGAACATCAGCCCAATGGTGAAGCATGGTTGTGAAAGCATTATTATTATTATTATTATTGTTATTAAAACCTTTATTTGAAATGCACCAACATATTCTGTAGAGCTATACAGGTGTTAAATACAAAGACAAATACAATGTTAAACACACGGCAAAAAGTGGATGGCCATATCTTTGAGTTTCAAATCTTAAATACATGATGCTTTTTCCCAATGCACCTTACAAGACTGAAAACTCACACACTTAATCTAAAGTCATGGAAGAGGCAAAAACCTCTTCAAGGATAACACATAAGAATTTGGAAGGACCAATAAGAAAGAGAAAGTTAACTGTGATAGCGAAGAAAAGAGAAGACAATTATGTTGCTGTAAGACATGCATAGAGTTAACCTGGGTAGAAGATGCAGGAAGATGGGAAGATGTTTCCATTTAGTGGGCATGCTTTTCATCAGCAGGGGCTGGGAATTTTTATTATTATTATTACCTTTATTTGTAAGGTTCCGAACATATTCAGTAGGGGTTGAGTACATGGCAAAAACAAAATGAACACCTTATAAAGAACGGAGGGCCCTGATTTTGAGCTTAGAATCAAATGTACACAGAGCTTGTTTCCAACCGACACAAGATTGAAAACTCGCAAACTTGCAACTGGGAAAATGGTCAGAATTGGGAGGAAGGTGGTTAGATATAGGTAGATTCTACCGGCTACTTACATTATGGGAAATGTAGCCCTGTTTCGTTGCTATTTTTGATCAAAGATATTAACAGACCCGCAACAAAGCCTGGATATTTTAAAGCCCCAATAACATTTAGTTATTTGCTAGTACATACGTATAAAGTGTGTAATCATTTCCCATGCAAATTACTTTCACATACAATGCTGTATAGATAAATATAATAATATTACATTAATGCACACATGCATAGGCTGATTGGCTATCAGCTACAATAGTGTTTTATACAGTACACAACATGCAAACCATCTTTTACAATGACATGAACAGTTACTAGAGAACTCCTTCTGGAAACCATTAAATTCACCAAATTGTAGTTCTTGAAGCCTGTAAAGGAGGCTGCAAAAGTTACGACTATTAAATTGGCCTCTTTTAGCTGCCTTCAAACGATTTGCGGGTTACAGGCTGAAAAACGACTGCAGTTGCCAAAATCATAACTATGACCAGGCTAAGCCATTAATCTTTCAAGCCCGTAAATTATACAATCGCTATTAAATTGCTACAATTCCTGAAGCCCGCAATTGTTTTCACACTCGTAAATGGGAAATGCAGCCAAAAATCCTACGGGTACTAGGGAGGACTCGCAAGTGGATTAAACACCTGTTTGTAGCACTGTAAATGCAAACAATAAATTAATACTGCACTTTAAAAGGTGGGAAAAGCGATGAAAGACATTAGAAATAATTGCACAACAGTCTCAAGATCGCAAGTCGGCAATACCATTTTTATTTTTTGCGTTTTATTTTCATGTTACATCAATCTCGGGAATCAAAGGGTTTATACATATGAGGCCACCCACATGGACAAGAGCGTTTTTTTCATTAATTGTTATTGATGTTCACATTGCTGGATTACAAAACCGATAGCATATCGGACTTCGAAACACTAGTTGATTGACGTTTAAACTGACGCCATGAAATGCTACATAAAGGTGCATGGTTTACGATTTTGGATTACTGCCATGTAGTTGCAAGCTTTTCTAATTTAATCCCACTGTAACTGCTGCAAATTTCAAACCCGCAGACTTACAGGCTGTATGAAGGTACCTGCAGGCTTGGAATTTAATAGGGCTCCAAGAGATGGAGGTGGGAGGAAGGTAGGACTAGTCTTTAGTGTGTTTATGTTAGTTAGTGGGTAACTTTGCTATGGAGAGTATGCAAGCTTGTGTTAGAGCAACCTATTTTCCCGACGCAGAGGCTGCTCAGGCTCCGTGGGTCAGTACGCAGCGTTGCATGACCCAGCGGAGCCTGCTAGGCGTCGGGAGTCACATTGCATCGGGGGCGGGATTTCTCCCATTTTCGCAAGCTTCGGCAGAGCAGAGTGGCCACCATAGGGACTGGACGGAGGTCTGAGGGGCTCCAGCTGGTGACAAGTAGGAGGTGAAAAACTGAGAAATGCTATCCCCAGCTGTTACAGCACATAAGGTTCCTTCTTGTGTGAGTGTTTTTTGCTTGCCTTATTGTGGATGCTAATGAGCTGGAAGGTTAGGGCTAGGGCCTTAAGCCAAGGAGTCAGATGGGTGTAGGACTCACTCAAATCACCCATGCTTTCTGCAGCGGGCCCTCAATACATTGCACAGGTGGCTAGTGGCTTGGTCAGTGGGTCAATGCCCCATCCCACCCAGACAGACCCATTAGACACCCATCCACCAGATGGCAGGGCCAGGATATCCAGGGGGGATACTGTTCAAGAGAGTCAGGAACACATACCCCCCACGCCGGAGAGGACAGGGCCCACGGGTGGTGAGGGCGAGGGCCTAGAACTCCGGCCACCGCCAGTCACTTTGCCCAAGGGGTTATGCCCAAGAACCAAGGCAAAGAACACCCCTTTACGAACCCCGTAAGGGGAGCGCAAGAGGTAATAAAAAAGCCGGGAGCTCTAAAAATGGTCCTAAAGCCCCCACTATGCACTAACAGGGCTTCTGGTGCTTTACAGGGGAGATGCAGCAACAGTACGGAGCTGGGCATGATGTTGACACATAACAAGAGGCGCAGAGTCGCAGAAGAAATGAACAGTCAAGACAGCCAAGTGATAATTGACGAAGTGCCTGTGACGGCCAAAGCTGCAAGCAGGTACAGTCTGTTACTTTTTTCCTGCACTCCAGCAAAGGGCGACTAGTACCGACTTGCAGGTAGACCGTACACAAGCTAGGAAAGACTCATATGACCCGGACGAGGTTTGCAAGAACCAGCGGTGCCAGCCTACTCTGGCCGTGCAGTGACAGGTGACCATCAGGGGAAGAGCAGACGTTTTGGGCACCCGTGCGCAGGCAACGGAGAGCTAGCGACTGTTCCTCTTGCATTCCTAGATCCAGGCGTTGATTGAGATTGAGGAGCAGGAGTTCCTGTCGATGCAGTTGCACCTGCACGGGTTCGGAGAGAGAACGGAGCCCACGGAGGGCCAGACGGTCAGAGTCCCCTACACGTCACAAAGGATGCAGGGATACCCCGTTGGTGGCTTCCACTCCAAGGCTTCCAGAAGCAGGTGAGCTTACACCATTTGTTCAACTAGAAGATACTGCAAAAGGGGAGCCGCACACAACATTACGGTTAGCGAGCGGGACATTGGGTCGTGGATAGGTGGTTTAGTTAGGAACACGTGATCCGAGCAATCCCCTAGCGGGGGATTAGGTCAGGTAGTGTCGGCCTCAGTAGCGGTTGCGCCCTTTGCCACCCATGTCTGCGGATTCTCCCATTAAGCAGGTCTCTAGCAACGGCAGTGTTTTGTGCGATGCAGCCATGAGATCCATTGTCTTGTGTGCATTGGATAACTTGGGGGCACATCTGCCCCAAGAAGTCAAAGAGAAAATCTGGAGGAGGGAGATCATCAAGCTGTTCTCCTTGCTTCCATTGTCCCGCCAGCTGGATGTCACGGATAAGGGGTCCCAAGATGGAGAGGATCGCCAGAAGTCGTTCGAAGAAATGTGGCTCCAGGCTTCCTCTATCATGGCCTGCGTTTTGGGCAAACGACATCCCGAACAGTGTTCAGGATTGTTCGTATACCTAGATGAAATTCGAAACGCTTATAGGGGCATGACATGATGGGGTACGACGAGGAATTCCGCCAGTACATGGCCTGGAGCGACAAAGCGGTAGCGTACTGGTTAAATATCATGATCCCCATGCAAGTCATGCCGCCCTTTCGGAGCATGGCCAGTGGAGCCGAGGGCCCCACCTCTGCAGCTTCAACAGGTCTCAAGACTTGTTCCGCCTACGACGAAGGTGTATGTAAGTGGACGCCCAATTGCAGGTTGAAGCATGCTTATTCCAAATGCGGCAGAGAACACTCTCTCGCTAGTTGCGGTAGACCCAAGGATGGAGGCAGGTCAGGCGAGCCCTCTTCCAAGGGGCAGGACTCCCATATGCCTTCCCGCAAAGCTACAGTGGCTAAAACGCTATGGTAGATTGCCGGGTAAAGACGATGCGGCTGACCTCCTGGAAAAGGGTTTCCGGGAAGGTTTTGCATCCCGTGCGACTCGGAGCTCTGGGATACCAGGTCAGAGAATTTACACTCCGTCTCCGATTTTCCAAGGATGGCGTTGAGCAAAATCCAAATGGATATTCGTCTGGGCAGAATGACGGGTCCGTTCGTTGTTCCCCCAATATGGGAGTTGGTCATCTCCCCCGTCGGCGGCGAACCCAAAGAAGGGAAAAGGAAAGTTCTGGTTTATTCAGCACCTGTCACATACCAGAGAGCTGTCGGTCAATGACGGTATTGCAAAAGAACGGTCAGACGTTTCTTATGCGTTGTTCGATCCGGCTGTCGAGATGGTACTAAATGCTGGGACAGGAGCGCTCTTGGCTAAGTTTGACATCGAGGCGGTGTTTAGGTTGTTGTTGGTTCATCCTTCGAGTCACCGTCTCTTGGGTTGTTTCATTCACGGTAGTTACTTCGTCAAGCTGTGCTTGCCGATGGGGTGCTCCATATCGCGTGCCTATTTTGAAACGTTTAGCAGCTTCCTCCAATGGTAAGCACGCTCGGAGGCGGGGTATCGAAGTATCACACACTACCTGGATGATTTTTTGTTCGTCGGTCCGGCATTTCAGGGTACGTGCGGGTTCATTCTGGAGGTGTTCACCAGAATGTGCCAAGATTTTGGAGTGCATTTGGCCCATAATAAGACGGAGGGCCCTACGACAAAGTTGACATTCTTGGGGATTCAGATCGATTCCAGTAAAATGGAATGCAGTCTTCCTCAAGAAAAGGTGTCCGACATGCAAGGGGAGCTCGGCGCCCTGGAAGGGGCCAGGAGGGTGTCGCTACGGTGGTTACAATCCATAATAGGGAAGTTGAACTTCGCCAGCAAAATTATCCCCATGGGGAGTATTTTTTGCAGGCGGATGCCGCTTGCAACGGCTGGTATTACACGGGCGCACCATTTCATTAAGCGTGATGACGCAAGGGTATCGTTGGCTTTCCTTGCCGAGTTTGATGGATCCACACTCATACACCCCGGGAGTGCCACTAGCTCAGAGTTGGAGTTATATACTGATGCGTCCGGGTCGCCCGGCTTCGGGGCTTACTTCCAGGGTCAGTGGTGCGCTGCAGCATGGCCCGAGGATTGGGTGGAGGTGGGCCTCACAAAAAACCTGGCATTTCTGGAATTATTCCCCATAGTGGTGTTGAATCACATATATGGGTTCGTAGTTTCGGGACTACCGCGTGTTATTTTTTACAGACAACAAGGCGATGGGGCAGGCAGTGAATAGCCTCACGGCAGGGTCAAGTCCGAGTGGTGTGAAGGATTCGACATTTGGTACTATGTTGCCTGCGCCTGAAGATATGGTTTCAGCCCAGTCACGTGCCGGGCTTAGAGAACAGTATTGCTGATGCCCTTTCTTGATTCCAGGAAGAGCGGTTCAGGACGTTGGCTCCAATTGCGAATGAGCATGGAGAGACCATTCCCGGGGAGCTTTGGGAGCTTGGAGCGGTCAGGTAATGAGACTCATCAGACAGTCTGTTGACCCATCGACGTGGGCCGCGTACAGGAGAGTGTGGGCCAAGTGGAACGATTTGGTAACGGTGGCCTGGGGGGACCACGTCGACGGAAAAATCACTGGGGACTCTACTTTGGTTCCTGTTACTGTGCGAAGAGGAAGGCAAGTCGAAGGCCGCAGTCGGGCGTCAGGTCACGGCCCTGACTTTTATGTTTAACCTGGCTGGTCAAAAGGACCTCACAAAGGAGTTTGTGGTATGTAGGGTTGTGTGAGGCATGTTTAACGGGGATCGCAGGCAGGACGGTAGATGGCCGATCACCTTTTCCTTGTTGCGATTGTCGCAGGTGTTGGAGGTAACTTGCGGGACCCCTTTTGAATCTCTGCTTTTCAACTCAGCTTTTCCCTGGTGCTCTTCGAAGCGTTTAGGATAGGGGAGTTGGTCGCATAAAATGGACACGATTCGGGGGGTTTGCAATTGGTGGATACCCGTCTGAGGGAAGATAAGGTGGTAATGTGGTTAAGGAGGTCAAAGACAGACCAGAGTGGTAAAAGAAAGGAGGTGGTACTGCACGGAGTATTGCCCCTATGTTTGTGTGGAGGAGTACCGTCAGCAGCAACCTTGGGACGATGTTTGCTGATGGTTCATGCCGATGGTACAGGAATATCTCGTTATCAGTTTGAGAAGGTGCTAAAAGCAGTGAGTTTCAATCAGTTGGAATCCGGTACGCACTCCTTCCGAATCGGGGCTGCTACGGAAGCAGCGAGGTTGGGTCTGCCGGATGCCACAGTGAAGCAAATTGAAAGATGGGAATCACAATGTTTTAAGTCTTATATAAGGAGTTTGACGAGGACAATTTCTTTGGCGGGGGAAGGTACACTTAAACAAAATCGGCCTAGAGCTCCTCATGTTGGAGTTCAGGGAGAGTGTCACACAGGCTTTAGCTTTAATTGACAGCAGGGTGGATCGCATACGCAGGACAGGTCCCTCACCTGCTCTGTGGCGGGAGGTGAGTTGCCTGGCTCACTGGCATAAGTTGGCGTGGCCCTACCTCGAGGGCGTGCTTAGTATAAGCATTGGGCGTGAGGTCACTGTCCGTGGCCAGGCTCCTCCCTCTAATTATGTTAATATACGGTATTCATGATATGGTAATTTTGTTATGTAATTTAATAAGGCTGTGGCCTATGTTTCTCCCACTCAGTAGTCTTGTCCAATTATTTCCTAACTTAAGCCTTAATGGATCATGCTTGGGTCAAACAATCCATGTCTACTTGCACTTAAAATATAAGTATGTTTTTAACTTGAATTTTGTTGATTTTTTATGTCTTTTTGTTGTTCACTTTTGATATAAGCATTATAGTAATAATTCAGTTTTGTAAATGGTCGTGTTAAAAATATCCTTCTACAGTAGAAAATATCTTTGCAAATTGATATTGTATGCCACTGATTCTGGAGAAGTATTAAATAATTTGGATGAATATTTTTTTTTCCAAACAACCAGCAGATACAGTCTGTAGGTGGAGAGCTCTATTTCAGTTAGTAATAGCAATAAGTAACTAGATTTTTCGGCTCTGTCATGGTAGGGCTTAGGTTCATTTTAGTGACAAATGATGTTAAACTTCTTTAGGTTTTATGACACATTATATCAACTCAAACAAAAAATATACTATATAAATTCTAGGGGGTGAAAGAATCCTTTTAATCAGTTTTAGAAGCATTATTTACCCAAAATGTCTTATTTATTTGGAGCTACTAATAACACAACCAGAAAATGATTATAACATGTGATTTATAATAACCTGAAAGAACAGTAGTGCATTTTCTGTGGTCCATCATGGTGGCACCATCTGGCTTACCGAATATGGTTTCAACTCGGTATCAAGTTCCATAGCTGCTCAGCAAATCACGGCGACTCAAAGTAGGATACCAAAATTCTCTGAATCAAAAGATTACTCAAGCCTATTAACTATGTCACACCCAATGATTGGCCAACATGACTATATAACGTCACAAACTGTCTCAAATCATAAAATCTCACCTTTCAATCAGACACAGGTCATACTGCCACCTTGTTTTAGTTGAACAGAGTGGTGGTCATGTTTATTCATTTGTTGAAAGAACATTGAAGTAGAATTTTCCTGTGTCCAGGCCAGCATATCATCGTACCACTTATAATCAGTCTTCGGATAAAGATTTCTCTATAAATACAGACATGTTGATTTTGTTGATTAATATAAAGATGTAAAATCTATGAATACATTATAAAGTCAAATTTTACGTGTACATTTTTAACTGGGCCTTTGATTCCTCTCCGTAACACATCACTAAACTTGTCCCACTATGAGGCTTCACCACAACCCTTCATCTCAAAGATGTAAAGTACGTCTTGAATCTTGCCCAAACCTCCTTGTCTATCCCTGTGCAAACAGACTAGTATTTACCCTCTTACATTTTGCATTTAATCACTATAACAGCAATTTTCCAAAGTTTTTGACGGAGCAAGCACAAAGTGGCTGTTGTTGGAGGGCCTGCATTGGCTGACGCCGCGGGCGGGGGTCCTGTTGAGTTGATGCACTCAGGTGCTGACCGCAGACTCTGAATCCATTTCCCATTTTTCAAGCTGCAAAGATATGGAAAAGAAGCCACATCTGGGGTGTAGGCCAGGAGCAACAGAACGCACCACAGGTGTTCTACAGTGTCTGCTATTCTTGGACCTTTTGTAACCTCTATGATTTTCAATTGAAATAATAAATTACACTTTTTCCTCCAGAAACTCAATACCAAGGATCATATGTTGGTGGACTAGGTGTTTTTGTTTTACCAAATATTCTAAAAAAAGCTGAACTCCAGCTCTATAAATTTAAAATTAAGATTAATAATGAAGATCCTGTCAGAACTAAATACTGCCGTAGAGGGAAGGCCAATATATCCAATCACTAAAAAAATCACAATTTAAATGTAATCTTCATACACCAGGAGTTAAAGCTACTTGGGGATATGACTACTCTGAGAATAACCACAGAAAAGACACCGAAATATGAGTTCCTAGTGCTCCAAAAGCAAAGGGAGATACTTTACAGAAGAAAATGAAGACTGTACCAGCCTTGTATACACTAGTAATCCTATATTATATATAAAGTAATTGAATAAATATATTATATATAAATATTTGCAATTTAAAAATTTTAATAAAATTAATGCGGAGATAATATATAACAATAAATAAATATATATATATATATAGGAAGCCCTCAACTTACAACAGTTCATTTTACAACAACTCACAATGGTTTTGAAACCAGAATCCAAAAATATTAGTAAAATATATAAAAAATGTAAAAGAAATCTGTATCTATGAATACCTGATATGATGTAAAAATGATCACAGCCAATCAGAGATGAGAGCTTTAATCCATCTAAGGCAATCTGGTGAGGTTGACAGAGATAAGAGGAGGGGAACACTCAGTTCTTCTATTGGTGGCCAACTGTTCTACAGTGACAGTTTGTGAGTTTCAATTGAAAATTTATAATTAAATTAATAAAATGAGATCCACCATGTTTAATTAGAGAAGTGCAGTTAAAAAGAAAGGGCGTTGATGAGCAAGGGATGGTTCATATGATTTAAATCTCAAAGTAAGTGTTGGTCTGTTAAATTAAGTAGCCATTGTCAGTAGCAGAGGTGACTATCCTCCTGATCTAATTTTTAATGCCATTGTCATAAAATATCAAATTCCAGGCAGAAAGTCTTTGTAATTGTCGATGTAAGGCCCTACAAAAGTAAATGCGCAATCTTTCTATTTTATATTGAATTGAATTACATTCACAATTACATTTGACTGATTTATATTCATAAAAATGCTGTTTTTATACCCCTAGCATTTCAGAGCTTTAAATATATGTTATTACTTAAATACATTTTAACAACATAACTGATTTCTCCTTGACTTCCATTATATGATTAGGTTTATTTTGCCACTGTTCCAGGAACGGAACCCTGTCACAAACCAAGGTTTATGTGTGTATGTATGTATGTATATATATATATATATATATATATATATATATATATATATTTATATATATATAGTGGATATAAAAAGTCTACACACCCCTATTAAAATGTCAGGTTTCTGTGCTGTAAAAAATGAGACAAAGGTAAATCATTTGACAACTTTTTCCACCTTTAATGTGAAAAAGTGTACTGAAAAGGCACTGTATATATATATATATATATATATATATATATATATATATATATATATTATATACATACACACTTAGAGATACACATTATGATGCCAGATGCTAATATATATTAGGGAATAAAATGAGAACAGAGCTGAGGGAACAAAATTGACCACTGTATCAAATTCCATGATTATATTGGGGGTCATTGTTTTGATTACCACAGTGACAAACAAGAATACTTTAATCCTAATTCGCACATACATGCAACTAATTATTGTTTAGAAGCTGCTCATTTATATAAAAATGCAGAACCAACAGCATGGATTTTTTTAGGGAATGATTCAGTTTTGAAAAAATACAGTGGACACCCAGTTTTCAAGTTCTTTAAGAATAACCCAAAAAACAACTTGATTTTGCAGTAACAGAGTTCATTTTAATTATATTAATTAAAGTATTTCAACTATTTTTTCTAGCCAAAGAAGGAAAAATAAGAAATAAATCGATACAAGAATTGCAGTAAATATCTGCTCATTGATTGAGAGCTGGCTAAAAGAGAGGAAGCAAAGGGTTGTTGTAAATGGACATACTCAGATTGGACTAATGTGGTAAGTGGGGTTCCTCAAGGGTCATTATTAGGTGCTCTCCTTTTTAATATATTTATTAATGACTGGGAAGTATTGTCTCCAATTTTGCTGATCACACAAACTTGTGCAAGGCAATTAAATAAGAAAAGGATACACTTTCCCTCCACAGGGATTTGCATAAATTAGAGAAATGGCCGACTAAATGGCAAATGAGATTTAATATGAATAAATGTAAAGTTATGCACTTAGGAAGGAAAAATAGCCATGCAATTTATAATCTTAATGGAGCAAATCTAGAGGTATCAGTTATTGAAAGGGATTTGGGTGTGCTTGTGGACAACCACCTAGGTAACAGTGTTCAATGCCAAGCAGCAGCTGCAAAGGCAAATAAAATATTAGCATGTATTAAGAAGGGTATAGAAGCCAGGGAAGCAAATATAATTCTGCCACTATACAAATCCCTAGTACGCCCGCATTTGGAATATGGAGTACAATTTTGGGCACCACTTCATAAAAAGGACATTTTAGAGCTGGAAAAAGGTACAGAGGAGGGCAACAAAACTAATAAGGGGAGTGGAGGGGCTGAGTTATGAAGAAAGACTAACCAAATTAAACCTATTTTCTTTAGAAAAATTGCATCTGAGATGGAATATGATTACCTTATATAAATATATCCAGAGCCAATACAAGGCTTTGTCAAGAAAACTTTTTGTGCCGAGAGGTTTTCAAGTGACAGGAGGATATTCTTTGAGATTAGAAGTAAAAAGATTAAACTGTGGAATTCTTTACCAAAGGAGGTGGTGACAGCACATTCGATAGATAACTTTAAAAAGGGATTGGATATATTTTTAAATAAAAAGGGCATTTAGGTCTATCCTGGTTAATTAGAGAGAGAGTATTGATCCAGGGATGAATCTGATTGCCAGTATCTGGGATCAGGAAGGAATTTTCCCCTTTTGAGACAATTGTCAAAGTTTCACTTGGTTTTTTTTTCTGTTTGACTTCCTCTGGATCAATTAACAATTAATCCGCATATGGCAGATCAGAGGAGATCTTAAAAGGTTGAACTTGATAGACTAAAGTATGTTTTCAACTTCAATTACTATGTAACTGTAAATCAAGTATATTTTCTAAACTTAAAATATGAAATATTTTTTTCTGTTTCTCATGCTTCATGAATCTTCTATTAAAAATAGAATTAGAATTAACTCATCCCAAAGTTATTAATACCACAGTTATGGCTCTTTGACTAATGCTTTGGATTCTAGTGCTGCAGTTTGGAATCTACTTTAAAGGGGAATTTCTGGCTTCCAAAAAACTATTACTTTTAATGACTTGTGATATTTTTCTACCTTATTAAATAAAAATGGTCACCATATTACAGGTCTGTAGGAAGTTGCCATGGTGTTGATTGGGTTATTAAATGCATTGAGTGCTAGACACACAACTGGGTATCTGGCAGGTTCGGTAACCTTTAGCTCATT
Source organism: Discoglossus pictus (assembly GCA_027410445.1). Taxonomy (NCBI): domain Eukaryota; kingdom Metazoa; phylum Chordata; class Amphibia; order Anura; family Alytidae; genus Discoglossus; species Discoglossus pictus. Next base: position 29,475,539 of record CM050163.1, on the reverse strand, counting down.
TGTGCCATATATACAAAAGACAATATATACTGTAGCATATAAGCATGATCTCTTCCACAAGGACAGCCAACCCCAGCAATGCCAGGCAAATATTTTTTTAAAAGAGAAAAGCAAACGGAATACTCTGATCCTTGTGTTATATCTTCTTAACGATTATAAGACAAGTTAGGATACAACTCTCAAGATCCAGGGGAGGGGGCCTGTTAAGCTGAGGGGTTTCCTGTCTTCAGCTACAGGAATTCTCTCTCAAGACCTTGATGTGGATGGGCTTCTCGGAGCCCAGCAGTCATAATAGGATCAAAGATCCCTTCTAAAGTGGTTAACTCACCTAAACAATTTGCATTTCCTGGCTACAGCTAGATAATTCCAATTTTAAAATGCACAGTCCATTGTTCAAATTTCCTGTCTCTGGTGATGGGATTAGCAGGGACTGGAATAATGACCAGGGGGAGGAACAGCAACTTACCACAACCATACCTAGAAAATTGTAAGGTGGGGATTCAAAGCCACATGTCAGAATACAAGAGCAGGACATTAACAGAGAAACATATTACCATGTTATCTTGTCATAGACAACATATCTGGAGTGGTTTACTTTAAAAATAAACAGTGAGTCCTATTCTATTAGAAGCTTGCAAATGCCTCAATCTCATAATTTTGGCTGTGTGTGTTTTTTTCTCTAAATGTTTAGATGTATTCTATAGACTTCAGCCTGCAATTTACCTTCTTAAGCCTAAACTCGTAAACCCTGACATTCTAAGCCTGATTTCAGGGGGCATGATCATGTGATCTGACAGTATTTAAGCAAGACCATCATTTACTTCTTGGACACAGCCATTAGTAAATGAGACCGTCATCATGACGTCAGTAAAACATGGAAGCTACATGTAATCTGCAATTGGAAGCTAAGAATTAATTAGTGCCAATAAGTAATATTTGCAGATCGAGCTCGCAATCAAGCAATCTATAAAATGCATTAGATCATCTGTTTTAGTCCATGTGGGTTTCCTGATATGTATTTATCTGGGATCAATATTACTCAGAAATAACATTTATATATTTTTTTTATTTGCATATTTGTAGGTTTGAAATTGTTGTGCAATTAATTATAATGTGTTTCCATGCCTTCCCTTGCTTTTAAAGTACAGTATTGTGTGTTTAATTGCTCTTACAACTCTAATAGGTGTTTGAAAAAGCCTTTGCGAGTCCTATTAAATACAGGTAATATTTTTGACAGAAACTTGATACTTTTTTCAATTGCAGGTCAGACTTTGTTTGCGAGATAGAGTTACGGGTCTAATAGAATATCCATTTAGTGTGACTTTAATTATATGGGCCCTCATTCAATTGCAACTTGGCCAATTGAATAGGGGTCTAAATAAGCACATAACATTTTTTTTTTAAATAATTTTTTAGTTAGTAAGCATCTATCCAAAAGCAAGATTTTCACTAACTAAAAACTTCTTTAAAAAAAATATGCTAAGTGCTTATTTAGAGCCCTATTCAATTGGCCAAGTTGCAATTGAATGAGGGACATGGAGTTTTAAGGATGATTCTGCGACTTTGGCTGGTCCGTAGTAATTGTTGGCGGGGAACTCGTAATTGGATTGCGAGTAGCTAATATAATATGTGGCAATATTAAGAGTGGTTTTAAATGTGTATTAATTTACAAATTGGGCAATAGAATAGGGCCCAATTAAGAATATATTACATTTTGAAATGCTCTTAAAGAACTTAAAGCGACTCTGTCACCCCAACCGGATGTTGATTTATTTTTAAAGAGTGTGATACATTGTACTAGCAGTTTTTCTCTACAGTAAATCATTTCTGAAATATTTAGAATTGATTTTGCTGCTCCTGTATGCTAATGTTTGGCTCCAGATTGCTTGATAATGGTGGGCGAGGGGTCTAACTGACAGATAACATTACAACTCTTTATTTTGGCCACCTCAGAGACAAACAAGTAGACTATATTCCTAATTAGCACATCAAAGCAGCTAATAAATATGCATGAGTTGCTCATTTGCATATAAATACAAAAACAACAAGATTGGTTCACTTTAGAAAAAAATTAATAACAACATTTCATGCTCTATAAGAATAAAACAAAAACAATTGTTTTGGGTTGACAGAGTCCCTTTAAAAACAACAACTTTTGGGGTGACAGGTTCACTATACTTACTGGGGCATGTATTTGTTTGCCTATTTCTTTTGCCCCAACTCTCCCTATAGGACCAGATTTGTGAATAAGTGAAAAAATGTTTCCAGTTGACCACTGCTATTTTTATTATATTTTCCGTAGCGTTAGGAGAGCAATAAACAATGGATAGATATTTACATACAGTAGAAGGCAGATAAGACAAGACACTGGTACATGAGAAGATGGTGGTACTTCTCTCAGGGGAGCTTACAAAACAAGAAGTTGTTAAAGAAAGATAAAATAAATATATAATAGGGTGCTGATTTTGGCACAGGATTTCATACAGACTTTTCAGCGCCTAAAACCTAAAACTGGTAATAATGTGCCAATTCCTAATAATTTCAAATAAAGCTGCTGAAAATACATAATTTATCAGTACAGAATGATTTAATGGTTCATGAAAAAGCCTATAGTAGTCGCCTAAACCTTTTAGATTGTCATTGAAAAGTTTTTCACAGTTGATTAGCATTTAAGAACATTTTTGTAAAATAAAATACATAAAAGTAAATACATAAATAGGTCTATTATATACCTGATAAAATGCAGAAACCTTCTATGTCCCTTTAAAGTTAAATGGAAGTTTCCCTGTTTTTATTATTAAAATAATCTACTTAGGTGTTTGTTTGCATATCTGAATAGCGTTTTATAAACGTGCTTAAAAGTTTTCACTTACACAAACATTCCAAACAGTCCTTGCATAGGCCTGTTCCCACAGCTCATGTATATAATGTTTATATTGGTTAGGGATATACTAGTCACTTACCGACTGTTTCTCAACTGCACTAAAATCCGTAGCCAACTAGACAAGACACTACGATTGAAGGTAATTGATCCGTCCAGTAGACCCTGCACTTCCTGGTAGTCCTGGTACTTAAGAAGGACAAGACAACTCACTTCTGTGTGGATTATTGTAAGAAAACTAAGATGCATTTATGAGTTGCTCGAGACTTAGGGACCACTAAGTACCAGTGGTGGAGCTAGTGAATGGAGTCTTTTTGACCCCCAGGCCACCCTCCAGTTGAGGCATTGAAGCACGCGGGACTTAGGCTGAAATGAGCACTTAAGCAGCCGGACAGCACTTAGGCCGCAATGAGCGCTGAAGGTGCCCATTGCAGCCAGCGGCGCCGTCACACATGCAAAAATACGACCTTGGAAAAATACAATTAACGACCGACCCACGAAAATCGAAAAACACGAAATACAAGAAAAATGATAATAAATAAATAAAAACACATTCACACACAGCACAGGGTGGAGAGCCAGGAAGCATGGGAGAGAGGTTGCAAGCAATTTTGAGGCTTATTTGACGTGATTTGTCACTCGCAGATCGGCTAAGCGAGAAAAAAAATGGCGGACGAAAAACGTCAAAAAATCTGAAACTGGATGAAAACTAGGCTGAGCAAAGCCAGGCACGCGGGACTTAGAAAATACACCACGGCAAAGACAGAAACACTTACACCAACAAGGCCAGGCACGCGGGACTTTAAAAATAAAGCAAATGCCAGTCAGCGCGCGCCATGCAAATATTCAGCAAACACAGAGGTGAAAGACACAGGGAAGGGATAGGGGGGAGATGTTGGAAAGAGACACAGCATTGTCAGGCACAAAACTTGCAGGTTCATGAACCCTGCAATGCGTGTCCCATACAGTAGGCGGGAGGAAAGGTTCGCAATGAGAGCCAAAGGCGCTCATCGCGGGGCTTGCGTTGAGCGCCGAAGGTGCTCAGTGAAGCAAAAGCCTCACATTGTGTGGCAAACAGCATTGCCTAGCTTACAATTTTATTGCCGTCATTTTTGACGGGCAAGTCGCTAGTATAACTATATCCATCACCTCTTGGGAGAATCACCGCCAGCACATTAGGGTCATTCTAGACACAGTTAGGGGAGCGGGGCTCACTTTCTGCTGGATAAGTGTCAGTGGGTTGGGAGAGAGGAACAGTACCTGGGGCGCAAGATAGGCAGCGGACAGATTATACTTGAGCCAGCGAAGGTAGAGGGGATAGTTGCCTAGCCCACCCCAAACCAAAAAGGAGGTAATGGCTTTCCTGGGGACTGCAGGGTATTATTGCAAATGTGTTCTATGTAACAGTGCCATTACCAAGCCCCTCATAGATCTGACTCGCATAAGGATGCCGAGGATGGTGGATTGGACACCCACCTGTGAGTCTGCGTTCCAGGCCCTGCAAGCAGCCCTCATCTGCTCCCCTGTTCTGGCTGCTCCTGACCACCAGCACACCTTCATCGCGCAGACTGATGCCTCTACCTACGGAATGGCAACTGTCCTAAGCCAGAAGGACGAACAGGGTTGCGAGCACCCCATTGCATACCTCAGTCAGAAGCTTCTGCCTTGGGAGGTAGCCTGTATTGTGGTGGAGAAGGGGTGCTTAGCAGTGATTTTTGGCCCACAAGAAGCCCCAGGATTACCTGTATGGAAGAGAATTTACAGTGGTCACCGACCACAACCGCTTGTTTGGTTATCCCGGATGGCTGCGGACAATGGATGTTCCTTTGCTGGAGCCTAGAGCTACAATTCTTTAGCTTTACTATTCAGCACTGCCGGAGAAAGGTCCACTAGAATTCAGATAGACTTTCTTGTCAAAAGGACAAGTAAGGGAAATAGCTAGGGGAGCATCTGACAGGATAACCCCCCTGGCTCCACCAACTGGAAGGGTGAGTAGCCGTCATAGGCTGCATAGACTTATATTGTAGATCCACAGACCTGATTAAGCCATCAAGTATAATTAATAAGGCTGTCAAACAATTGAAATAATAATTGTTTGTGACCCAGCATTCATTCTAATTACGGGCACAAATTGCTAAAATTGTTATGGTCAGCCACTTAAAGCAGATACACCCCACAGCCACCTCTGCTCCCCTAACCGACTCCCCTCCGACTCAATAAAGGTATCATTTTCCAAGGGGTGGTCGGATAGAGAGCAGATAATCGCAAATGCTATATTCCCCTAAACTCACCAGACCTTAACATTGTTCCTTCCCATTCAGGAGGCTTCCCGGGCCCGCTAATCAGCCCGCTAATCAGCCCCACTCTGCTTATCGGAGAACCTTCTTCCTGAGAGTGTAAGCCTACATACCCTAGATCTATGGTTCCCATGTGGGTTAGACCCCATTACTTCATCCAGACACTTGGTTTCCAGGAGTTACACTACCCAATCAACCCCTGCTGTGTCCAGATCCTGCCTAGAGGTAGCTGATACCTGGGGACGTAGACCCTTCAGTACCTAGATACGGGAAGTATAAGAGCTGGCACCAAGTCCTTGGAGACAGACCTTGCCCACATGAGATAGTTCAAAGGGGGCAACAGGTGTCAAACTTGTGTTTATCAAGAGAAGTGGCTCATTTGGTGATTGGTGCGAGAACTATATAAAAATGTTAATTGAAAAATAAAGATTATGATCTGATAGAAACTTTCAAATACAAGAGGGAAGTTTCTTAAAGTTAAATACATGCAAAAATTTGAGAACAAGAGGTCATGTGTGACAAGCTATCAGTCACCACAGAGTTTGCATGTTGTGCTTCATTTAGAGGGAAAACATTAATTCTTTTTTTTCCAGTAATTAATTTCTGCAACTTGAAACCGGGTAACTTGTCCTGAGCCTCTGCAACTTGGTCTGAGAAGTGTCCTGTGTGTGGGTATAGGGAACCTATACAACCTGTGGGAAGGATTAGTCTTCTTGGCACTTTCTAGCCCAACGAAGAGTAGGTTGTACTGCTATGGGAAGGGGTCTTGGGGAGGGGAGAAGATCTGCTAATGAAAGGAGTCATTGGGGAGGGGAGGAGAGCTGCTATGTGATGGGGTCTTTAGGAGTCGAACTACTATGGTGGTCTTGGGGAAGGGAGCTGCTATGGGAAGAGGTCTTGGGGGTTAAGAATATTGTTCTTGTATTTATTTACAATAGCATACAATAATAGCATTGTTCTATTGAAAAGGGGATTGCAGCAAAAGGGGTGGGGGAGAAGGTGGTGCTGAGTGAGTGGACATGTGGTGGGGCATTTTTTTGGAAATGGAAATTGAAAATTACATTTAGTCCCATATTGTGCGCTTTGATCACGATATGCTTATGTGTTTAATATTTACACAAAGATAATCAGAATTATCCCATTATTAAAGGTTTATGTATTAAGGTCAACTTCGGTCCTGGAGAACCATACACAGGTCTGGATTTGACGATTTCCGTTCTGTGCACAGGTGAGGCAATCAGGATAACTCAAGAAGTGATGGTCTCACCTATACCCAGTAGGTTTATCCTCGATTTCTGGTCTGTGTGTAGTTCTCAAGAAGCAAATTTGCCTGCTCCTGGCATAGGGGAATATTCCCTCTAGATTGTAAGCTCTCCAGAGTTCATAAGTATGAAATAATAATATATATATATATATATATATATATATATATATATATATATTGTAACTTCTATTTTTCACCTTCAAGTAAATCAGTATAATCAATGCAGCCTTGAACTGTTGGCAGACATTGGAGAATCATATAATCAAGACACATATATACAGTATATATCATGAACAGCAAAAGATTAAAGGGTACATATTTGTCTACAATGGATTTAAAGGGACTACTCATAGTTTTGAATTAAAATTGCATGTAAAAGTAGGCTAACTATTTTAGGAACATAAGAAACAATTACTACTTTTATTTGCAGTTATGCTGCTGTCAAATATACTTCCTGAAGTAATAGAAGACTGCCAGTACATTCAATAAGAATAATGGAAAGCTCATGATAGTATCAGCCAAGAAAAGAAAATGAAACCCTGCAGTAGTAAAGTCTATGTTTATTTATTTATTTATTTATTTATATGTGATTAATGAGGAGATTCTCCCTACAGTCAGTGGTCACAAAAACCAGCTGGCCCTTGGGCCACAGGTTGGTCAGCAATGACATAGAGGACAGAAGAGAGAGAGAAGATATGATAGACAATTTCAAATATATCAAATGATTTAATCATGTTCAAATTTAGTTGTTGTTTAGTAGTTCTGTCAGGCCGAATCTCTGTGGCCTTTTGGACCGCAACATGCTAAGGACATCTGTCAGCCACTACCCCTCTGAACATCAAGCTCATGCTCTTTGCTTCAATTACCTCATCTATCCATCTCCACCTCTGTCGTCCCCTTCTTTGTGTGCCTTCAATCTTTCCCAGCATCGGAGTCTTCTCTAGAGAAATCTGTCTTCCCATGATATGACCAAAATATTTGAGCTTCAGCCTTATGATCAAACCTTCCAGTGAACAGTGTGGCTTTGTTTCCTGTAGTAATGATTTATTGGATCCTATTGGATCAGTAGGGATTTAAAGAAACTTTAAGTCGTCTCCTCCAACACCAGAATTCAAAGGTGTCAATTCTCCGGCGCTCAGCCTTCTTTATGGTCCAGCTCTTAAATCGGTATGTTACTACTGGGAATACCATAGTTCTAACTATGTGGACCTTTATTGATGGTGTAATGTCTTTACTTTTTAATAACTTGCCATAACTTTCCTCCCCAGAAGCAAATGTCTTTTCATTTCATGGCTGCAGTTGGCCCCCCAGGAACAAAGGGGTGGGTGCAAATTTTTGTGTGCTGCTCCCCGTGCCATCTCACTCAGTGCCACATTCACTTTGCTCTACCCTTGAGCCTCTAACAACTCAATCTATATATAGTTATATATATACATACATACATAAATATAAAATATATATATACTAGTCTTGCCCATCAAAAATGACGGCAATAAAATTTGAATGCTGGCAATGCTTTTTGCCACCCAATGTGAGCACCTTTGGTGCTCATTGTGAGCCTCTCCCCCTGTCTACTTCCTCCCTTGTGCCTACATTCCCCCTCCTCTCCCTCCTTTGTGTCTCCTTTACCCCTCTCTCCCTCCCTTGTGTCTCCTTTCCCCTCCTCTCCCTCCCTTGTGTCTCCTTTCCCCTCCTCTCCTTCCCCTGTGTCTCCATCCCCCCTCTCTGTCCCCTGTGTCTCTTCCCCCCCTCCCTCCCCTGTGTCTCTCCCCTCCCTCCCTCCCCTGTGTGTCTCTTTCCCCCTACCCTGTGTCTCTTTACACCTCTCCCTCCCCTGTGTCTCTTCCCCCTCCTCTTCCTCGCCTGTGTCTCTTCCCCCCCTCCCCTGTGTCTCTTCCCCCATCCTCCCCTGTGTCTCTTTCCCCCCTCTCCCTCCCCTGTGTCTCTTTCCCCACCTTTCCCTCCCCTGTGTCTGTCCCCCCTCCCCCATTGCCTTGTGTCTGTTCCTCCCTCTCCCTCCCCTGTCTTATCCCCCCTCTACCCACTCTGTGTCTGTTTGCCCTGCTCTCCCTCGCCTGTGTCTCTTCCCCACCTCTCCCTCCCTTGAGTCTCTTCCCCCACTCTCCCTCCCCTGTGTCTCTTCCTCCCTCTCCCTCCCCTGCATCTCTTCTCCCCTCCCCTGTGTCTCTTCCCCAGCAGTTTTAACATTGCGTTACCAACGATTTTTGTTCAGCCCACAATGCTGACAACTATATAAGTGACTAGCGACTTGCCCATCAAAAATGACGGGGCAATAAAATTGTAAGGCAGGTAATGCTGTTTGCCCCAGACAGTAAGTGTTTTGGTCGGCTGAGATCCTTCGGCGCTCATTGCGAGCCTGGCGCTGAGCGCCTTTGGCGCTCATCGTGTGGCTGGCAATGAGCTCCTTCGACGTTGATTGCGATCGTGTTTAGTGGTGTTTTTTAAAGTGTTATATATGTGTATGTTTTAGTGATAATTAATTACTAAATAAATTAAATGATACCTTACTTATTTGTAATTAATATATGCACCAAGCAATGGTCTGAAGAGCTAACAATCTGTTTTGATATTCCAATCCAATGTAGATTTGCAGTGTTGTTGGGCTGAGGTGTACGTGTCAGCAATTTGTGCAGTGTGTAGTGTAAATAGGCTGCGTGCGCGAGGGGAAGCCGTTAGTGTTGTTTTGCATTCTGTAAGGTAGTGTTGTAAAATGGCGCTGAATGTGTATGTGGTACGTGATTTTGGATGATTTAGAGTCCTTGCTAATGGTGTATGTTGTACCTCGTATGAGTTTTAGTAAAAGTCGTATGTGCCTGGTGTTCTCTTGCGGCTTTAGAGGTTGTGTAGCCTCATTTTCGTTTTTTCCGGCGGCAATTTTTTCTCTTGCTTAGGGGAGTTTGGAGTGTCTAAACATTTTTAATTCTACTGATTCGAGGTGTAACCTGTCTTGCAGACGTCCTGGGTGTCCCCCCTTGCTCTGGGTATTATTTGTGTGTATTTAGTGTATTTTTTATGTTTTTGGCTGTGCGTGGGTTGTCCATTAAGGTCCCGTGGGTCGTATTTATTTTTCTGTAAGTCCGCAATTTGTTTGTCAGTTCCGCGACTCGTATTTTTTGTGTAAGTCCGTATTTAGTCATTGGGTGTTTTGTCGGCATTTGTGGTGTGTATGATGAGTCTTGGATAGATTGCAGCCGACTAGGGAGCCTTTTGCGGAGCCATTTGCGGTCAGAAAGTCGTACGGGTCGTAGGGATGAGCGCCTACGGCCTGGCCGTAACCTCCGTGAGGGACGCAGTTTCTCCGTTGGATTACCAACGGATTTTGCCAAGCCCGCCTGCTGACAACTATATATGTGATATATAATGTAAATAAATATATATAAATATATATATATATATATATATATATATATATATATATATACAGTAAATTCTCAGTTAACCAGAACTCTCAAGCATCCAGAAAAAAATTGAATATTATACTTTAAATAAAAATTAAGTTTTACGAGACTCAACAAATGCCAGGAGCCAGGTTGTGATGCCACAAAATGCTTACAGGCACCTAGATTACATTCACTATATGGCTCTGCATTTCAGTTTTACCTGGAAGCAGAAAGACATGAGTGACTGAGCCAGGGAAGTGTTGGCGTTACATTCCCCAGGTTCAGCACTGCACCATCCAGCCCACGTACCTGTGTGTAAGGGAGGAGTGAAAGCTGCTGCTGCTAGAAAAGTCCTCACTGACAAATATACTTATCAGAGCATCCTATGTGCAGCTATTCTGGGCCTCTTTAATAGTGACTCTCAAGCAACCAGAAACTACATTTATCCGAGATCTACCAATCACCATGGGTGCCGGATATCTGAGAGTCTACTGTATAGTCTAATGTATATATACACACACATATGGATGAAAAAGATGGATATATAATAATGTATATGATTAATTTAAAAATACTGCCTGCGCAATTTGCAGTTGAGGTCCAGTACCCATGCATGCAGAATTAGGAGCTTGATGCACACTCTTAGTGGGGGTGGTGGGTTTTGTTACGTTTCCAAAAGAGCTTCAGGGGGTTGTGGTGGCCCAGACTGGAATGGAGGTCCAAGATTATAACATTTTAAAAAGTTGCTGCTGCAGTTAAGCTCAAGGACACTGACAGGATGCCACTGAAGACGCTTTAGAGGTCTTAGGGAGGATTGTCGGGGGATGGGGGCTTGCGGGAGCAGACTCAGAGACTCCAAAACTATTAAAGTTAAAATTACAAACAACAGCACTGGACAGCACTGGGGCCCCTACAGAGCAGGGGCTCTGTACATTTCACCACCTGCACCAGCAGTACCTCGTGCACTGAATGAGATCTTGGAGCCAAGGAAAATAAAATATGTCACTGCCTCCACTTCTTCCCCACCTATTGGCCAGGTACTGAGATTGCCTTTAATTAAATACATGCACAACAAAATATCATGGAAGATGTAAGGAAAATGGCACAAAGTACTACTTTACAGAAAGAGTAGTAGATAAGTAAAGCAGCCTTCAAGTGCAAGTGGTCAAACACAGTTAATGAGTTTAAGCAAGCCTAGGATAAGCATAGGGTGGATACAATGGACAGACCAGACTGACCATTTGGTACTTATCTGTTGTCAGATTATCTGTGACCCCTTCTGGATCGTTACCTATTTGTAGTGAATGGGGTTGTGTACCTCAAAGAACCTGTGACCTATACCATTTAGGGTCACCCAAGATGGGCAAATCATAGCAGAGAGGTCAGACAAATCACGGTCCACTGGAGAAGAAACTGGCAACAAACTCCAGTATCTTTGCCAAGAAAAACATATGGATAAGCACAAGCATAAACACAGATAGACAGATGTACATGGCATTCTGCGTCCATGTTGTCACCGAGAGTCGGACATGACTGAAGGACTAAACAACAACAATGTCTGAAGTGTAATGAAGCCACACTTCTGCCACACTCTGGTTAGTGTCTGACCAGGTATTACTGTAACCGAGTTATGGGGCCCTATGGAGAAATAAAAAAACACCGGTAGTTAATAGGCAAATCAGTACCCCCAGAAACCTCAGATCACATATCAGAATTTATTAGATGGTGGCTCTGATAGAGCAAAGCCACTACAAGATATATATATTTTTTTACCTTTTCAGGATTTGTTGTAATGGAAAATCTTTAATATTATTTAAATATCTGCTAGACAAACATATAGACTCCATGTCCTTTAATATTACATTTACCCGGCGTGCTCAAGACTTGAAGAACATCAATCCAGTGATAAGAAGACCACAACCTCACTTAATATTTCTCTGTGCCCTTCTGTGAGAATCTTTGTTGGTTTTGGCCAAGTGTAAGAGGAACACGTCTGGAGGCAGATAGAAGCTTGTTTTTGGAGCAGGGAGGAGGGCACATGTTTTACTAACGTGAGGCAACGTCTGATTGATATCATTGACAAGGAATGGCTGTGCCGAGATGAGCTGACACAAGTGTCGCTTCCATAGTTTGTTTTACAGACCAAGGAAAATATACCTAAAAGCTTTTCAGTTTTTCCATCCAGGAGAAGTGGTCGGAGCGTTTGGGAAATTCACTGGATTTACTGAAGAAAGGTGTGTTGCAAGAGCAATGGAAAGTTAAAAAAGTGATATTTTTCTGATAGAGCCCGAGCTGAGTCAGCATTTTACTCTGATGTAACACAGAGTGTAAAAAAAGTCCAAATCCCACCCAAAAAAAAGCCAAAGGACAGAATGTCGTAGTTATTGCCTGAATCCCTGGGACTCACAGCACACGTTTTCTTCTTCCCGTAGCTTGTGTCAGATCTCATCTAACTTACAATTCATTTTGGTAGAGCCCAGGCACAGACAAACTACCAGACTTTTATTAATAATGCCACATACATAAGGCACAGACAGTGCGGTATTTTCCTTCGTGATATTCCAGCTCCCGGTGGAATGTCTCCTACTGTAAAAACAGCCAGTTGGGTCATGAACTATAAACTTCAATTTTTGAAAACACAGCTGTGAGACCTAAATTCTTGTTAAACTTAGTCCTTGGTTAGAGGAAAAGACTGCATGGGGTGCTCCTTATTATATCACAGATACTAAATATAATATATAATATGTAAATAATGTTTTAATTATTATATTTGAAATTAACCATATATACATGACTTTTTTTTTTATGGTGGGTATGTCAAAAACAGAAGATTTAAAATAGCAAATAAAATTATATTCAAAAGTATTTGACTGTATTCTTATGTATTTGGGAGTATTTTATACACTATTATGTTGTAATAAACCACATCACCACATAATGGCTATGGCTGCCATCAAGGGCTCAAAATGATCTAGCATTGTGTAAGTAAATCTATCTATCTATCTATCTATCTATCTATCTATCTATCTATCTATCTATCTATCTATCTATATATGTGTCTATCTATCTATCTATCTATCTCTCTCTCTATCTATCTATCTATCTATCTATCTATCTATCTATCTATCTATCTATCTATGTGTCTATCTATCTATCTATCTATCTATCTATCTATCTATCTATCTATCTATCTATCTATCTATGTGTCTATCTATCTATCTATCTATCTATCTATCTATCTATCTATCTATCTATCTATGTGTCTGTCTATCTATCTATCTATCTATCTATCTATCTATCTATCTATCTATCTATCTATCTATCTATCTATCTATCTATGTGTCTATCTATCTATCTATCTATCTATCTATCTGTCTATCTATCTATCTATCTATCTATCTATCAATCTATCTATGTGTCTATCTATCTATCTTTCTATCTATGTGTCTATCTATCTATCTATCTATCTATCTATCTATCTATCTATCTATCTATCTATCCATCTATCTGTCTATCTATGTGTCTGTCTATCTATCTGTCTATCTATGTGTCTGTCTATCTATCTATCTATCTATCTATCTATCTATCTATCTATCTATCTATCTATCTATCTATCTATCTATGTGTCTGTCTATCTATCTATCTATCTATCTATCTATCTATCTATCTATCTATCTATGTGTCTATCTATCTATCTTTCTATCTATGTGTCTATCTATCTATCTATCTATCTATCTATCTATCTATCTATCTATCTATCTATCTATCTATCTATGTGTCTATCTATCTATCTATCTATCTGTCTATCTATCTATCTATCTATCTATCTATCTATCTATCTATCTATCTATCTATCTATCTATCTATCTATCTATTTATCTATCTATCTATCCATCTATCTGTCTATCTATGTGTCTGTCCATGTGTCTATCTATCTATCTATCTATCTATCTATCTATCTATCTATCTATCTATCTATCTATCTATCTATGTGTCTATCTATCTATCTATCTATCTATCTATCTATCTATCTATCTATCTACAGTGGATATAAAAAGTCTACACACCCCTGTTAAAATGTCAGGTTTCTGTGCTGTAAAAAAATGAGACAAAGATAAATAATTTCAGAACTTTTTCCACCTTTAATGTGACCTATAAACTTTACAACTCAATTGAAAAACAAACTGAAATCTTTTAGGTAGAGGGAAGAAAAAATATAAAAATAAAATAATATGGTTGCATAAGTATGCACACCCTTAAACTAATACTTTGTTGAAGCACCTTTTGATTTTATTACAGCACTTAGTCTTTTTGGGTATGAGTCTATCAGCATGGCACATTTTCACTTGGCAAGATTTGCCCACTCTTCTTTGCAAAAACACTCCAAATCTGTCAGATTGCGAGGGCATCTCCTGTGCACAGCCCTCTTCAGATCACCCCACAGCTTTTCAATCGGATTCAGGTCTGGGCTCTGGCTGGGCCATTCCAAAACTTTAATCTTCTTCTGGTGAAGCCATTCCTTTGTTGATTTGGATGTATGCTTTGGGTCGTTGTCGTGCTGAAAGATGAAGTTCCTCTTCATGTTCAGCTTTCTAGCAGAAGCCTGAAGGTTTTGTGCCAATATTGACTGGTATTTAGAACTGTTCATAATCCCCTCTATCTTGACTAAGGCACCAGTTCCAGCTGAAGAAAAACAGCCCCAAAGCATGATGCTGCCACCACCATGCTTTACTGTGGGTATGGTGTTCTTTTGGTGATGTGCAGTGTTGTTTTTGCGCCAAACATATCTTTTGGATTTATGGCCAAAAAGTTCAACCTTGGTTTCATCAGACCATAACACCTTTTCCCACATGCTTTTGGTAGACTTCCAATGTGTTTTTGCAAAATGTAGCCTGGCTTGGATGTTTTTCTTCGTAAGAAAAGGCTTTCGTCTTGCCACTCTACCCCATAGCCCAGACATATGAAGAATACGGGAGATTATTGTTACATGTACCACACAGCCAGTACTTGCCAGATATTCCTGCAGCTCCTTTAATGTTGCTGTAGGCCTCTTGGTAGCCTCCCAGACCAGTTTTCTTCTCGTCGATTTCATCAATTTTGGAGGGAGCTCCAGTTCTTGGTAATGTCACTGTTGTGCCATATTTTCTCCACTTGATGATGACTTCGCTGTGTTCCATGGTATATCTAATGCCTTGGAAATTCTTTGGTACCCTTCTCCTGATACCTTTTAACAATGAGATCCCTCTGATGCTTTGGAAGCTGTCTGTGGACCATGACATTTACTGTGGGATGAGACTAAGAAAAATTCAGGAAAGACCAACTAGAGCAGCTGAACTTTATTTGGGGTTAATCAAAGGCATTTTAAATAATGGCAGGTGTATGCTGACTCCTTTTTAACACGATTTGGAATGTGATTGCTTAATTCTGAACACAGCTACATCCCCAGTTATAAGAGGGTGTGCAGACTTATGCAACTACATTATTTTTCTTTTTTCTTTTTCTTCCCTCCACCTAAAAGATTTCAGTTTGTTTTTCAATTGAAACCTGACATTTTAACAGGGGTGTGTAGACTTTTTATATCCACTGTATCTATCTATATATGTGTCTGTCTGTCTATCTACAGTATCTATCTATCTATCTATCTATCTATCTATCTATCTATCTATCTATCTATCTATCTATCTATCTATCTATCTATCTATCTATCTATGTGTCTATCTATGTGTCTGTCTATGTGTCTATCTATCTATCTATCTATCTATCTGTGTGTCCTCTATCTATGGTCAGTACCGAATGACTAAATTGGTAATGGGGCAAACAATTTTAAAAGGTTAAGAAAGGAAACAAAACTATATACAGTTTTAAAATGTTAAACTACATCAATATAGAATATGCATTTTACTTTACTGTCGTATTTTATTTCCTTCACATATCCTCTTGTTTCTGCTGCTATCTCAAGATGATGTCTCCTTATAAATTAATATGATTTCCATTGGATCTAATGAAAGTACTGGCAGTTGTAGCTGCCACTTTTAAATTGTACAAATAAAAGTTTAAAGCCACCTCCCGCTTAAGGAAATTGATCATCCAAAATCAAAATGGAAAGTTTCACTACAGCAAAATTTCATATAAAAGTTAACAAATTTGAGGCTGTATTGTTACGTATTAAACACTTCAAGATTATTAATTCCTTCAGAGATAAGGTGGATATTGCAAATGAGATCAAGGAATAAAGGAAAGCAAATATCTAAAATTAAATATTACAGAATGTTGATACTTGGATGAATACCGGTGTTTGTCTATGAATACCTGTGAATAAGTGAGCTGGATTATGAATGCATGTTATAGAGGTGAATTAGTAGTGTATGGAAACATTTTTTGCATGCAAATATCCCAAAATTAGCATTAATTACTATACCTTGAAGTTAGCAAACTTTCCTATGTTTTTTGGCATTTGCATTTGCTGGTGTACGCCCCTAGAAAATCCCACGTGAATTAGCATAACATTAAATTCTGAATCAGGCTAATACATTGTACTGTGTGGCTTCTGGCATGTGCTCAGTACAAGAACTGCAACAGTTATTTCCAGTGCTCTGTACCAGAATGATCAAAATATGTACCCCGCTGTATTTCCTGTGTGTACCCTGCTTATGTAAGTATTATGTGGGTGTGAACAGCTGGATTTTACTTTTGTGCAAATAACTTTGTAAGTATACTGAACGTTTCTATTTAACACATGTTTTCATACACTACTAATACTCCTCTATCACATGCATTCATAACCCAGCTGACTTACATATCCCTTCAAACATCCATGTAAATGAATACATTATGAGAATTGCCCCTTAAAGCGCCACTGTAGTCCCATATATAAAACATGCTCTTTTTAATATATATTTAATAATGGCTAAATGTATTAAAAAGTTAAACAATATTAATGCATTCAATTACTCAGTACTTTTTATAGGATTGGTGGAAATCTCAGCAATCTCAAGGTACAATCGCTCTTGTTAATAATAATAATAATAATAATAATAATAATAATAATAATAATAAAAATAATAACAATAATGAAATTATGTGTTTTCTATTTTATTTTACTATGCTTATTATTTCTTCAAAAAAACATACTGTAAATATGGGACTACAATGGCCCTTTAATGTGAAATAGGGAATTGTTTTTAGAAGTTATACTACAGTAATAATAACTGAACCATTAAACCCGTGCAGTACACAATATGCAGAAGCCATTGGGAAGTATTGGTTTGTCTTCTACAATGTGAGGCATGCCCAATCTCATTTAATGTGCCTACATCTAAAAAAAAAGCCAGTTGGAGATAATCCGAAGTGGAGACTGGAAACATTTATTGGTAGAAACCGGTAACACCAGAGGGACACAGAGACGTGTCAACCCTTGTTATTATATTCACCTCCAAACAGGTAAGAGGTCAGTGGGACATAAGGGGAAACTGGAGAAACATTAAATTGGAAGCAGATGCCAGGAAGCACGAAGAACCATAAATGTATAGAATGGCCTTGCAGCCACATTGCCGGCGTCTGTAACAGTAGAGTAATTCAAGAAGCAATTAGCTGGCTTCCTGAAGTGTTGGAGTGCTAAGAAAGGGAATGAACATTCAACAGCCAAACAGCCGTACTTCCCGGGCCTTAAATTTATTGTTTCTCCTGTTCCCATGCCCTGGCCCTCAGATAATTGTAGGCTCGGAGGTGACTGTAATTTTAAGGTCAGGTGCAGTTAGAACAACATGCTAGAGGCTACTGGTTAGGACCTACTATGTTTGATGTGTTGCTGAAAGAGTTACGTTACACCAGATGAGAGCTGACATGGCGGCCCAGGCTACATCCATTGAGCTGCCTTCCGTAATGCGGAAATGAATAATGGATATTCCTTGGCTCGCTGTTAATATGAAGATACTACACTGTGAGAAATAACCAATGTTTTGGAAATCTACACAATGTGGTCGGCATAAAAGTAGAGGGATTCTGCGATATGACTTCCACCTTGAGTTGTATTTACAATTTCATTTATGGGTGGCTACACAAATCAGAATTGACCTAGGTCTGAGAGATATTAGAAATGGACATGGAACTGTCCAACCTTTACATTAATCATGGGACATATGTACTAAAGAATATATAGTATGACATAGACAAGTCTTGAAGAACCTCTCCACTCCTTAATGTACATTGATGTTTGTAATGTTTACACTGGAGAACAACACTAGCAGTAAAGGCTTGGTGGGTGGATCATAAAGGCTGATTGACAGGTAAGAATTACAAACTTCAGTATCAGTAAGGAAATACAGTGTTAGGTCTCTTTCCATATCTATACAGGACTTGTTCTAATGCTGGGAGTGGTCCTGTTACAGACCATACAATCATACAGCGTTTAATTTAGTGCCGAGAAAGACTCTCACTGCCCAAAAAACTAAAGTAAATAAATCATTGAGAGCTTAAATAAATTCCCAATCCAGGAGGGTTTTTTTCCAAATAAAGAAAGAACTTTGAGGAGTGTAAAGGAAGTATTTGTGTTGTACCTGCTCTATCGCTTGTGTCTGTATCGCTTAAAATATGATGAATGACATAACATGTATTTTTGGTCAATAACATTTATTGTTGCTTTTACATATACTTATTTACTCTCTATTGTAAGTAACGGTTTAAATTATATATATATATATATATATATATATATATATATATACTAGTCACTTGACTGTCAAAAAAACCGGTATAATATTGTATTAAAAATTGTGTGTTCTGTCTCTTTGTGCACCCTCTCTCTCTCTCTCTGTACAATTGTCCCTCTCTGTGCACCCTCTCTCTCTCCCTCCTATCTCTCCCTCCCTTCTTCTCTCTCTGTCCTTCTCTCTCTCGCTTCCTCTCTCTCTCTTTCTCTCACTCCCTCCTTCCTTCTCTCCATCCCTCCTTCTCTCTATCCCCCTCTTTCTCTCTCTCTCCCTCTCCTTCTCTCTCTCTCTATCCCTCTCCTTCTCACTCTCTCCCCCTCCTTCCTTCTCTCTTCTTCCCTCCTTCTCTTTCCCTCCCTCTAATTCTCTCTCTCTCCTTCCCTTTTTCTCTCTCCCTCCCTCTTTGTCGCTCTCCTTCTCTCTCTCTCCTCCTCTCTCTCCCTTTCTCTCTCTCTTTCACTCCCTCCTTTCTTCACTCCATCCCTCCTTCTCTCTCTTCCTCCATCCCTCTTTCTCTCTCTATCCCTCTCTATCCCACTCTCGGCTCCTTATCACTCTCTCTCCCCTCCTTCCTTCTCTCTCCTTCCCTCCTTTTCTCTCCCTCCCTCTCATTCTCTCTCTCTCTCCTTCCCTCCTTCTCCCTCCCTATTTCTCTCTCTCTCTCCCTCCCTCTCCTTCTCTCTCTCTCCCTTCACGCACAATACAAGGCTTGCAATCTGCAGCTTTGCAATGCAATGCGAGCTTTGCAATGCGCACTGCGCATGCGTCACTCGCAATTTTCAAGCGTTACACACACAACAACTATATTAGTGATATATTTATATATATATAAAATATAAATATATATATATATTTTTTTTCTTTTTAATGTATTTATATATTTATATAGTTTTTGTATATCTATTTATCTATCTATCTATCTATCTATCTATCTATCTATCTATCTATCTATCTATCTATCTATATATGTGTCTATCTATCTTTCTATCTATCTATCTATCTATCTATCTATCTATCTATCTATCTATCTATCTATCTATCTATCTATCTATCTATCTATGTGTCTATCTATCTATCTATCTATCTATCTATCTATCTATCTATCTATCTATCTATATATATGTCTATCTATCTATCTATCTATCTATCTATCTATGTGTCTATCTATCTATCTATCTATCTATCTATCTATCTGTCTATATCTATCTATCTATCTATCTATCTATCTATGTGTCTATCTATCTATCTATCTATCTATCTATCTATCTATCTGTCCATCGATCTATCTGTCTAACTATATCTATCTATCCATCTATCTATCTATCTATCTATCTATCTATCTATCTATCTATCTATCTATATATTATCGTTTATTTGTAAAGCGCCAACATATTCCGTAGCGCTAATATATATACAAGGTATGTATACACACATTCAGTGCTTGATAACATTGCATCTGTAAATTATGCATGCTTTATAAAGACAGGTTTGTTTCGTTGCTGTGCCTTTAAAGACCTTTTTCCAAAGAAATTTGCTGTAACCTACCAATTTACCCATAGTCGGGTAGAATTTGATATTTCTATTTTCTAACAGTGTGTTTTTCAGCATTGATAGATTTTTAATAGCTTTAACTGTATAGGCCATGAAAACATCTTCTCAACAGACTTTCAAAAAATGATAGAAATGCTAAGGACGTTAAGAAAAAGGACAAAGCTGTAAGTAAAAAATGTGTTCTTCACCCAAAAAGTAACCAGACACTAAAATATGCTTATGAAAGGAAGCAGCCATGGCAAAATCGTTATGTTTAGTTTAAAATGAAATTAGATATATTTCTTAAAAACAGAGCTATGTGTATAAGGAAGGAGTTTAGGAAGTGACATAATGTTTAGGAATATCAATATATTGTATCATCTTTACTTAACCACTTGCTGTTCGCTTACTGAATCTTAAGTCATGTGTGTGTAGGCAGAGTAAAAGTCCTCTATCAATAAATACATATATTATAGTCTTAAACTCAGCGCCAAAGTAATCATTGCATAGGCTTACCTTCATCCATGGGTATTAATGATTGTTTCTATTTGAGGGTGAGGAAGACATATTTACCTCTGTCTTTTTGGCTTTGGTACAGAAATGTAATTCTTACACTTTTTTCACCCAAACGTTATTTTATCAGCTCAAAAGACTCAACTTAAAACATTCAACTTAGATCAAATATTTAACACCTTATGCTCAGCTAAAACCTGTACATATTAATATTTTTAACTGATACTTTTAGGTGTTCTCCATTATTTGCAATGTGTTAATATGGAATTTTCATGGCTGCAGTCACCATCTGAAGAGATCTTGGATCCCAGAAAAATAAGATCTGCCACTGCCTCCACTTCTTCCCCATCTATTTGCTAGGAACTGATATTGCCGTTTGGCCGGATCTTCGTCTAATGTTGAGCAGCAGGCCAGCTTTTGCATTCTCTTCTTTTACACTCATCAATAAGTCCTTTAGTGCCTCCTCAATTTCAGCCATCAGAGTAGTATCTTGACGTATATTAGGTTGTTGATACTTCTCCCCGAAATATTATTCCTGCTTTGGATTCATACAGCCGAGCCTTATGCATAATGTATCTATAATACATGTGGTCATTTATATTAAATATGCTGTGCACTTTCATGCAATTTATCAGTTAAAGGAGCACTGTACAATGAAAAACAAATTATATATTTGATAAGATTTTTAACTAGAGATTTTTTGTTGATGCCTCTACTGAACCTGGATGAATCTATGATACGTTGATGAAACTTGTATGTGTATGAGTGGTGTTTACAGGTCTGTAGAGCTGTAGTTGTATCTATTGATGCAGTGGCCAATGATGGGCAAGGGTTGAACAGTCCATTTCAGTCTTATCCAGCCATCTCAACAGTGGTCCTCTTTCCATGTTTGTTCGTCCACTCTAAGTCCATGATCCACCTCTCTGGATGTGATGTAACAAACATAACATTGATTTCTATGCTCATACACATAATAGACCACCAACACAGTGGTAAATCAGTGAAATCTGCTAGGAATGTAAGAAGGCAATTACCAAATTGTCAAAGTGGCATACTGACATTCAAAATACACACTATGAGGGAACCCATGAGGAACCATATTAACGCTATATGTTACCAACGAGTAGAGAAGCTGCAGGAAGAAATTAATTCACCGTCCTCACATGTAAAATATCTGTATATGGAGCCCACAATATAATGATGCAGTGATACAGGCTTACTGGTATTCAAATGTAATGCTGAAGTGGTGGGAATAATGCAACAATGACAGCTTACCAGGGATAAGTTAGTAATGCATAGAGACAGCACCTCAGATTTCAAATGACGCCGACGCGCATTTCGCCGGGGTCACGATTATGTCATCAGGGGGCGTTTGGTACATACTCGACAAACAAGTGTCTTTTTCTTGATCTACAGTAATCCTTTAACTATGAATCAATAAATTGGGCCAATTTCTATTTGTATTTGGTTATGTTTACATTCTAGTGCCAGATACATTTAATGCAAACATCACAACCAAACCTCAGTACCAAGTGGTAAAAAATAAATGAACAAATTAGATTATTGGTTCAGTGTTTCATTGGCTTCACCCACTGGCCTCTTTCAAATGAGGGGAACTTTTTTTATAATCTCAAAAATTTTAATTTACGGCTAATGATTCATACTCCAACATAGTTCTCATGTCAATTTATACAGCACTAACATAGGGATAAAACTTGAAGATTTCAACATTTTTTAATAACGAGAATTTTGCTAACTCTTAAATGGGAAATAAAAACATTGAAGCCCCCTAGTTAGGTTACATCTGTGCCCAAAGTTGCAAATGATCTATATGACGGAAAACTATTTCCCACAGATGCCAAAATGTATTCAACATAAAGTAATAAAATTGTAAAATAACAATCAACACTAATATATTTAACGTATGTTTATACTGCCTTATTAAAACATTATTTGAAAGTAAAAAGACCACCCTAGTACCATATTTAAAATACAAAGAATTACTTAAATAAAGAGTAGTAATAGTAATAATAATTAATAACTCTTATAACTTGCTTGTATAAAGTAGAATTAGCTGAAATGAGAAAAAATACAGGGTTAAAACTTTTAAATTGTACCACCCAATGGAATTGCTTTCATTGAATAATTCTGGTGGGAGGATTGTCTTCTGATCTCCTTGAGAAATCCATAGATGCCTAAAATGGCATTGTTTCTGAACTAATATATTCACCAACAACTCTGTGTAATTACTGCAATTTATATTAAATAAATACATACTGAGTTCATAAAGATAAAAAGGCTATATAATATGAAATTGAGGAGCCATGCCAGGGAGGAGATGTATTCATATAGATACATAATTCCGGCACCTTCGGTGCTCATTGCGAGGCTGTTGGTTGTTGTATTTTTTTTTCATAGGCGCTTTTGCTGTTTTTGTTTTGTCAGCAGTGATCTGCTTTTTGCGCTTATTGCAAGGCTTTGTGTGCTATGAGCAGAGTTGGCACTCGTTGTGAGTCGCGATGTGAATGGGTTTTGTGTTTATTGTGAGAGTGTTTTTTTTTGTTTTTGTGTATATTTGTTTTTGTATGCTAATGAAATAATTAATAAATGAATAAATGAATATACTTTACCTATTTGTAAGTAATATATGCAGGAAGCATTGTGCTGAAGAGCTGACAATCTGTTTTGATGTTCCTGCAGCATACAATGTAGGTTTGCACTGTTGTGGAGGTGTAAGTGTCAGCAATGTGTGTAGTGTAAATATGCTGTATGCGCGAGGGAAAGCCGTTAGGGTAGCTGTGTACTTCCGCATGATGTAAGTTAGTGTTGTAAATGTCGGTGAATGTGTATGTGGTACGCGGCTGTGTATGATGTAGCGTCCTTGGTAAGAGTGTATCTTGTACCTCGTACGGCTTTTTAAAAAAAAACGTATGTGCTTGGTGGTGTTTTGCGTGTTTAGGGTCCTATAGCCTCGTTTTCGTGTTTTTTGGTGGCCATTTTTCTCTTGCTTAGGGGATTTTCGTGTGTCTAAACTCGGGAATTTGGACTTAAATGGAGGTGTAACTTCACTTGCAGAGGTCCTGGGTGCCCCCCCCCCTTGCTGTGGGTAAGCTTTTTATGTATTTTTTGTGAGTATTTATTGTGTTTTTAATGTGTTTTAATGTTGGCCGCTAGGGTCGTATTTTTGTGAGGTCGTAATCGTTTTTTTTTCTAAGTCCTGCGTCTCGTATTTTTGTATGCTATCTCCTTAAATTTTCCATTCTAATCCAGCGGTTCGTATTTTTTTGTGTAAGTCCGTATATAGTGATTGCGTGTTAGATATATTTTGGTACAGTGCCGCTTGTGTGGGTGTTTGTAACCGCGTGTGAGGCGCGGTAGAGCCTCCACCTCCACAAATTCGGCCCCTCGCTTCGCGTGACGATAATTCATAGTTTGACAACTATTATATGTGATCACACTTAGAGAAAAAGTTATGAAACTTGCACAGTTTGGTATTTACTCCTTTGTGTTTTTGGATAGTGGAGGCTGCCATTTTAAAATGGATTGTTATCAATGACACTGAGTTCTGTGAGCTTATTGGGTCACATGTTCAAGAGCTAGCTCAAAAGTCAATAAGATTGAAACTGAATTTGAATCTTTTACATTTACATTCATGTGTCTATGTTCTCCAGCAATATACAGAGATAACGTAGCAATGAAAGGCAAGAGCCAATAAGTACACATATATTTGAAACTTGGTACGTGAACTCTTTCATGCAAGAACAAATTGTGAGTAGGTGAAACTTTTAAACTTTTAGGATCCAGGACTTCTTCATATATCACTTTTTTATACATGCTTTGCAAATATATTAGTTTCATAACAGAACAATCTACAGTATATACCCCCAATATAAAAAGTGAAAGCATCTATAAATTCTAATTGTTCTTTTGATCACCAAAATTATAACACATAGATAAATCATTAATACCTATGGTAGAAAATGATTAGGTATTGCAGTATTAGGTATTAGAGTACGGTATGTTATAATTTGGATTATAGGCAGTTGAGATAAAAGAAATAGTCAAACTTTTACAGGTGCTCATAATTACTTATAAATAGCTATTTAGGGTAATAGAATGGATTATTACCAATACAGCAGTGGCGGCTGGTGAACTTTCAAGTTGGGGGGCGCCAGGGAAAAACTTGGCTCCTCCCCTTACACAAACCACACCCATTTAAACCCCTCCCCCTAATGTCATAATGACCTTTATATGCCCCGCCCAATGACCTTATACTTGCCCCGCCCATTGAAATACATGATCAGCACTGCAGCAATGTCATGAAGCAAAGTAACAATGTGTTAAATTCATTGGTATACAATACAGATTGAAAAAACTCATGTGACAAGACTACAGCAATATCAAAATTGCACCTATACGCATTAACGGAAAAATGAAAGCAATGACACTCACTATCAGTTGGCTCTACTTCTCTGGGTGTTTACATAACAGCTCACAGCTTCATTGAAGTACACAAGTCACTACACCACGACAAGGTGGCGATCCAGAAAGGGGTAGTTATAATATGTGATATTAAAACAGTTCTATATCTCCCAGCATGCAATGTAAAGAAGAGAGAAAGACACAATTTGGCCGGTCAGAAAGAAGTCTTGTTATTCCACCCCAAAGCAGTCATAGCTTTCTATTTCAATGCTGGAACATGGCACCTTCTGCAGCTGGTATTTTGGGTTGGGCTTATTGATCGCTAATATTTCAAGCATACCTAGGCCCATGCTAGCCCCTAACAGCCTGTGTGGGCTAGGGTGAACCAACCAACCACCCAGTGTATCTCTACCTACCCTAAACCTAAATTAACTCCCATGGTCTCCAAGACTACAGTAGGCCATAATCTAACTCCCTCATAGATGTCCATTAGGACCACCATGTTCTCTAACTTCTAAAGTTGGGTTGTGTTTTGATGATGTTAGTTACAGTTAGAGTTTATTAACATTCATTTTGAGTGTTACAGTTGTTTTAGATGTCTGGTTAGGTTTAGCGAGCTGGTTAGGCTTTCGTATTATTTGATAGAAGGTTAGAGAAACAAGGAGGGAAAGGAGTGAGAATAAGGGAAAGAGGTAAAGGGAAGGCAGACAAGTGGTGGCACAGCTATGCACTTGGAACTTGGGATGTCTTCTGCTGTAAAAGTTTCACAAAACATGTCTCTGGTCTAGATATATACAGTACAGTGCTCCCTATAGGGTAGAATCATTGGAGGGCTGTTTGTTTACCCCCCCCCCCCCCCCCCCCCCCCCAGGGTGAAGATATCAAGACTTAGACACAACATTTTGTTGCACTATATTGGTTAAACCGGGTAGAGAGTTTTGTAATCTGTAGAATTTCAGAATATTTTATAGGCTTTTATATTTTTTTTAGAATTTGAGAGACACTGTTAAAAGTTATAATACTATTTAATATATAGATCTTCCAACTTATTCAGAGACCTGTGCCATTTAGATGAGTAATTTACTGGTCACATTTTTTTCATGCTTATGAAATATTTCACACTCTTCTATACTCCTGAGGATTGCCAGTAAAGGTCAAGTATATTTTGTACGCATGGTAATAAATCCAACTACATGGTCTTTCACACCTCACAATGGTTTGATATCGCAATTACCTGTTAATTCATTTGTCAAATTCCAGAGATAAGGAAGAGTTAAATATTTTCAATGTTTACGAACTAGAGAGAAAGTTTAGCATATATAAAATTGTAAATTCATTTTCTAAATATATAACAGCTCAACCTTGTCCTTTTAAATATTTTCTAAAACAAAAAGGTGATAGAGGACTTGATTTGGTCTAGTAATTAATATATTTAAATTGCAATAGATTCCATGAATCATAACTAGGCTTAGCTAGTGATTACATAGAGCCACATTCAACTGAGCGATTTTGAGATCCGGTAGCCCGTAAGTGAGGTCGCAAGCTACTTTGCTATTCAATTGGCGTCTTTTTCCAGGATCAAATCGGCTACCGAGTTACGAACTTGAAAAAAATGGTGATGGTTAAATTCGTTACTTACAGCCTCCCGAAGCCTTTGATCTGTCACTTTCGCAAGGCTAAAATCACAAATCACTATTCAATTGCTCAGTTTCCCCAAGCCCACAATTGTTTTCACACCCGTAAATGGCAAATGAAGGAGAAAAACCTACGAGTGCTAGAGAGGACCCGCAAGGGGGTTAAACACCTATTCGTAGCATTGTAAATGCAAATAAAAAATCACTACTGGTAAATAACGGGGAAAGTGATGATAGACATTAGAATTAATTGCACAACAGTCTCAAGCCTGCAAATTGGCAGGAAAATAAATGTATTTTTATGTGTCATTTCTGGATTAAATCGATCTCGGGTATCAATGAGTTAATACATATAAGGCCACCTATATGGGCTAGAACAATATTGGCATTAATTTTCATAATTATATATTTTTAATGTTTTGCGAGTCTAATCGCATATTAAACCCCTGAAGCTAATTGATTGACATGTAACCTCCTTGTTTTACTGCCGTAATAATTCTATTGGCCAATTTGAAATGGGCGGTTACGGGCTTGCTGAATTTATCAGGTTCCTGCCCAGAACTGCACCGAACCAGTGCATGGTTTACAGTTTTGGCTTGGGGCCGACAACTTTGCGAGCTTGAGCAATTGAGAGAAATGGAAGCCCGGAACACACTTGCAGACATTCGGCTCTCTGCAAACGAATTGCGGGCTTGGAATTAAATATGGCCCTTGGTGCTTTGGCAATTACATGATACTTGATAAATTGCTTAAGGAGTCAATGCTTATCAAGTAATAAATCCAACAAACTTCATATTGATTTACCAAAAGAATAGAATGAAGAGCAGTTCAATGGTAATTGCTAAGTTTTAGCAAATGTAAGCAGCTGTTAGGGAGTGCACCCTAAGTGTCAAAAATTAGCAAGTATTCAAACTACTCCCAAATCCACCAAAACACTTAGCAAGCACTTTAGCTAGACTCCGTAAGAGAGGAATGGTCTTCATACATGCTTTGTATACTCATAATCATACTACTTCTGAGCAAATACAGTACAATATATACTACTAGCGACTTGCCTGTCAAAAAATGACGGCAATTAAATGTGTATGCTTTGAATTCTGTTTTCCACTTAATAAAAGTGTTTTATGTTGTAAAATACTATGTTAACAATGCAAACATAATGTAATAAGATTTAAACTTAAATTGTCAAAAAATACAGTGATCTTGAATATTGAATCCAGAGGAAGGCAAACAAAAAAAAACAGTGTTTCAAAGTGGGCAAAAAAATTAATTGAAATGACCCCATTAACTGGCGATCAGATAACTCCCTGGATCAATACTCTCTATTTAATTATACATTTAAATTGTACAATAAATGATCATCCTCCTCCTAACATGAAACCTTAAATATAGACAATGAAACAACTTTGCACACTTTTTAAAATAAAATGTTAATATTACAAACAGTTACTTAATGTCGTAACATTTAAACTAGAATTGTTATAAAATGCAACCTAACTGTTTTGTGGGGCTGTTGATGCTAAAAGGCCACTTCCAATACATTCCAATATGTTCCTTTGTCTTTTTTGTTCTTTTTTTCCCACTTTTTGGTGTTATTGTTGTAATTCTGGAAAATGGCACATATTGTTTCCTATGTAAAATAGTGGTCTTCTTAAAAGAGTCCCAGAGACATCTAAGTTCGTCCTGGAAGTAAAACCACTCTTCTCTATATTTTTTGCCATTTTATAGAGTTTCTTACTGAAATAGTGGTCATCTAAAAAGAGCCCGAGTGACATAAAAGTTTGTCTTTGAAATAAAACCACTGTTCTCTATATTTATTAGTTTTTTCTTGTGACTTTGTCCTTGAGATCAAAGCAGTGTTGCTTTTTTTTGGGACATCTGTTGCATTGTTATTATTTTTGGAATGTAAGTTACAGTACCTCATAGTAGACAATGTTATTTGTAAAAATTCGGCCATCATCTAATAAATCACCCTGACTTATTAAACTTTAATTTCCTCTGGATTCTTGCATCTTGAAAATGCAACATACAGTTGGCCATGGGCAAATACTGGTTCTTCTAAAAAGATTCCCACCGATTTAAAAGTTTGTCCTTGTGATTTATTAATGGTCATGGCAAATGCCATGATGATGGGAAATTGTCTTCTTTGAAGTACAAAAGACAAGCTACTTTCACTTGGTGCCAAATCTATTCTTGTTATGAAAACTCTTTCATCTTTATGGGTACCATTGAGAATTTCTGAATTTCTGAAATGGTCTTTTAATTCTTGAACAATTAATCTGGTCCCATTACATAGGCCTTTTTTTGGGTTCATATTTTGTAGTAACATGACAATTGCACCTTTTTTAGCTGCAAAATATGTGGTGGCATTCCAGATAGAGTTAATGAATTAATAAATTCAGTTGAAAAGTTTATCTGAGTTTCTTTGTCATCACCAAGTACACAATCAGCACTGTGATAATTTTTTTGTGGTGCATTTATTAATTTTAATGTTTCATTATTCAGAAGCAATGCGTCTTTATTTT
Source organism: Discoglossus pictus (assembly GCA_027410445.1). Taxonomy (NCBI): domain Eukaryota; kingdom Metazoa; phylum Chordata; class Amphibia; order Anura; family Alytidae; genus Discoglossus; species Discoglossus pictus. The sequence continues at coordinate 29,446,364 of CM050163.1, read as the reverse complement.
TAGATCGTTAGTTATTGTATTTTTGTATATAGCCAATATAATGTCCTGTTTCCAAATCATTTGCAATGGAATTTCCATGGTATCATCAGGTAAATTATTAATTTGTTCTGTTTTTCCTTCTCCAATTTTGATGAGCCACTCATTGAATTCATTTTGTCCTTCTGATCTCATATTTTGTTCTAATTTGAGGTGAGTAAAGAGTTTCCATAGTGTACTTGACTTGATACATGTTTCTACAATGTCTGTGCGATTTGCATGGACAACAACAGGTAATGTTTGCCTAAAATCTCCACCTAACAACATCACCTTTCCACCAAATTGCAAATCATTATCCATAACTTCACACAACAAACGGTCAATACATTGTAGCGCATGGCATGACATCATTGTAGCTTCATCAATTATAATGAATCTACTTTTCTTAATTTTTTTTTGCTTCTAATGATGTAATTCGCATATCCAACACTGATGTGTCCAGAATGGGAACTGGCAGTTTAAATCCACTATTTTGTTAAATCCACTATTTTGTTAGATGTTCTCCCACCTTCTAACAAAAGTGCGGCAATTCCAGTTGTTGCAAATGTCAGTGCTATTTGACCTTGTGTGCGAACGAAACTCATCAATAAATTATATAGATACGTTTATCCAGATCCACCAGGGCAATCTAGATAGAAATAAAGCTCTTTGAGCAAGTCATCATCAAGTGCCCTTTTTATGGCGTTAAATGCTTGCAATTGTAAAGTATTTAAAGTTGCAAGTCTTTCTTGTGTTATTTTATTTTGAAGCTCAGTGTCATGGTCTTCAAAGTGTATTTCATCTATGATTCCTGGATCTGGCAGATTAAAACTTGCACAATTTAATCCATGAGAGAGAAAGACCTCTTAAATTTCAATTAATGCTTTTAATTCTGCAATAGACTCATTGTATCATTGCAAAAATTCTTCAGACATATTTTTTTTTATTTGTTCCACAAAACTAATGCATTTGGAGCATTTGAGAAGATGCAAATGAATACAAATTGTTCTCTCGTCTGCGTGGCATTTGGCACAGTTCTGCTTCTCCTAGACATCTTTCCCATTCTGTATCATCAGCCAGGAAGTTTCTGTGTCGCGCAGCAAAATTAAATGTGTCATAAACTTTGTGCACACTTTGGGGGTCCCAATAGAGGGAAGTTAATTTTAGGTGCCGCGGCCGAGTTGGCTAATAGTGTGTCTCCCCCTGCAAGGGGTTAATGTGGAGACACTTTGGGGCTCCCAATGGGGACCCCCAGCATAGACGGGGGTTAATTTTAGGTGCCGGGGGGTAGTTGGAGTACCCCGCATGGCAGGGCTTATATGTGGGACTGCCGCAGAGGTCCGGTTCAAGACCCCCGCAGCAATTGATGAGGTGTGGGAGCCTGCAAGATCATCTCGCTGGCTGTCACTCCTCATGTAGAGTTTCTCAGTGTTGATACGGACGGCCCTGCTGCGTAGCTCACACGTTGCTCGCAGCAGGGCTAATTTAATAGCATCTTACTTTTATAAATTTGCAGCACGTAGAGTTTAAGTAGAAGCCTTGTATCTACGAGGCTGCAATTTAGTAGGGCTGTTAATGTTTCCAATGCTAATTGCTTTTAATACATTATGTCATAAACATAGGGTTTCTCTACGCTCCACCGTAAATCAATCAGCATTGTAAAAAATAGGAACAACAGTCATAAAAAGCTGTTAAGTACTGTATTCTCAACTTCATTCTCAAGGAAGTCAGGTCCATATGCTTCCTCATGGAGTACGAATTCCATTCTGCCAATTCATAGCCAGTCATGGAGGACCATAAAAAAGAACATGAAAAAAAAGCAAAAACATCTCAGATGCTTAAACCAAGAACTATATTTCATCAAATATAAATAATAAATTACTTTAAGAATTGGTAAGCCCATACATAAAAAGGTAGAAGAACCCTCCGCCTCTATTAAAGTTAATGTGTATAAAACTTGAAAAAGAAATAAATAAAATGAAATATTTTCATTTAGTGCTCTCTCTAAATGATTTTATAGGTGCTTATGTTCTCTAAAAGTATAACCAAATGTTATGGCCAAAGACAGTACAAATCTTAATGTAACCATGTGGTCTTAAATGAAAGAACAAAACATGTATTCGTCAACTGTTATTAAATAGATGAAGTCAGGGCAAAATAATAAATAAAAGGTTGGCTATTGGAATAAGGGTAAATGGTTGGTCTTCTGACTGGTTTTGTAGCAGCATAATAAGAATATAGGTCTTTTAGTCATATGTTTGGGTGGTTTAAATTTATAAAATTAGCATATTCTTAAAAAAACAAAGACATTCTTAATGTGCATCTGGGTCAGATAAGGCTATTACCCTGTGACTAGCGCAGAGAGTGAATGCATTGTTCAAGTAAGTTAGTGGGTGGTTAACGAAACCTCTTATTTCATAAAAAATATTTTTTACTTATATTATTAACTGTTGAGCTACCAATTAATGGCTGTTAGGGCAGACTTTAGTTCCTATTAGATTTATAGATTTGGTCTCTTATATGGAGCCTATTGAAAACAACCTAGTCACAACATATGTCTAATAAAATCAGTGTTTTCCATTTACATTTTTGGTCAAGGATCCTCAGAGCGATAATGTTGTCATTTGGATGATGACATCAGTGATTTTCAAGTCTTTTAAATTAATTATAATCTTTTTTTGTGATGTTTAGAAGGGAATTATGGTTGGGTTATGGTAGTGTGGCTCACCGGGGAGCAGGAGTAAGACATGGACATGGGCAACAAGGCCCGGATCTACCTTTTTGGAGCCCCTGGGCAGTAAAGTGGAGGAGCCCCTGCGAGTGAGTGCTGAAGGTATCAATTTTCCCTTTTCTGAGCGTGTATATTGCTCTCTTGGTGTGTGAGCAAATCCCAGACATTTCCCCATAACAGCCAATTTTACAACATAGCTACTCATACACACACTGAGTAATTACTTGTTTATTAAATGCATTTGATGGTGGGCCGTATTATTTATATGTTTCATGATCACTTGTACAAGACACAAAAACTGAATAACTATGAGAGTGAAAGGGTCACTTAATAATGATAACAAAAAGTTTTGTCTCACTAAGAGCATAACTAATCAGGAAAAAAGTCATACAGCTAGTTTTTAATTAGAATAAATTTGATGCCTCTGCTTAGCCCTGGGGAAATCCCTGATACATAGATAGAAGTTGTGTGTGTGAGAGGGGTGTTTACACTTCTGGAGAGTTACTGTATATATCAGATATATACACAGCAGATATAAACAAAGCTCACAGACAGATACTAATTCCCTCACATTATATATATAAAAATACTATTTCACACTCACTAGCTCTGCACATAGATATAACCACACAGTTTCCCCCACACTATATATATATATATATATATATATATATATATATATATATAGTAATTTAGTAATTATTAATCCATATAAATATAGATTAATAATGAGTATTGCAATATGATTTGATACCTTTTGTATTGGACAAACGTCTTATTTATAATGACGAGCTTTCGAGAGGCTAAGCCTCCCTTTATCAAGTCTCAAGCAATACTACATGAGATGGAACCCTCAGTTTGAATAATAACAGCAGATGCAGAGAGAGTGGAAACAGCATCTGACATCATAAGGTAAATTCAAATATGGGGAATAAACACAACATAGCAAAGGAAACATATATACACATATTATATACACATATACATCAATCTATACATGAAAAAGCAGAGCACTGTAGTCCACAGTGATATCTTTCCTGTTGGACAAACACCTCACTAAGAGTGCTAAGTCTGTTATTGTAGAAGAAGAAAAAAAATCACATGAAATTCTGATGATGTGTTAGAAAGCCCAAATCTATATTAAGTCCTGTGTTTTTAGTGTTGAAGAATGTGATCATCTTTATTTCAAATGCTTTTCTCTCTTGGATGCTTTTAAATTTTCCTCTGAGTATTTTGACTTTTAAGTTTTGGATGGAGTGATCATTCTGGCTAAAATGGTGTCCTACTGGGCTACAATAACTGTCTTCATTATGTTTTCTTATTGAATGCCTGTGTAAATTCATCCTTAAATGCATTTTTTGGCCAGTTTCTCCAATGTAACAGCCTGTGTCCCATAAAGTGCATTGTATCATATAAACCACATTTGACGATGTACATGAATATGATCATTTGATGTTATAGGTTTTGTTGTTATGTGTGGCTGTATCATCATTACAAATGTGTTGACATAATTTACAGGCACGTTTGTTACAAGGTTTAGTTCCATTTTTTGTATTCAGTTGTTCATTGGCCAATTTTCTGCTGACAAGTTTTTGTTTCAGGTTTGGTGGTTGTTTAAATGCAAGGATGGGAGGTTTTGGGAATATATTTTTTAATTCAGTATCTTCAATTAGTAATGGTTGTAAATCTTAGTGAGGTGTTTGTCCAACAGGAAAGATATCACTGTGGACTACAGTGCTCTGCTTTTTCATGTATATATTGATGTATATGTGTATATAATATGTGTATATATGTTTCCTTTGCTATGTTGTGTTTATTCCCCATATTTGAATTTACCTGATGATGTCAGATGCTGTTTCCACTCTCTCTGCATCTGCTGTTATTATTCAAACTGAGGGCTCCATCTCATGTAGTATTGCTTGAGACTTGATAAAGGGAGGCTTAGCCTCTCGAAAGCTCGTCATTATAAATAAGACGTTTGTCCAATACAAAAGGTATCAAATTATATTGCAATACTCATTATTAATCTATATTTATATGGATTAATAATTACTAAATTACTAGATTACTGGACATTCACGGCTGCTTCACTCTTCAATTATATATATATATATATATATATATATATATATATATATACATATATTACACAAATATTACACACAATTTACATAAATACTTTAGATATAGTCAGATCTTCAAACACTAATTTATACATACATAATAAACCGCAGACATAGAATTACATTACATATAAAACATAAAACAAGATAAAACTCCAGTAATATACTGTATATATTACATATATGTATGTATCCTCTAGTACAGTCAAATGTGTGTGTGTGTATATATATTCCACTGACCATTCTCCTGCACTGCAAAGACAGTCTGACAGTTCTCTTCATTGTTACTTTAGTTCCAAGTCAGTGAACTGCAGTTTTTAATTTTTTCAGCAAGAAATCAACTTTTTAAGGGTTTTTAACCTAAAAAAAATGGGCGCCCCTCACAGAGAGGCATCCCTAGCCAGCTGCCTAGTTTGTCTAATGGGTAATCCGGCCATGTGGACAACTCACATTTATGATTTCAGATAACTGACCACATCTTTCTATCCATGAAGAAAGAACTATAATTTTAAAAAAAGGTGCTACCACAAGGGCTACAATGCACTGAAAATTGCTCTTGTTCAATTATAAACATGTAAAGGACTACTGAATGAAAATACAAACCTGTTCAACATTCTTTCATCTCAGTACAGACAATTATTTTAACAATAACAATAATATAACAAAACATATCTCACCCCAATGCTCAAGGGAATCCATAACAAATGTTAGAATTGTTAGAAATCCTGCGGTCATTTGAGTTCTGACATTTCTTATAAAAATAACAAGAATATAACAAAACAAATCTCCCCCAATGTACACAGGGATCCATAACAGAATTGTTAGAAATTCTGCAGTCAGGTATTATTTTGATCAGCTCCACTGTTTATATGTACAAATGAGGACATTGACAAAAAAACTCCCACAGCTTTTTGGGACTGGGGCTGACATCTAGTGGACAGTTACCTGAACTGTCTATGGCAACCACCAATGGGGAGACACTTTATTCAAACAGTGCCAATCTGTAAATATAATTTTTATAATATTTTCATTTATGAAATACATGTTTGTAGTCCGCAAGTGCTGATAATAGAACAGGTTTTGGAATGTTATTAGTTCTTATGACTGGAACTGACAGCAGCTTCTATCTACAGACAGATTAGGTCATCAGTTGGCTCAATGTTAACTACAAGAAGGTTCCATTAGTAGAATCACAATATCAACTTTTTCATATACAACAGGTCACTTTAAATATAATCAGTCAAAAATATGCTGTAGCTTCAACATACATTCCATGTCTTATGAAAGAAACATACACACTAATCAATCACATTTTACAAGTTAAAAACAAGTCTATTGTTTGTGAGGATTTCAACCAATAATCACTCTATTATAAGTGGCAGTGGAAAACAAGTGAAGCTATGAGACCCAATAATCTTAAGTAAGTGCCTGTTCACAAACTGGTACACTGACTACCCAATAAGGCTATTCAAATTTGAATATGTTTGTACCCTTCCCTGCCAATGAAGGCTTATTACCCCCTCTGTCTAGTCCACAGCCAATGCCAATTATAAAAATAAGTTGGGTGGTCCCCAAGGACCAGCTCAAAAAATGGGCACCCACATTCCCTAACCACTATCAACCATTTGTGTCCATAAGTACCTCCATAGGCCCTAACAGTAACCCAGCATGTGGATCCCCCCTGGAGAGGGGGTTAGTAGTTTAAGGGGAGACTTTTGCCTCCCACCTCCACCTCTAAACTATTGAGTGGGCGACTCTAACAATTGTAGGGAAAAAAAAAATATTCAAGAAAAAAAAAAAAAAGAAAATATAAGAATTTTAAAATGTGAAACAGACTGACTGATAAATAGGGGAAAAGGCAGATGGTCTAAATAATTTGGGTAAGGTTATGTCAAACAAATCTAATTAACTTCTATGAGGAAGTAAGTAAAAAGTTTAACCTAGGCAACTCAGTTGATATAGTATAACTGGATTTTGCAAAGGCCTTTGATACAGTACCACAAGGGAGGCAATTTTACAAAGTAAGGAATTGCAGTAAATATGGGCACATGGATAGGAAACAAAGTGTTATTGTAAATGTGGTAAGTGGGGTTCCTCAGGGCTCAGTATTAGGTCCTCTCCTTTTTAACATATTTATTTTTATAAGTAGAACTGGAAAGTTACATCTCCATATTTGCTGATGACACAAAATTGTGCAAGGTAACTAAATCTGAAAATGATGTAATTTCACTGCAAAATAGTCTTACAAAGATGAGAAAAATGTGCAGCTAAATGGCATATGAGATTTAACACAAAGAAAGCTATGTATTAAATGTATGTGTTTGGGAAGGACAATAAGCATGCAATTTATCATTTAAATAGAACAAATCTAAGGGTTTCAGAAATAGAAAATAATTTAGGAGTGTTTGTGGACAACACCACTCAAAGACAAGCAGCATCTGCAAAGCCAAGTACAATATTATCATTAAGAAATGTATAGAAGCAAGGGAAGCAAATATAATTTTGCTACTATACAAATAACTAGTACACCCTCATTTGGAATATGGAGTACAATTGTGGGCACCACTTCAAAATAGGACATTGAAAAAATTGCACATTATGTATTGTACCAAAGCAAGAGAGATCAAAAACAGCTAAAACTACTAAGTTTTAAAGCTTTATATAATGTTTATGAGCCTTTGGATCTTTGTGAAAGTGCTTTTTGTCTGTATCTTACTATACATTTAATTCTTCACAATGTGAGTCCTAGGGACTATAATAAATTATGATAATAGTAAGTCATGATGATATATATGAATATGATAATGCTTTATAACACCATTTAGTGGGAATACTGCATTTATTATATTATTTGTATAATAAATACACTATAATTCATTTCCTAATCTCTTTATTTTATATTGCCACTAAAAATGTATTTTCTTTCATCTTAATAGAATATACATGAAAAAATTGAAAGGCATTGAAACTCGGAGCACTTAACAGAAGGCGCTTATTGCCTGCAAGTCTCGCAAAGCGAGGCGGGCAGTTGAGGCATTGAAACACGCAGGACTTAGGCAGAAAGGAGCGCGAAAAGCGTTCCCTCGAGCCTCACAAAGCGAGGCGAGCCATTGAGGCATTTAATAACGCGGGACTTAGCCTCCAAGCACTTAGGAAACGCGCAATCGCCTTAGGCTGCAAGCAGTTGAGGAAAGCAGGACTTAGAAAAAAAAATTCTGAGACGCGGGATTTAGAAAAAATACATTTGGGGTTGGAAAAATACCAAGTTAACGGCCGAACCACGTAAATCGAAAAACACAAAAAAAAAAACATCACACACAGCACGGGGGGACAGCCAGGATGTCTGTGAGTCGAATATGCAGAGTTTTGTCACTCAAAAATCGAGAAAAAAAATGGTGCACGAAAAAAATTACAAAGGACTGAAAATGCTCCCGAGCCGCGTAACACATAGACAAACTACGCCATTTTACAAGACTAACTTGCAACTAATAACATTACGAATCTAAAATGGCGCTTTACACAACTAAACCAATGATTTGCCCTCGCGCACGCAGCCGATTTCTAATCCACAGTTGGGACATTGATGGCACTGTCTCCTCAGGGCAGCAACAGTCCCACTGTAAATTGTATGCTGCAGGAAAATAAAAAGAGATTGTTAGCTCTTCAGGCTATTGATTACTGGATATATTCATTAGAAATAGGTAAAGTATATTAATTAATTAAGTAATTCATTTATTAATTATTATTTAAAAAAAAAAAAAAAAAAAAAAAATATATATATATATATATATATGTCATTGTGATGAGCCCCGAAGGTGCTCAGTGGAGCAAATGTACACAAGAGGAAAGGCTCACAATGAGCGCCGAAGGCATTGATCACGAGGCTTGCAATGAGTGCTGAAGGTCCTCAGAGTAGAAAAAGCTTTACATTGTGTGGCAAACGGCATTGCCATGGCTTAAAATTGTATTGCCCCGTCATTTTTGACGGGCAAGTCGCTAGTACATTCATCATGCAAAAAAATACTGTATCTTATTGAATAAGAAGTGATCTCATGAAAGTAGCTACGTTCAGTATATACACCAAGGCTGTACTGCCACCCTTTTGATGACTTTTTGAAAATTGAGGCCGTTCTATTATTTATCAGGATTATTTAATGTAATTTTTTTTTTAAATCTTCTGTATATTGTATGATTTTCAAAATCATTTAAAACTGGGATAAATGATGGTTGCAGAAACCTTTTTGAAAAACACAGATAGAAAGTGAGACCCCATTCACACATCATCAAAGATCTGTTCTACTCATATAGTTCAACCCTACCACTGACCCTGACCTTGAGATTGACTTCTAGAAGCCTTGAAAGGTCTAGCATGTCCTCTGAGATTCCAAGCTGCTTCAGGTTTCCGTGTGAGAGGATGTAGATGCCAGTAGCTGATGTGTTCATAAGAGGATCTTTGTTGCAGAAGCAAATGGTAATGTACAAGATGAAAACAGGCTAGTGTGACGTGATCGGGTTTCCTAGCACATTGGCCCCTGAGTGACTGGGTCCATATCAACTGAGGAGGTGTGGACAGAACAAGAGTCATTGTTCACTCACATTGAGATATGGTGAAATATTGTTTGTTGTGATATTCCCACAAAATATTGTTTTTTAATCTTTTGGTATATCCATGACTCCCTTAAAATGGACGTTATATATATAAAAGAGACATTTATAGAATGGGATATATTCAGAAATGTTTGTCTACATAAGGAATATTTGGAGGAATTACTAAATTAATTAACAAAAGCATGTAAAAGATGTGTATATTCAAGATCCTGGTAACATGGTCATCCCTCTCTGTGAATATTGAAGGCTCATTATACACTGTAAAAAATTGTGTGGATGGGTGAAATTGTTTCCTTATAATGCACTGGTATATAATATCGATAATATGTTCAGGAGCTTCAGTTTTGAAAAATTTTAGTAAAATTTTCTGTATTATTGTTTTTGTGTCAAATTTCCAAGTATAGCTTAGTAAATTTGGTTGGAGGGATGTGCATTGCAAACATAGAGCCCCATGCCAATCGAGCGGAGTAATTTGAGGTATTACACGTTTATGTTAATCTTTATCACCACCGAATTACGGCACTCATCCCTAAATCCTGCCTTGTCTGCAAGAGATTTCAGTGGAGGAAGTACCCAAACTAAGCTTTACGGATGTGACACGGCTCTAGTAACCAATAGAAAATGAGAATTCATGAATGAGTGAGAACAAGTGCCGTAACTGCAGCAAGGAACCGTAATGTATTTAGAAATATATATATATATATATATATATATATATATATTTGTTTTTCTTGGTGGTTTTGCATTTCTGTGGTTCAGTCAAAGTTGGAATTTCGTCTAGCCCCGCAACTGCGGGCCTCAATTGCAGCTATGGGCGTCGGGGCCAAGTTCTATGGGCCTTGCTCATTGCAGCCTAACTCTCGCAGGCCTCAGCGCTCATTGCAGCATATGTCCCACAGTCCTTGCGATGAGCACCTGTGGCGCTCATCGCGAGGCCTGCAATGAGCACCTTCAGTGTTCATTGCAGCGTAACTCCAGCGGCCCTCGCGATGAATGCCGCAGGCAATAGAAGCCTCCACCGTACGTAGGACAGTAAATAAATAGCACATCTGTGTTCACATTTGATAGTCGAAAATAAGTTAAAAAACTTGTTTCATGCCCAGAATTCTGAGAAATACAGTTATTACACTTGGCAAGGAACCTTGGCAAGGACATGCAAATGCGTCCACAAAGCATACACTCTTGCAATCCATAACCATATGAAACCCTGCTAAGGTTCCCAGAGTGCAGTGTAATAACTGTATTTCTCAGAATTTTGGACATGAACATTTTTTTAATTTGTTTTAGACGTTCAAATGTGAACACAGATGTACTATTTTTTTACTGTACTACTGTACGGTTGAGGCTTCTATCGCTCTTTTGCCCACCATATATTAAATGATTGTTGTGGTGAACTACCTACTTAAAATATCCACTACACTACACGCTGATGAGAGGCAGTAAGCTTGAAATGGCTGTACATGGGTGGGATTCCTAGCTTGTGTATAATTAAAACATGGCTTTGCTCAAAGTTGTTTGATACAGCGGGAATATGATTAGGGGGAGCCATGTTTCATATAGTTATGGATTATAAGAGCAACGCCATTGTGGGTACATTGGCATGTCCCTGCCAAGGTTCTCAGAATGCAGTGTAATAACTGTATTTCTTGGAATTCTGAGCTGGAAACATTTTTTTTTTACTTGTTTAAGACATTCAAATGGTGGAGGCTTCTATTGCTCTTTTGTCCACCATATATTAAATTATATATATATATATATATATATATATATATATATATATATATATATATATATATATATAGACAATGCATTAGAGCATTTGTTCCTGATCCACGTTTTTTCCTGATATGTATTAACCCCTTGAGTACTGGGTTGTGTTGTACTCTTGATGTTGTATAATGAAACTGACATAATAATTCAATATTTTTTAATGACACATATGTTTATATTGGATTGTTAAGAGTCAAATTATTTCATCATTTTCTATTGTATTTTGTTGCTATACTGTATCTTTCACTGCTGCTGCGGCACTCCGCAATGGTTTTAAAACCATCTGCAAGTGGTCTTTGGTAACCGTAATATTTTCTTCAGTTTTTTGCGTTACGGCACTGCCCTGGTTTGCGAGTGATCCGTAAAGTCTCATTAGCATAGGGTTTTGGTGTCAAAGTCTAATGGAGTAACCCGTAATCTTTTGTCATTGCAAAACTCAATGGAAAAGTTTGCCATAATTTTCAGCTCCAGCTTGCCGCAGTCACTTGTAGCTGTTCTCTCATAATGTTTCCAGGTTGGGTGATTAACATAGCTAGCTGGATTTACTTTGCCCTTAAACATGGTGTAATCTACTATATAGGGGATTAGTATGGAGGCAATATTACTTAACCTTTTCAAAGAAATCAACATAAAAGTATTATTTTCCTTGGACTTTTCCAAATTTTGTTATGTTACGACCTGGAATTAAAATTGATTTAGTTGGGATTTTATGTCACTGATCTACACAACATAGTGTATAATATCAACATTGAAAAAAGATCTACACATTTTTCAATGTTTTTTACAAATAAAAAACAAAAGTCTTGATTGCAACCGAAAAATAAGCAGACGGGTAAATTCAACGTAAAAGTGAAATTTACCCACCTGCAATCACTTAAAGCGTCACCTGATCTCAGAATAAATAAATCTGTTTCAGGAACACCATAGTTTGTAGCAGAGCATATTTATACACACAGCATCATTAAAAAAAGGACTTATCAAAACAAATCTGGGATAAAGTTCTGGAGAAACACCAATCACAGTTGGGTTGTAAAAGTTATCTCAAAGTTTGAACATAATGAGGAGCACCATTAAGTTCATTAACAAAATGTAAAGAATATGGGAATTACGCCTACGATTGCCGTTCACCAAAACTCAGTGACTGGGTAAGGAGGCCATTAGAGAAGCAACCAAAAGGCCAATGGTAACTCTTAAGAAGCTGGAGAGACCCACAAGTGAGAAAGGAAAAAGAGGTCATGGCTTCACTGTAACCGGGATGCTCCATAAAGATGGACTTTAGGGATGAGTATCAAAAATAAATCATTACTTAAAAATTACCATGTCAAATTCTGTGTGTTATGTGAGACACAGCATAAATATACAAAAAGGTACTCTGATAAGGTAGCCCTTCAGCATATTAAAGCATGGTGGTGGCAGCTTCATGTTGTGATGGTGTGGTTAATTGACAGGGACTTTGAAAATGTTCAGAATTGCCTTCAAGATGGTCAGGTAAATTGTAGAAGAGATCTGCTACCTGGGGCAGAATTGTACCGTCTAGCAGAACCATTATCCCAAACACACAGTCAATGCTATACTGGAGTGGTTTAAAACCAAGAACTTGAATGTCTTACAGCACTAATAATCGTGTAAAGCCATAGCCTGTAATGGAGCCCGCAAGACTTACAGCTATTAAATTGGCCTTGTAAAGCTACCCGCAAATGAACATGGGGAAAAACCCTACAGGATGTCGAAATCTGAACTCCGTTGCCGCAAATCCTTTGATCTGTCAAGCCTGTTACTGTTAAGTTCGAAAATCGCTATTAAATTACTACGAATCCACTGGCATTTAAACCCTTAACCTGCAAATAGAGCCAAAAAGCCAACGGGTACTAGACTGTAAATGCAAATATAAACACACTACTGTACCTATAATTAAAGAGAAAGTGATGCTAGGTACTACAATTAATAGCACAACATTCTCAAGCTTGCAAATCTGCAATATAAAATACTTTTTTTAATGTCTAATTTCCGTGTTATATAGATCCCGGCAATCTATGTGTTAATACATATAATGGAACTTACATGGACTAGAATATCTTATTTACTGATTTATTAATATTGCATTATTTCTGGAATGCGGGTCCGATCGAAACTCGCAATTGGCACCCGTAAGGCTTTGAAATCTAACCTCCATTTTTCAGACGTAATGATGCCGATCTCTTTTACCATTGGCCTGTCTGAACCCATAACTACAGGTTTGACTAGTTTGTACTAGTATGTTTACGGCTGCACATGCAACTTTCGCAATAATGGTTTACGAGTTTGCGTCTCCGGCCCGTTGGTCGCGGCATGGTTGAATGTAATAGCTCTGTAACGCAGCAGAATTTCAAGCCCAAAGGCTTTGCGGCTGTGCCGGTGCCGCTACGGATTTGGAATTTAATGCAGGTGTTAGAATGGCCAGTCAAAGTCTAGAATCTGTAGCAAGACTATCTAACCTGAGCTTGGGCAACTTCACCAATAAAAATGAGCCCAAACTGCCGGATATGGTAAAGACTTACCCCAAAAGATGTAATTGCAGCCAAAATGGGCAAATTCTCTGTTTAGTTGGATATTTAGATAACTGCTTCTGGATCTTGTTCTATTGTTTTTAATTTAGCTTGGTGTTAGAAGAGTAAGAATATCCTCCCACATGTTATATGATAAAAAGAAATGTATTTGATTTAAAAATATTTATGTGATATATGTGCAGTTTTTCAAAAAGATAAAATGATTTTAAAGAAAAAAGTGTTTTGTTGGGAGCACCCGCAATGCATGTTGCCATTGTTAATAATTTAAGGGGAAATAAATATTTTGCTGAGGGAAAGAATTTCTGAACAAAGATTTTTTTCTTCAATAAACATAAAATCTATTTACAGCAGATTTTTCCCTGTTCTTGTAATAATTTCCAAAATAGATGTGATTAATTTTGCTGACTGCGTCACAATGGCTTTTCAATCATGACTTTAAAAGGATTTGTTTGAGATGAGACATGATTTCTGAGAAAACATGCTGGGGTTGATTCCCACCCATGGAAATGATTGTCAGAAGGTACAGAGGATGTGTCCTCATGTATCTCCTCTACATAGCATGTAAAACCACAGCCATGTCTCAGTGGGGCAAGGAACATGGAAAGTGAATTCATGCTTATATTCTGTTCCTTGTAAAACTCTTCTCTAAAAAAAATACAAACATTTTTAGATACATGTTAATTTTTACAATTTGGTTTAATGTTTCTCTTGAAGATATGACACATGCCACCACTTTGCATAGAGTTTCAAGCCACATATCTGACCACAGATACCTATAAAACTGCTTCTGGTATGGTGCACTGTATATGACCCCATATACAAGCATCCAAGTTTGATAGCCACTTGCCTGTTGTGCTACAGCTTTGACTTGAGGCTCTCGGCAGAGTGAATTGTAGCAGACTGTATCCCAGCTTAAAAGTGGACTGTCCCATGAAGGCTGACATAGGCTGAATAGATATAAGATCTCTAAATGTTTTTTTTTTAAATTTGATTTGATATTTACATATTTCCCAACTGCCCCTCTTTTGAAGTCAGTCACAGATTTGTATGTGCGTATTTATCAATATATCTATGTACCCATTGTGGGAGAGTTATCGAAGGGGTTTATATGAGCCACAGACTGTGCAAAGCTCACTTCCACCAGTAAGGCTGCAAGGGTTAACTTTCCTGCTAAGGTATTTAGCTGCTTCTGGATAATGAGAGGCGCTGCTTATGGATTGATTATTTGCAGTTTGTCTGACCTGTAGAAAGACACACACAGTGAGACAACAGCCTGCAACTTATGTCCGATTGGAACAAAGTGGAGACATGGAAATCTGAAGACTTTTTTTTACAAACTATTTGGACTGTTTGTTTGGTCCCACCCAGGTTTAGCTAGATGAGAGCTGGTTAGTGAGGAGAACTGTTAATTGGTTAAGGAAGTACTTCAGTGGCAGCTAGGCCTGTTATTTTCATTGGTTTGTTTTGGTTGTTATTTTTGTATCACTGGCTACATTTTTGTAAAACTTGAAAATATATCACATCCTCTTGCATTGTGTTCCTCCATAAAAGTGCCTGAGACAAGGTCACAAACCCACGCTATCTATACATCTATCTGCGCATTATATTTGTATACTCTATTGATCCAACGTATAGCCTTCTGTTATTTCCCTGTTTAATAACACATTACTGTGAGGAATTGACTCTGCTGGGTTTTGAACCCTGGTCCCCATGCTGCTATACCTCTTCCCTACCACTGCGCCAGCCTGCCTTTTGTGAATTCCATTGAGATCTGATAAGCTTGACTCTGCTAGCAATAGTATCAGTACCTAAGTCTCTTCAGCTGTGTCTGGTCAGGTGTCTGGTCCTTGGCCTATATAAGGCACTTCCTGTCAAATGTACCTTGCCAGATTATTGTGTGGTTCCTGATCACTTCAATAAAGCTTGTTCCTGTTTCACCTACAAATTGCTGAACTGGATTATTGCTGACCTTGGCTGCTGGTCTCCACAATCTTGTGATTCCATATCATTACAATTACATCTATTAAATATATGACATGAAAACTGAACCTAGGGAACATTTGCCAACTGATAATGCAATATCCCAAATTGGGTAACAGATATGACTAAAAAGTATTACCAAACAATAGCTAGAATAATTTCTGTGTGTATAAAGATTTATTATTGACCGACAGGGACACAGGTCCACCCTTCAATATTTACATCATATTGAAGAAACTTGTTTATCAAGTGTTTTTTGTTTGACAAAAGCTCCTGACTATGGGCCTCATGCAATTATCTATATCGCAAAGTTACATGTAACTTTCCCTAGCTACTCTATTCACCCCTCTAAGCATGATTGCGAGTGTAGTACTTGAAATGCCTGCGAGAAACTCCTATTAGCAATATTACACTGGCTTCCCGATTGATTTTCACAGATCAGGAATATTACGAGTTGATTGAGCTCCAAAAAGCTATTAAATTCCAAAATACTAAAATGTACTTGGTACACCTCCCTCTCAGTTACTCCACTGGCTTCCCATAACCCCGCAGAATAAAATGTAAATATATACATATAAGCCCTCATCCTCTTATATCTCTGCTCTTGTCACCTCCTCTCATTCCCACCTTCAGGACTTTTCTCGTGCTGTCCCTATTCTGCGGAACTTCTTGCTTCACTTCTCTATCCTCCTGCCTCAAATTCTTCAAAACCTCACTAAAAACTCATCTATTCAAAGAAGCTTATCACCTCAAGCCGTGTGTCTTATACCTCACCTTTCTATACATCACTCATACCCTTTAAACTGTAAGTTTGAGAGTTTTCAGTCTTGTTGGGTGCTTTAGAGGAAACACTTTGTTTGCTTAACATTAAACTCAATAACAGGGCCCTGACTTGTATCTGCCATGTTTAGTGCCATGGAATATGTTGGCGCATAACAAATAAAGGTTAATAATAATAATTATAATTATAATAGTACTCACAACTCCTAATATTCCTGAATTCTTCTACAAATATGAGTACTACACAGCACTCGCAAAGGCATTTTTATGCCTTGGTGTCTGCTTTTTTCCTCCCGCTCACTACAGATCAACCCCTTACCCTCTGAAAACCTATTACCCAGTTCCCCGATCACCTCCATGGCAATTAACCCTGTGCCACAGGCACAGGCTTAAAGGACCTCCGTGTCACATAAAAGTTAAAACCCACCATGGGGTCCTAGTCCCCAATGGTAAGCTAGCATTAACCCATAAACGACCACCATGGCACTCTAAGTAAAAACACAATACTACACTATAATAAATACAATCCCCCAAGTAAAGTACAAAAAATAAGAAAAAACTACATCATCCAAAATCAAAGACCTACATAAAATATTACATGAAAATTAAAAAATATTACATAAAAAATAGCAGATGAAATAAAATAGTAACATTAAAATAAACACATAAATACCTGTAAAACAAATATAAATTAATAATACTTACCTGCCAAAATGATCATCCAGCGATAATTAGTGACGCCCTTTTCCTAAATATTCTGCCCAGGACCTCCAAAAAAAATAACTAATGGAGCTGCAATGGTCGTTGCCGCACTTTCTGCAGCGTAAATAGAGATTTTGAGCATTCTGATTGGCTGAAATAGATGCCAGTCATATTTCAAACCAATCAGAATGGGTTTTCGTTTGCTGCCCTGCTCAATATGAATGTTGAAATATTTTGACCAATCAGATTGCTCAGATTTTCAGTCCATCAATATGAGCAATCTGTTTGGTCAAAACAGATTTAAAATTCCTATTGAGCAGGGTGTCAACTGTAAACTCCCATGGTAATTAGGGGTTAACCACCCCCCATGGTAGTTAGGGGTTAATGGAGATACCATGTGGGTCTGTATAAACCCCCATAGTATCTTAGGAGATAATGGGGATACCATGGGGGTCAATTAACCCCCATGGTTATGTAAATGGTGTGATCTGAGAAGTGGCATAGGGTCTGAAAGGAGAAGGGGGTGATCGGGGTGATCGGGAGTGAGCAAGAAAGGGGATCCCCGGGGATTCCCTTAACCTCATGCATAGATGAGGGTAATTCCCAGGGATTCTCATTAATGTCAGTGTATTTGTGCTCAGTAATAGTACCTTACTTGTAATCCTGAGCATTGTAACTGGACTTCCAAGGCTTGGGTCTACGAGTTGTGTATGTGCTCAGTAATATCACTTGTGTGGAGCATTAAATACACGTGTAACATTACTGAAAAAAAACACCCACAGCCAAAATTACTTTTGAAAGTGCTTTACTTGTCTCGAATAGAATAGGGCTCTATATTAGTAAGACTTACATTGTGGGGAAAAATATAGTTTAAAAAAATGATGAAATCCTGTTATGGACTGTTTAGTAAAGTAGAAATAGTAGGGGAGGAGGCAGCATGCATTCAGTGCTTCAAACATTTTAAGATAATTGTATTTTAGTTATATTAATGTTTAGCCTTTTTCACATGTTGATGATGAAATAATATTAAAATGTTGCTTTAATGGGATGTACACTCCCTGAGAAACATGCAAATGTTCTTTTCCTGTTGGTGGATATTTTGCATAATTATAGTCTCACATGGGTTGCACATGACATTTTTCCTGTACTTAGTTCCTGTGTCTTCTCAGTCATACAAAAGTTCAAAAGGTGAAAGTCCTGTAGAGACATCTAGGATAAGTACATACTAAAACATACTTCCAAAAATGTGTTAAGACCTTTTGGTCTGTATTTGCAAGAGAGTCTTAAATGTTAAAAGTCTCATCCTTCCTACCAGCAGTATTGGAGTCAGTCCCCTATCTCACTCACAAGTTTCCAAACCTGGATGACCACCTTAGCAGGATAGACCTCATCACTTTCTGACACATCACTTATATTGGTATTATAACGCAATGTAAGTTGAAATACAGAATGATTAGTATGACATAGAGTAGTTGTTTAAATACACATGTGCCCAAATTTATGAGGGTAAAATGAAAGCTAGAAGGCAAACAATATGGGTAGTAGCATGTTAGACTGTGGGAGATGCCATGTAATCAGGTTGGATTTTAAACTTAAACTTCCGCCTACTCCATGTCAAGAAAATGGTTTAGAAGTCAGGAAGGCACAGATATAAAGAGTACAACAAGTTCCGAAAAGCTACGACACCCCAAATTCCAAGATAAGCAGGGGTCAACCTGCCACCAGTGGACAGCAAACCCACTGAGGAAAACAGATCAGCACACAACATGGATACAGGACATGCATGACACGGATGGGTTCCATGAATGTCAGGTCCCATATTCGAACTAAAGGATGGCCCAGAGCTACTGTACGGACTTCTATGAACTAGCAAGGGACCTGGATGCTACCTCGCTTGTAGGGCTTCATAAAATGCATATCATTTATAGATTATAGACTTTATAGGCCATTTATGAACTTTTGAAAAAGTCCTACCAGAGCGAGCACGAGGTAGCATTCCTCTAATGAGGGAGTGTCGTATATTAAGACAGCTGGAGACAAAATAGTGAGACTAATTCTAGAATGCTAGTTTCTCGTTCCCAGTTGATATTAAATAATAGTTAATCTGGAGAATTATATCAGAATAATATCATCTTCAGAATAATATCAGTCTGGCACCATCCAAAAAGAAGAGACCAGCTACAAAATGCCTAACAAGTTCAAGAAATACTTTTCAGCCATTAAGATATTTTCAGTCTGCAGAGTAGTAATTAGCCTGCTAGGACAGCTCATTTGATTAACCTTAAACTGTGATCAGCACCTTTGTGTTTCATTTTATATAGCATTTCCAAAAAATTGTAGCAACAGAATTCTGGAAACTACTCTTCAAACTTCGAGCCTACCAACCCTGATAAGTTCATACAATTGTATCCAGTTAGAAGCAATTTCTAGATCCTTGACTTATTTACACTGCCTTGACAATCTCCTCCACCAATCAATACTGAGAATGAGATCAACTTATAACTTATAGCATCTAACTAAAATTGTCTTATAAGAATCAAGTACATGACTATTGACTTCTGATTTTTGTTGAAATGTAAATTAAATCGTTTCCCCCCACAGTAAATAGGTTCGATGACATAAAACAAACTAGTCAGCTCTTTCTCCTACCTACTTCAAGAACCTACGTGCACTTATCATATGGACAGCCTTATTAATATCCTACATTTTGAATTTGTCTGCATCTTTTCCGCCAAAAGGTCATTCCATTTAACCTACCTATGTGTCGGTAAAGTAGAACTGTTATGCATTTTTCTTTAATTGTCATAAGGATAACCTTATGAATAACCCATTTTTTTAATTTCGTTACTGAATTTGTCTGTATCTCTTCTGCCAGGCGGCCCAAATGCCACACATTATTGTTTGGAATCTCTCTGTTTTCTGTAGGAGAAATAAGTCCCTCTTCTACGGTGCAAAAATACTATTTTCTCACCCAAAAGCTAGCATATCACTCTCTTGCCATCCTGGGAATAGTTTGTGGTTTTACGGCAGATAGGAAGTTTGGAATGCATATTAGCTAAACTGTATGTACTTACAAAGTCTACACACCCCTGTTAAAATGTCAGGTTTCTGTGCTGTAAAAAAACGAGACAAAGATAAATCATTTCAGAACTTTTTCCACCTTTAATGTGACCTATAAAAATATAAAAATAAAATAATATGGTTGCATAAGTATGCACACCCTTAAACTAATACTTTGTTGAAGCACCTTTTGATTTTATTACAGCACTCAGTCTTTTTGGGTATGAGTCTATCAGCATGGCACATTTTGACTTGGCAAGATTTGCCCACTCTTCTTTGCAAAAACACTCCAAATCTGTCAGATTGCAAGGGCATCTCCTGTGCACAGCCCTCTTCTGATCACCCCACAGATTTTCAATCGGATTCAGGCCTGGGATCTGGCTGGGCCATTCCAAAACTTTAATCTTCTTCTGGTGAAGCCATTCCTCTGTTGATTTGGATGTATGCTTTGGGTCGTTGTCGTGCTGAAAGATGAAGTTCCTCTTCATGTTCAGCTTTCTAGCAGAAGCCTGAAGGTTTTGTGCCAATATTGACTGGTATTTGGAACTGTTCATAATTCCCTCTATCTTAATTAAGGCCCCAGTTCCAGTGGAAGAAAAACAGCACCAAAGCATGATGCTTCCACCACCATGCTTCACTTTGGGTATGGTGTTCTTTGGGTGATGTGCAGTATTGTTTTTGCGCCAAACATATCTTTTGGAATTATGGCCAAAAAGTTTAACCTTGGTTTCATCAGACCATAACACCTTTTCCCACATGCTTTTTGGAGACTTCAGATGTGTTTTTGTAAAATGTAGCCTGGCTTGGATGTTTTTCTTCATAAGAAAAGGCTTTCGTCTTGCCACTCTACCCCATAGCCCAGACATATGAAGAATACGGGAGATTGTTGTCACATGTACCACACAGCCATTACTTGCCAGATATTCCTGCAGCTCCTTTAATGTTGCTGTAAGCCTCTTGGTAGCCTCCCAGACCAGTTTTCTTCTCGTCTTTTCAACAATTTTGGAGGGAGCTCCAGTTCTTGGTAATGTCACTGTTGTGCCATATTTTCTCCACTTGATGATGACTGTCTTCACTGTGTTCCATGGTATATCTAATGCCTTGGAAATTCTTTTGTACCCTTCTCCTGACTGATACCTTTTAACAATGAGATCCCTCTGATGCTTTAAAGCTCTCTGTGGACCATGGCTTTTGCTGTGGGATGCGACTAAGAAAATTTCAGGAAAGACCAACTAAAGCAGCTGAACTGTATTTGGGGTTAATCAGAGGCACTTTAAATGATGGCAGGTGTATGCTGACTCCTATTGAACATGATTTGGAATGTGATTGCTTAATTCTGAACACAGCTACATCCCCAGTTATAAGAGGGTGTGCAGACTTATGCAGCCACATTATTTTTCTTTTGTTTTTCTTCCCTCCACCTAAAAGATTTCAGTTTGTTTTTCAATTGAGTCGTACAGTTTATAGGTCACATTAAAGGTGGAAAAAGTCTCATTTTTTTTACAGCACAGAAACCTGACATTTTAACAGGGGGTGTGTAGACTTTTTATATCCACTGTATATATCTTGTATATATCATAATATAATTATATAAAAATACACAAAGAATAATATAAATTAATTTATATTATATTATGCAAACACAAACAAAACTTCACATGCTGTTTGATAATAAACAAAAGTACAATGCATCGAGGGATCAAATAATTTAATGGTAAAGTAACAATTTCCAGTTAGGATATATACAAAATAAGGTGGATTTGATGCCAAATCCCTGGTAAGTACCAGGGATATTGTGAAATAAAAAAGTCCTTAGGCAGGTAGAAAAGGGAAGAGCTAGATAATCTGGGAATCACCTGAGATACTAACAAAAGAGTCCCACCTAAAAATACCCCCTTTTATGTATGGGAAGCATTGCCCTCCACAGTTCCCTTTACACCCGTTACATCCAACTGCAATTACTGGGCATGACTTTTTATTGCAAGTAGTTTCTCAACATGCAGATAATGGCCATTACATAATACATAAACACCTTGAACCGCCATCTTATTGCGACACGTCATTACAAAATCATTGTTTTAATTATGGGAAAATAAAAAGTCATATACAAGTTATCTGTATGTAATAACTGCTTTTTAATTTATTGACCTGTTTAATGAACTGGAGAGGATTTCCTCACAGAGATTGCTGTGCTATGTTAATATTGATGAATAATATGTACCTATTAAAAGAAATATCATATACAGAGTGGAAACACATTTTTGATGTATGATGTTGTGCTGACGAAGGCACCATTTGTGGTATTAGGCAGTGGTTTCCAACCCTTTCCTCGGGGCGTCCCATAGTCACTCCAGGTGTGCACTCTTCATTCTGGTGAGTAAGCACATTAGTTATCTCTAATACTTGGTGAGACTGGGGAACCCAGACAAACGGGTTAGTATTTTGGTTTAAATATACATTTGAATCATAAATGCAGAGGTAGAAGGATCATTACATGGCTAAAATTAAAAATATAGTGTTCATAATGATATTACTGAAGGGCTAAGGAATCCACCATTGACCTTCAATAGTATGTTCTTAATTGCACAAATGTTCATATTGTACTGAGTGCAAATAATTAAATTTAGAATGAAAAAAAGAAAAACAGATCAAAATATAAACTAGATTATCAATAAAATGAATAGAAATAAAAAATGCAAGTAAGTACAATTGCAGATAATAAGAGATTACTTATACTTGTCTTAAAAAAAATCACAAGTCCAAAAAATTAAAATCTCATATTGGTTGGGGCAGCGCAAGAAAAATCTCAACAAAAACAATAAACAAGACAAAATAAGAATGCTACACATTTATGAATATTCAAGTATACAAAGTCACATTGCATAGGTTGTACCACTCTACCGATTGGCTAGAATAATATGTTTTTGACCATTCTCAACTCAAAAAAATTACAGAATTTGGAATAAACACACAAAAGAAATGTAAACATGACTGGGATAAGCATAAGATCATCCTGATGGTTTGGGTAGGTAGGGTGGACGGAGTAGATAGACCTGTTCCTTCTTAAATGCCATCAAATCTGTTTGAAGGGCTCCAAATTTCCTCTTTTGGATTCTAAAATGTAATGTAGGACCCCAAAACCCCATGCAGGACCTAATAACCTTTCTAAAGACACCACCAAGCTTTTCAAAGATTAAGAAATTGTCCTTTGGAACCTCTTGGCAAAACAAAATGGAATTTTTGGGTTCCATGGAGCAGAGTTATGAAAATACTATATTAACAGAAAATAAATTCAGATATACTTTATCTTTCAAAGACACCCTAACCACAAAAACCTCTTTCTGAGTGGAAAAAGATATTGGTAATTCAGCTCTCCAGTAGAAACTTTTGTTTAGGGTTCACAATTATTCATAATCAAAGCCACATCATTTATATCTATTGGAAACATTCAGATTCTAGCTTCCAGTACTGCCTGAAATTAAACCCTGATGTGCATTTCATTAGATGTATCTCTGTGGACCTTTGTGCACGAATCCGCAGATGTCAAAGCAGATTAATACTTAAAGTTCTGTGTATCAAACAGACTGCAATAAATCATCAGAAAAACAGCAATCTCAATAATCACTGTTCTCAAATTTGTTACATTTGACACAAGATTCTTTTTAAAACTAAAAATAAGCTCTATTTGGATTCTGCTGTGATGTGCAAATGTGGAGAAAATGTCTGAAATGCATCTTCAGTACTATCTTTTTCATGACAATTTAAGGTTAAAGATAAGACCTTACTAGTGTTATTCTTTGTCACCTCAAGAATTTAAGCATGCCTGGGATATGCATAAGGATATTCTTCTTCTTCTTCTTCTTAATATTATTATATCCATTATTTGTAACACACCAACATATTCTGTAGAGCTACACAGGGGTAAGTTCAAGACAAAATGCAAATGCAAAATAATGGAGGGAGCAAGATTGAAAACTCACAAACTTGCAATCTAAAGGGTACAGTTGAGGTATTGAAGAATGATAGATGTGCTGTGCATATAAAGGCTGAAGGTGATAAGCTTCGAAACAGGTGTGTTTTTAGTGAGGTTTTGAAGGATTTGAGGCAGGAGGATAGTCTAGTGGAGCGAGGCAAGGAGTTCCAGAGAGTAGGGGCAGCGCAAGAAAAGTCTTGAAGGCAGTAGTGAGAGGAAGTGATAAGAATGGAGAAAGAAGAATGTTGTTAGCAGAGTGAAGATGTTGCTTGAGGGAGTATTTAAAGACAAGAGCCGAGACATAAGAGGGTGTACTATTGTTGAGGGCATTATACATTAGGGTCATGGCTTTAAATTTTATTCTGGAGGCTATGGGAAGCCAGTGGGCCATAAAACTTAAATTACCCATTATCATTTTAGTTTAACAATGAGTACTACTCAATGTTTAAACCAACTGGGATCCTGATATTTAATATATAGATCCAAAACACTTAAGGATTGCACAAAAGTGCTATACTATCACCACCTCCTAACCAAAATTTAAAGAGGTACAGTGCTTTGGGCTACAAAACAGTCTACACAAGAACATGTTCATTGATGAAATAAGAAATACAGCCTCAAGTGCAAACTACTAATACCATGTGAGCTTTTCAATTGCAGACCAACAACTTTCTTTAAAGATGTTCTTACATATATACAGATATGGAACAGACACATCATAGATGACAACTGTGTAGAACAAATATAACACTGCATATTAGATATGACTTTTCATTACTTCTTCAACCTTGAGTAGTGATGGAATTTTTCTTTATGAAATATCTGTTAACAGTTATCCTCAATATTATGAAGCATTTATATATAGGTATTTTATTTATTATTTATTTACATTTATATGGAGTTTATGTTCCAATTCACTTTAAAAAATTTCAAAAGTACAATCATCGCCAATTTTTTTTTATAATTTGTTTTCTTGTTTTTGTTTTTCTCCCCTTTGTATTGGATTTGTTTCTTGCGTTGGGGTTGGGAAAGGAAATGAAGTGAGAAGGGAGGGGAAAGGAAAGGGAAAGAAAAAGACAGAATTAATAAATGAGTTTGAAAATGTTCTCAATGAACAAACCTTATATGATGCATAGTCTTGCCTGTTTGTAAGAATCAATCTTTTGTATATATGTTTGTATTTGTTTCTGTATTTATGTGGTTTATTTCTTTCTTTGTATGTTTAAAGTAAAATAAAAGATTTATTTAAAAAAAAAAGTCCAATCATAAGCTAGTAAACAGAATCATTTCCAGAAAAGCAGAGTATAGGATGGCATATGGAAAAGTTGCTGAAGTGGAACAACCAGTGCAAGAAAGTACCAAGGAGTCAATGGTGACCATAGTAGTAGGATGACGTGGTATATGAACCAAGGTTAAAGGTAGGGCAGTATGAAATCAACCATAATTTATCAGGGGACAAAATAGATATATGCGCCTTCAGATAGAGGTGACGTGCACATTTAGGGACTGTGTAGTGTAAATATTGCTTAATGAGGAGGCATGGGAGGAAAGCTTAGGGATATAAAAAAGAATTTCACATGAATGTGCGTAAAAAGTAATATGGGTACAAGGTAGTGTGATGGGATGTGAAGATAGTCAGCTTTTTTTTGAGAATGCAAACCTTTTTGTTCTACATGTACTCTGGCACAGCCTACTGGTGACATGATATAAACTGACAATGGAAATTTAGAGTAATTAGCAGGTGCAGCTATTTAACCCACTAAATATAGTTTATGAAGACTAAATACAGTGCATGTGGGTTAGGGGGTAATGGGGAGAGATTGAAACAACTTTTGTTTAGGTCACAGAGATATCAGAGTGTATGGGCCTTTTAATGAAGGAAAAGCAGAAAAAGTTATGTATCCCACATCGGAGACCCTGAAAACACATAGAGGCTGTAAAGCAAAACAGGATTACATATGATTTTCTGTCGTCTTGTTGAAGTGCTTTGCACACTCCTGTCTTTCAGGCAAGAGGGAGAGACAGGTAGGATAGTTGCCATATAGATTGTGAAATATGGCTCCATGCCATGGGAAATGCTGTCTGCTAGAAAATTACTGTTTACTTGTATGTATAGGAGATAACCCGTGATATGATTTGTAATTTGTTTTGAATTGTGTTACTTGTAAAGATTAGAAGATACCCATTGCCTCAAAATAGAGGTAAAATAGAAGCAAATTGGTGCGCACCTTATACATTGCTCTCTGGCAACCATTAGTTCTGCAATGGCACTCTTGATTTTTTTTTTTTTTTACAGATAATCAACTATTTCCCCTTCACCATATACAGATAGTCAACTATTGCCAATCATCAACCCTTTATTTGCTAATTTTTACTCCTACTTATGATTTAAAGAACTAGGAAACAATATGGTTATTAATTAAAATGTCCTAACATCTTTGTGAGAAGAAGATCGTTTCCGGTGAGTTTGTCAAAAGAAAAATATTAGTGAATAAGACTTGCATTAGCGTTGTTTGCTTAAGAAGACATTCACCATGTGGAAGGCTAGCGATGATCATATTAAATGTGAATGAGATACATTTTTCTTATCATTCATGATGAAAGTTTGATATTAGAATGATTGCTTTAAGACACTAAAGTATGGTCGGTGCTGAACTCCAACTCAAAACCATTTGGGGATATTTGGGAGACAATGGATCTCCAGATTGTTTCTAAACACAAATGGAGTGGAGTATTATACAATTGCCTCCCTATCTAACTTCTGTAGAAAGACTTACAAATAACAGTAATTTAGGAAGAAGGTGAGCTAGCACCATGTTAACTATATTTTAAGTAGGTGCTTTATTTAGAACTGAATGTCTTAAAATTCTTGTAATAACAATCCTGAACAAAGCTCTATCCTACTCATGCCTTTTTCCCTCTGTAATGTGCTCCTTTTATTTAAGCCTATTTAAAGTCTTCTATTCTCCATAAATGTGATCCTCTTGGGCAACATAAGAAAGAAAAACCACAGTAGTTCTATTCCTGGAAACACTGGGCAAGAAAAGGTAGCTCCTTGGACTGCATCATTAAGCTCACAATTTTTAGAGAGCAGATCAACAGCCAAAGGTCGGTGCCATGAAAACACCCATTGACTTACCAGTCATTGCTACCATCTGCCAACTTCAGTAAGTCTGACGAATTCTGAACCACGTGGTTATTCCACATTATCCTTGACAGATTCATTTATTTTCCTATGATTACATGTTCACTATTAGATATTTTAAAACAAAAGCACTGGCTCTGATTGTGCCTAGGAACATTTTACATTGGTACACAAACAATGAGCTTAATGACAAATCAGGCAAATTAAGTGCCATTAACCAGTGCCAGTATATTCATTCCAAAAAGAACACTATGTTATAGTTATTTATACTCTAGAAGCTACCGGCTCCTACCATTGTAACTGCAATATATTTAAATTTCTCTTTTTTGTTAGTACTAATGCAATTTGAAGAGGTGACCAATGTCGTATCAGCTGTTAAATCAACAAAGAATTTGGAAATTCCATGTTCTTTCCTTGATATAAAAAAAAATCATAGGTTATTATATTTCTACTAGCGACTTGCCCGTCAAAAATGACGGGGCAATAAAATTGCAAGGCAGGTAATGCTGTGTGCCAGAGACAGTACGTGTTTTGGTCTTCTGAGATCCTTCGGCGCTCATTGCGAGTCTTGCGCTGAGCGCTCATTGCAAGCCTCTCGGTTGGTGTATTTTTTGGTATCAGAGGCACTTTTGCTCTCATTGTAAGGTCCGGGCTGATCTCCTTTTTGCGCTTATTGCAAGTCTCTCCCCTGCTGTAGTTTGTGTCATATGAGCACCGTTAGCACTCCTTGTGAGGTGAGGTGTGAGGGGCTTTTCTGGTTTATTGCGCCATTGTTTATTTTATTTTTTTGTGTATATGTATTTTTTCCTGTTAATTAATTAATTAATTAATGAGATGATAAATGAATATACTTTACCTCTTTGTAATTAATATATGCAGCAAGCAATGTGCTGAAGAGCTAACAATCTGTTTTGATGTTCCTGCAGCATACAAAGTAGGTTTGCACTGTTGTGGAGCTGAGGTGTAAGTGTCAGTAATGTGTAGTGTAAATAGGCTGCGTGCGCGATGGGAAGCCGTTTGTGTAGCTGTGTAGTTCCGCATTCTGTATGGTAGTGTTATAAAATGGCGACGAGTGTGTATGTGGTACGCGAGTGTGGATGATTTAGCGTCGCTAATAGTGTATGTTGTACCTCGTACGGGTTTTTGTAAAAGTCGTATGTGTTTGGTGGTGTTTTGCGGCTTTAGGGGTCGTGTAGCTTCTTTTTCGTTTTTTTCGGCGGCCATTTTTTCTCTCGCTTAGGGGATTTTCGAGTGTCTAAACTCTGTAAATTGAACTCAAATTGAGGTGTAACTTCACTTGCAGAGGTCCTGGGTGTCCCCCCTTGCTATGGGTAAGGTTTTTATTAGATTTTTGTGTGTATTTATTGTGTTTTAAATGTTTTCCGCTGTGCGCGGTTCGGCCGTTAAGGTTGTATTTTTGCGAGTTCGTTATTTTTTTAGTTCTGCGGCTGGTATTTTTTTGGGGTAAGTTCGTAATTATTTTTTTCTGAGTCCCGTGGCTCGTATTTTTTTTTGTAAGTCCGTATTTAGTAATTTACATCTATTTTTTCAATGTCCGCTTCTGTGGCTGTTTGTAACCACTTGTGAGGCGACAAAGAGCCCCACCTCCGCAAATGCGGCCCCTTGCTTTGCCAGGGTCCGCATTGTCGGCCTACAATGAGCCGTCGGCTCATTGCGGCTGATGTGGGAGCCTCCACCTCCGGAAATGCGGCCCCTCGCTTTGCGAGGGTCTGCATTTGCGGCCCAAACTGCGTCCCACACTTTGCGAGCTAGCAAAGCGTGACGACGTTTCGTAGTTTGACAACTATTTTATGTGATGTATATTAAAAATACTAGGTTATGGAAAAATATTTTGTTTTCCAGTATGAAGGGATATGAATAGGATCAATGTTGATCATAGGAAAGAGCTATCAAGTTAAATTGTTGAAACAAGTATGCTGCAGGATGGGTACTATTTGTTCTAGTTAAGAGTAATCTGAAAGATGTGAGTTGGATACATCTGCTTTCTGTTATCTAGTGGAAAGAGTCAACACGCAGTTTGCTGTATAATGATCCCTATTAGTATGGTTTATATAGTCAATGTAGAATTAAAGTATTAGAAAAAGCAACATACCCACAAGTGTTCATGGACTTGATGCAATACCAGCAGAGAAACCAGTCATTACGATTATGCATCTGACTCAGGGGGCTATGGCCTGCAATGTACACTTTATACTATTATGAAACCTTATGGGACTATCCTGACTGGCTGGTACTTTACTAGCACAGCACCTACCAGACTATACTTGCAGCCGATGGTAGATAACCACTGAGACCTATCTAGACAGATCTAAGCATAGTGTTTGTTTTTTCCTCAACCTCCCAAATTAGTTGTAGCTACATGTGGATGCCTCCCTTTGTAAAGAGCTAGAAAATGTCTTCCTTACACCAGAATATGACAGCGGGTGAACAGAATACTTCATTCATTACTTTGTTTTGTGGGAAAATCATTGCCATCATGTGAGAAATAACAGAATATTTGTCTTGGATCAGTTTTCCTTGAGTGTAGACTGTTTCAGATACTTGCAAATTACCAATAATGTAAATGGACATAGTGAGGAGGTGGGATATAGGTCACAAGATGAGAGAATTATGGGAAAAGATGAGTGGTGTTTGCTCTTCAAATTGCAGATTTGGCCAAATGACTTTTCGCTTCCTGCTGAAATCCTTCCTCATCTGAGCACAGAATTCATATTTCCAGACATCTTTTATGACCAGAAAGCTTCACACATAAATACCCTAAAGTCTAAAATAGCAGTGAAAGCATGTTCTCCTGTCCAAAATGTTTAAAAATCTTGGAAAAATAGAGTGTGAAAGTCAACGCTCTTACTGGGCATGGTTGGAAAGTTCAAAAATGAGTAAGAGCTTGCCCTTTTCATTTGGAAACAACGTAATTTCGTACAGCATCTCTTGTGCCAGTTCCATCCACATTAAATTTTCTAGTTAGTGTGTGCTACAATGCATCATCATGAGCTTAATAAAAAAAAAACTCCTGTACATGGCTAAGTGAAATACATGTTGTATACAGTGCAAAAACTGACAGATCAGATACCACCTGATTTATAAAATATCAAAATTATAACTGATTTGGGATGAGTGTTATGGGGCAAATACGATTGGGGGCAATGGAAGGTAAAAAGAGAAGAGTAAAGTGTCAAGGAAATACAAGGGGTAATGGTGAATAGATGAAAACTTGGGGTTATGAAGCTATTTGGTTAATGAGGAGTATCAAATAAAATGGAGAAGACTAAAACATGATGGAAATTTAATAAGAGGCATATAGAACAAGTGCATTGAAAGAGGCAAGGAAATGGATTTTAAATGAAAACAATTCATTTTTTTTGTTAGAGTAAATATATTACTAATTTTAAATAGGGTAATTAATTAATATATTTTATTAGTATATATGGATGGGCTAGTGGATAATGAAAGTGTGCTAAATATTGCTGTACAGTCTTATGTTTGTAGCATTAAAGGGAACGATAAATTCAAATTAGGAAAGCTCACACCAAGGACACAGGACATTGATATACCATATTTATTTTATACTGTTTTTATTGTAAAACAAAAGCTATGTATTTTTAATGTTAACATAAAAATGGAGATTTTTTGTCTCTAGCTTTAACGTGTTACTCCTGTGCATGATGAAAAAAGGGAATATTCAATAGCAAGTAGAGACTTAAAGAAGATGGATAGCTCTATAATTAATTTATTAAGATTTGAACCTGGCTGAAACGTTTTGGGTTTGGGTTATGACTATTCTATGGATTACAAAATACAAAGTAAGATTAATGTTAGTTTCTAGGATAAGGTTTAAGGTTGGGGTTGAGATTATTAGAAGACTAGTCTGGAGTGCAGTCATTAAGAAATTACTAACTCACATAAATATTCTAAATAATTTACTTGAAAGAAAGTTTTTTTAGTTGTTTCTCTAGAATGTATCACCCACTACAAATAACTTTTATAAAGGACAAACAATTTATATATTAGAAATATGCTATGTATGAAACAATAAAAAAATAAAATAAAAAAGAGCCATGATAATTAGGATATAAATATTATCCCATTATTTAAATTTTTTGATTACAGTATTATTATTATAATTTATTTATTAAGTGTCAACATGTTATGCGACAAAAACTACAGTGGATACAGTGACTATAGGAGGCTTTCCAGCACATGAATAGGGAAGTACAGACAAAGGAAGCCCTTATGGGAATCATGTTATTGGTATTCCTGCCATTCTGAATTTGAGAGAGGCGAGGAATGAAATTAGCTAGGAATAATGAGGCCCGGGTTGGGGGAGATGTCCCCTGAAGAATGTGGGAGATTGAGATTAGATGGGAGTAGGATTTATGGGTGCACTTCAACTTTATTATTGGGGTGTGGAGGAGAAATTGTACTGAGGAAAGAGGTTCATGTAGGCAGAGATGTAGGGAAGGGAGAAAATATATTGATAATAGTGTGTGGGTTATGGTAGGGAATGGCAGTGACTATGATTTTTAGGAATTTAGAGGTAGAAGATAATATGAGGAGGCTAACATTGGGATAAAGTCAATCTAAACTTAAAATAAAAAGCTTACTTATTCTGCTGTTACTGCATGCAGTTTTCTTTCAGTGTTACTCCTTAAGAATCCTTATCAAACACTGAGCCCATCTCTACTTTATAAGCAAGCAATGGGCAATAACTGTATAACTTGTTCTATAACTTGGCAGTGCACTTACAGATGACATCACACAACTGCACGTAGCTTGGCAGTGATATATATGACAGAGTACAGTACAACAAGCTGTGAATGTGTCTGAAAGTAACCGCTTCATTCTTAATGATCCGTGCAACGTTCCACATAAATCGGTACTCAAGCTGGAAAAAAGCAAACTACTTTTTACATGAAGCCAATGTACTAAAGATAATGAGACATAGTCTAGAGCCATCTTAAAAAACAAATGCACAAAAAATCTGAGGTTGATACTTTTGCATTTTTTTGCACTCTTAAATTGTGATATGATGCAGATAGTTTAAGATTTAATGAATTTATTATTATATAAATCAGCTTGGATAGGGTGAGGGGCTTTTGATGTGAACAAGGATCTCATCAGAGCGAGGATATTTAATGAATGCCATTGTAGTGGGACAATACCAGTGTTCTGTTAGTTCTTAAGGTAAAAGGCCAGTGTAAGCACTTTTTGTTTTAAACATTTTTTTTCAATCGCCAATAATTAACATTAAATATACAGGTGCAAATAGCAGCAAAGCAAAGCTTTAAATCAGAAAATATAATTTGAGAACATCATTTAACTCATTAATGGCCACTGCTGCATCCTTCTCTTCTCCACCTCTCTCATTGAGTACCTACCATCAAGGTTTCCTCCTCCGTCAGGCCCTGAAAGCACCATAATCAGCTGCTGTTTCCTTTTCATTCAGAGAGAGGGTACTTGAGGAGATAATTAAGAGATTATTAGGTCTGCAAGCTTTCAGTTTTCTAAGGTGTTTTGAAACAAAAGCACTTTGCACTTTAGATTAAAAAACTTAAAGGCATGGCTCACCAATCTTTTATGCATCAATGTGTTATATAACTACTCTATTTTGCGCTACATACCATCTTGTAGGTGTATTACAAATAAACAATAGTAATAATATTAATATGTTCTTTGCATATGTACTTTATTGTTCTTTGGTACCCTGGCATGGTGTTTCTTCCTAGGTGTGTCATGTATATAAATCTGGACTTGGATACAAAACAGGGCTGCACTATGCAGTGACCATACATGCACCCTGCTGCATAAGATCAACTCCACAAGATAGCATACTTTATAAAATCAGACTTTTGCTCAATCTTTTAGCCATTTTAGACTGAGTCAGTTGTATCTCAGGCTACGAACACAGGCAAATGCAAAGAATTTGATGCAAAACTAATTGAAGTAATCACCCTCTACACCACTTAAAGGTCCATTAAAGGCATATCTAAGTTTCCTGGATTATGAATGCATCTTATAGAGGAGAATCAGTAGTGCATGAAAAAATACCAAAATAAACATTTACAAACTCACCCTGATGTTTGCTAAATCTTTTCAGTTTGCAAGCAGCAGCTTTTGTTAGTTGACACCCCTGAAAATCCCTGCTAACATTAACATAAAATTCATAATTTATTTTGGCCAGTCAGGAGAATGCAGAGGTTAGCTAAAACATTTGTATCAAACTCTGGGGTTCCTGTGTTGCAAAGAAGCTTGGGATATGTAGTCTCTCTCTCCTTGTGCTTCGATTCAGCTGTGATCTCAGACCCCACCCAACCATGTGATTCTATCCTGCAGCAATACTTCCTTTAGTCTCTACCAGAAAAGTCAAACTCTTTATCTGCCTCTCCTCTGTGTACTTCGTTATGTTAGCTCCCTGGGGGTGTTCAAAGCTGGATTTTACATTCCTGCATATAACACAGTAAGCACAGGGTTGTTGTAAATGGAACATACTCAGATTGGACTAATGTGGTAAGTGGGGTTTTTCAGGGTTTTAGTATTAGGACCCCTCCTTTTTAACATATTTATTAATGACTTAGAAGTGAGACTGTAAAGTAGTGTCTCCATTTTTACTGAGGACACTATCAGCCTCATTCTATTGCAGCGATTTTGCAATCCGGGCTCGCAAGTGGAGATCGCAAGCTAATTTGCTATTCAATTGCCTTCTGTTTGAGGGCTCCGATCAAGTTACCTGCTACGAGCTGCAATCCATTGCGATTCGTCAAATCGCAAGCTACTTCCCTCAAAGCCCTTGATCTTTCATGGGCGTAAGAGTTGCGGCCACTAAAATCACAAATCGCTATTCAATTGCTACGATTTTCCCTCACGAATCACTCCGTCAAGCCCGCATATTGCAAAAAGGTTACTGGGACCAAGGAGGTCTTGCAAAGGGCTTAATTACAAATCGGAGCACTTTAAAGTCAAATATAAAATCAATCCAGCACTGTAAATCATGGGGAACACAAAGGGTGACATTAGAATCAAAAGCATTCTCAAGCGAGCACATTGCCAAAATAAAATACTTTATTTCAAGTTTATTTTTCAACCGAAGCCAAGCCAGTTGGACTTTGAATCCATCCTCCATTTTTGTTCAAAGACCTACGGGCTTGAATAACGAGTTACGGGCTTGGAGGTCATTCAAGCCCGTAGGACTTTGAGGTAATAGTGCTCAACGCCAAGCAGCAGCTGCAAAGTCAAGTAATATATTGGCATGTATTAAGAAGGGTATAGAAGCAAGGGAAGCAGATATAATTCTGCCACTATACATATCCCTAGTACGCCCTCATTTGGGATATGGAGTACAATTGTGGGCACCACTAGATAAAAAGAAAATTTTAGAGCTCGAAAAAGTACAGAGAAGGGCAACAAAACTAATAAGGGGAATGGAGAGGCTAATTATGAAGAAAGACCAACCAAATTAAACTAATTTTCGCTATAAAAAAGGAGTCGAGGGTATATGATTACCTTGTATACATTTATCCAGGGTCAATATAAGGCTTTGTCAAGTGAGCTTTTTTGTGCCAGGAGATTTTCAACTGACAAGAGGACATCCTATGAGATTAGAAGTAAAAAGATTCCTCCTTAAAGAAAGAAAAGGGTTCTTCACAGTAAGGGTGGTTAATCTGTGGAATTTTCTACCAAAGGAGGTAGTGACAGCGGATTTGATAGATACATTTAAAAAGGGGTTGTTCTGGATAATTAGAGAGAGAGTATTGATCCAGGGAGGAATCCAATCGCCAGTATCTGAGGTCAGAAAGGAATTCATGTTTTTTCCCTTTTGAGACAATTGGCTCAGTTCTGTTTGCTCCTCTAGATCAATTAAGATTTAATCCGCATATTGCAGATCAACCTCAATTACTATGTAACTATGTACCTTTGTAAGTACACTGAACTTTTATATATAACAAATATTTTTCTGATAATCACTGCCTGTTTCTCACCAAAAATGTGAAACCCAGGAAACTTATATATACCTTTAAACTCTGGATTGTTTTTTTCACTTTGAATCATAATGAATCTGTTCTAGCATGTGTATAATCATTTTAATGAAATATAAGAAATATATTGGGCTTACTTGCTTCATTTTGCTACTCATTTTGCTCAATGTAATAACTAACACTTTGCCACACTTTTTCCATCCCTTTTATATTCAGCCATCTAGCAGGAAAGCAGCACTTTATAAAACAAATACAGTGTAAAGTCATTCTACAGCACACAAAATGCTTCCATTACATATTATGTTGAGTTTTGTGTGCTGTACAATAACATGTATTATACTGTATTTGTTTAATAAAGTACTTCCTCTCTGCTAGCGGCATGCATTTCACTGGTGACTGTGGACAGGTTTATTATTTTGTAAGTTAAACCTGCCCAGCTGTGTGGATAGCTCCACCTCCATCAGTGACATAATCAGTGCATATTCTGTTGCAAAACAAGGTAGAGGAATATAACAGGGAGATAGAATGAGAGAAGCAAAATGGCAGCTCTTATACTGAGCAATATGAGGGACAAAATAAACCAAGTAAGCTCAACATATTTCATATATTTCACTAAAATGTTTATAAAACATATAGAATGGATTCATTTTGGGAAACACATTTTTCCAGAGTTCAATGGTCCTTTAACAACCCATAAATCAGCAAGCTCCCAGTGCCATCCTCCACTTCATATTTGCTAAGAATTGAACCAACAGCATAGAAAAAGCCAAGGGCTAGGTAGGCCTGGCAGTCCTGGACCTTATCAATTACAATCACAACCAATGTTTTACACGTTCATACTTAAAAAGAAAGAGTTTATGTTTGCATTCTTTTGTGGGAAAGAGCCTTCCATTTATGTTCAGGAAGTTAAAAAGTGAATGCTAGTCCTGATCCCGAATGTGAACTTTTAGTTCATGCTCAGTGTCCCAAATCATGGCAAAAATGTGTAGTGTTAAATAAAAAATATATTTTTTGTAGTCATGAATGGTTAATTAATGTAAAAATTGGTAAGATTTTGATTTAATTGTAAATACTGTAATTATAACATATACTGTTATTATGATATATAATAAATTAATCATGAAATCACATATATAGTTGTGAGCAGGTGGGTTGTTGCTAACGCTGCGGGCTCGCGGGACTTACAAAAAAAAGCATTACGACCTCGCAAAAATACGACCTTACCGCCCAAAACCTGCGCACATGAAAACATTAAAAACACAATAAATACACGCAACAAATACATAAAAAGCTTACCTACAGCAAGGGGGGGGGGGGGGGGGGGGGGGACAAAACGAGGCTACAGGACTCTAAAGATGCAGAACACCACCAAACACCTACAGCTATATGAATAATTGCCTATACAATTCCCCTCCCCTGCAGTATGAAGCGCCGGCAGGGGTAGGATATCCAGCCTCTGACTAATGGGAACCGGCCCACTGAGCTCTGTGCACAAGAAAGAGGAGGGGGCTGAATGGAGCTGCTGGGGGGGGGAGGGGGGCTGAATGGAGCTGCTGGGGGGGGGGGGCCGAATTGGGCTGCTGGGGGTGGTGGGGCTGCTGGGGGGGCCGAATGGGGCTGCTGAGGGTGGAATGGTGCTGCTGGGGGGGGCTGAATTGGGATTCTGGGGGGTTTTGGGGCTGCTAGGGGTGTTGTGGTGCTGCTGGGGGTTGGGGGCTGCTGCTGGATAAGAATGGTGCTGCTGGGGCGGGGGTTTGGGGGCTGAATGATGCTGCTGGGGGCTGAATAGTGCTGCTGGGAGTGAATAGGGCTACTGGGGGTGAATGGTGTTGCTGGGGCAGGCTGAATGGGACTGCTGGGGTCTAAATGTTGCACCTATTATAAATGTAGGGGGGGGCCGAATTGGGCTGCTGGGGGTTGTGGGGCTGCTGGGGGGGCCGAATGGGGCTGCTGAGGGTGGAATGGTGCTGCTGGGGGGGGGGGCTGAATTGGGATTCTGGGGGGGTTTTGGGGCTGCTAGGGGTGTTGTGGTGCTGCTGGGGGTTGGGGGCTGCTGCTGGATAAGAATGGTGCTGCTGGGGCGGGGGTTTGGGGGCTGAATGATGCTGCTGGGGGCTGAATAGTGCTGCTGGGAGTGAATAGGGCTACTGGGGGTGAATGGTGTTGCTGGGGCAGGCTGAATGGGGCTGCTGGGGTCTAAATGTTGCACCTATTATAAATGTATATGTAATATATTCAATGTATGATAGGTGTCTGTCTATGTATATATATATATATATTTATATTTTTATATATATATATATATATTTATATATACCGGTATGTGTATATATATATATATATATACAGTATATATATATATATATATATATATATATATATATATATATATATATATACATAAATAAATATATATATATATATATATTATGAGTTGCCCACCCCGGGCCATGAAAATTGTTTCATCAATGGAAACCCCCCGGTGCAAAAAAGGTTGGGGACCACTGCTTTAAAGAACCGAGAAGTTTAAAAACTATTGTACTTCAAATACCAGTAGTTTGTCAGAATTATTGAGATGGTCCCAAAAATTCTGATATTCCCCCCAAAAATTAAAGATGTAAAAATACATGAACAGGTTTTAAAGAAGAAACTGAATATTACATTACACTCCAAAATATAACAATATATACACAGAAACAAATAATAATAAATGGTCCAAGGAGACTCTCAGCAAATTTTAAGAGGCTCAGAAGATCCTGAAGAATTTTCAAATGGTCCTTCGAAAACAGAATTTAGAAAGAAGCCTAGAGTCAGACCATTATCTTTATGTTTATTCTTTAGAGGCGAGAAAAAGTCCCTCTATGTCAACTTATGTCACGTTGTTGAGTGTGCATTAGTTACATGTTAAGGTGTTAATTTGGTACGACATTTTGGTGTGCGCATTAATGCATTTATTGATAGCTTGAACTTGAAAAAAGCAACTCTATACATTCATAGAGTACAAAAATAAAAAAAAATATACCATATGCATTATGCACCAGTATGGCACATCTTGACATGCATTTGGCAAAAGGCTAATGGCAGGAGGCAAAATGGTACCCTGGCTACTAACATATCTTCATTGGTTGTATCACACTCTTAATGTTTTCTAATTTTTTTCTTTGTATACTGTTTAGAACTGTACTGTTTCCATTTTCCTCTTTCCTCACTCATTTCTCACCAATATTTTCACTCCTGCCTTTCACTTTTTCTTATACCCCCCCTCACTTGCCCCAACACATAAAGAATATATGAAATAGAGTTTAAGGCATATCAAGAAAGCTAAATTCATCTCTGTGTTTTTTCTTCTTTTTTGTACATACCTATAACTGAAATGTACGGTAATACATTATTGCAGCATTTATAGTACATACTGTACCAATTTATGTTTACATTGTTCTTGTTTCATTCCAATTAATTCAACTGCACGTGTTTCAGTAAATAAACAGTAATTATTACATTTGTGTCAAATTTGATAGGATGAGTAAATATGCCCTAAAGTTGAAAGGCACTCAAATGGAAGAACATGAGTATGTAAAGAAAATAACATTAAATGTTAATCCTTACTTACTGCTCGTATAAGTCGCCCACAAGGCAGCAACCACTGCCTCGGGGAGGTAAGTTTTCAATTTACGTAATTGGACCAGGCTGAGGTTTAAATCAGAAGTGAGGAGCAACTCTTGGTGATGACAGATGTTTAAGATCTGGAGCCATACCTTGTCAGGGGATTGTGCAACCAAAGACATTTTCGCTTCAACATCTCAAGTCTGTATGATTGGTTCTCTCAAAATAACAAAAAAACTCAATGGGCAATGCATATGGAAGAAGCAACTGAGGATAAAATGTGTGCAATTAAAACAAATATATTTTAAGTAAAATCAGCAACAAAAAGCAACATCGAGTTTTAAGTCATTACTATTTAATTACATGAACTGATGGTATAGTGTTTGCTTTCTTTAAAAATTTCTAATTTGAATTTGATGGCAGCAGACGCCTTATATATATATTCGTGCCTACTGCTCATTTCCTGAAATTACAGACTGGATCACAATCACTATAAGGTAACCTCTGGTTCTGTTATCATTGGAAGTATTGAGCTAAGATTTTTATTAGACATGTGGAAACAAAATTAGTATGTCGTCACAGCACTTTCAAAATTATTTTATTTCTGAAAAATAAATGATTGCAATAATTACTGTTAAGGCCTCAATTACATGACTCCTGAAAGGCTGCCTCAGCACTATGGTAGATTTTGGGGTTTTACTGAGCTACCTCACGTAAGAAGTTACTTTATTATATTATATTATTTAATCAACTTACAAGCACTTGTATGTACGTAAGTCGGATGAATAAACACAGCAGAAGCCCCATTCATCATGCATCATGTAGTCTATAAAGCTACGTATTTCCTGCTCAATGGTTGACTGGTGTACTGTATAAACCAACCCAATAGTCACCAAGAGTGGTGGTTTAGGTTTTTGTATAAGGAAAAGAGCAGAGTTATCAGTAGAGCAGAATAGGAGGTTTGTTATTGTTTATACATATTTTTTAAATTCACTTACGACATACTACCGACCGACCACGCATACCCCCTGCTACATACGTCATCACATTAGCCCATTACCCTTGCACTCTACACTATTAACATACAATAAAAACACATATATTATTTCACATAAATGTTCATATAAACAGATTTTACATGGGTTGGGTTTCCAAAGGAGATCCTATACAATCCTTGGCACCCAG
Source organism: Discoglossus pictus (assembly GCA_027410445.1). Lineage (NCBI taxonomy): Eukaryota > Metazoa > Chordata > Amphibia > Anura > Alytidae > Discoglossus > Discoglossus pictus. The sequence continues at coordinate 29,406,152 of CM050163.1, read as the reverse complement.
TTCATGTCCGAACGGACTCACCACTGCTCTACCTGGTGCCGTCCCAAGCCAATGGTATTTGTGAAAGGTTTAATGGCTTTCGTTGATACAGAAAAGGACTGGGAGAAACTTCTTCCACTCCTGCTTTTGTCTTGTTTTACAAAAAAACTCTCCATGTAAACCTGTTGAAGCAGTACCACCCACGGGACCCTCCAGTAATAGCCATATGTCCAGGACTGAGATGCAGGAGTACTGCCTGACCTCCTAAATCTTGTGGGAACAAGAAATGCTTCAACTTTCTTTTTTCCTAACCTTAAGCTGGAATAGCCGGTCGCACCTCTTCTAAGAAACATGAGGTCCCCACTCAGACCAGGCTCCCCTTAAATAATTGCCCTACTGAGTCCCTAATATCAAGAAAGAAATTCATGAGATGCTAACCATCAGCCCCATTAAATTGGAATATCGTAACTGCAACGTGAGACCCGCAAAGGCTGCGAGCTTGGCAAGTTGTCGATTTACGGGGCTATTAAATTAGAACAGGCTGCGAGCTACGGGCTTGAGAGGCAAACCCGTAAACCATTTTTCGCACGTTGGATGTGCGGCCGTGAAAGGGATCAATTAGTCGTAGTTACGGGTTTAGATGGAGCCAATGGCAACAGAGATCATCAGAATTACGTCACTGAAAAAGGGAGGTGGGATTTTCAATTATGAGTTACGATCAGACCCATATTCCAGATGTAATGCAATATTGATAAAGCCGTAAATATGATATTCTATCACATGAGAGTTAAAGTATATATATTAACACATTGATTGAAGGGATCGATATAACACAAAAATTATACATGAACTAAAGTATTTTTCTGAGCCGATTTGCGGGCTTGACAATGTTGTGCTATGAATTCTAAGACCTAACATCACTTTCCCTTTTAATATTAGTACAGTAGTGTGTTTTTATTCGCATTTACAGTGGTACATATTGGACTTTACCCACCTGCGGGTCCACTCCAGCACTTGTTGGGCTTTTGGGCTCCATTTGTGAGTTACAAGTTTAAAAGCCAGTGATTTTGATGCAATTTAATAGCACAATTGGAACGTAGTGGTTACAGGCTTAAAAATAACAAAGGATTTGCGGCCGCGAAGTTCCATAGGCTTTTTTCGGCCTTGCTGAGTCTTAACCAGCAAGTTGTCTGCAGGTTGCTTTAAGAGGTCAATTTAGTAGCTCGAAGTCTTGGGAGCTACGATCTACAAGTCATAAAATTGTAGCAATTTAATGTGGCTCCATGGGTGTGATTGGGTCGTGCCATCTTTTTGGGAAGTAGCATAACTGGGGAGTCCATGGGCCTCCCCAGTTATGCTAGTTCCCAAAAAGATGGTACGACCCACTTATGTTTAAACTACCAGAAGCTTAAGGAGAAGAGAGTAATGGATGCACATCCCATTCCCAGGGTAGATGAACTGCTAGATTGCTTAGGAAGGGCCTCTAACCTAACCACACTGGACACGCACTCACACACACGCTATTAGCAGATCCCACTAGTGGACTAAGGAGAAATCAGCTTTAATGAAGACGTTGGGCCTTTTCCAATTTACGGTGGTGCCCTTCGGAATATAAAATTCCCCCTCCGCTTTCCAAAAGCTTCTAGACCAGTTGCTGCAGCATCTTGAGCCTGGTGCCTTTGATTGTTAGAGGGCAATGGGAGAGACTAAAGGGGAGGGAGGTTTAAGTCGCCAAAGTTGTTTGTTTCCTGTTTAATGACTGGCCTTTTCTTCTCTACCCTATAAAACAGCTTAGCCATCCCCCAAAAAGTCAGTCCTAGTCCATGATTGTAGGCTTGAGAGCTGTACTTTGCTATTTTCAAAAGAGAATCTCTGAACTCTGCCTGTGGTCACTAAGGATAGTTATACCTATCCCATACGAGGACCTAACCGGTGAGAGTTCGAGAGCGTGCCGGGCCTGCTGGTTCTGTATCCTGACAAAAAGTTTGAAGCATCAGTATTTTTAGGACTATAATACATACAATTATTTAGCAGTCATGTGTTAAATTCCAGATTCAAATATGCAGAGACTTAAAAACATAGGTCCACTTCTTGGGGTGGACAATCTAGACAGATGTTATGTATATCTGACTCCAAAGTATGTACTATCCCCAAAAACAAAACTAATCTCCTGACTGTACTTTAAACAGCTCTTTTTTAGATAAAACAGCGTTTGTTCATAATCAAGCTGATGTCTTGACATCTGCGGAAACAGTCTATACATGTAGGAGCCCGAATAATTCTGGGGGGGGGGGGGGGGGGGGGATACCGCTCATTGTATACACAATCCATAAAATAGCTTATATTTGCATACATACAAACATAGATAAATCTGGGGGGGTTTGTTCCCCCTACCCCCCCATTTCCTACGCCCATGTATACAAGACAAAATAAAAAGTAATAAAGACACAGCAGAGGTTTGTACCAACGGAGGAGTTTAGTTTATGGACTGTGATCAATGTCTATCTCTATATGGTCTTTCAGATAACTAAACTTGAGGATTTTAAATGCAATTAGTTCTTACTGCACAAATCCATTTACTTAGCTGGATCTATCTGTTACTTTTTCTGGAGATTTATTTGTAGAAATACATCCTAAGAGAGGTGATGTACATACATCTGATAAAAAGACTGGACCAACAGAACAGCTTATCAATAAGCCTGGTCTAAGTTAAAATTTACATTTTAAATAAATAACATTTTCCCACAGAAATCTTCCTAACAATTTTATGAAACTGTGAGCTTTCAAATAATGTTATTTGTATGTATGTATGGTGCTGCCCAAGACTTGATAAAGAGAAGTTAGTTCTCGAAATCTTGTCATAATAAATGTTATATGTTTGTCCAAATAAAAAGAATCACTATATACAAGATTATTCAAGTGGACAATCATGACTACCTCACTCTTTATATATATACTGTATATATATATATATATATATATATATATATATATATATATATATATATATATATACAGTATGGTTATCCAGCACTCAACTAACCAGGACTCTCAAGCAACCGGCACTGGCATCAATTCCCCATTTAAAAAAACAAACAAAAAAAAACGGCATAACTGGCCTATCCGGCAGTTCGAGACTGCAAAAAAAAGTTAACTTTTTTTTCTAATTGATATTTTGAGCCCTTAATAGCCCAGTTAAGTGCTAATGCAACTACAGTTATCCGGCAATAGGGAGTCCCCATGGGTGTCGGATAACTGGGAGTTTATATATATATATATATATATATATATATATATATATATATATATATAAAATTAGAGATTTAAACTACCATGTAACCCTCCCCTCCCTAAATGAGGATGTCCATTACATTGGTGCCTCTTGGATTAAGTGTGATGGCTGCACAATGGTGATGTACTGGCCATCGGCAATCAAGCAAAGGGAAACATGTATCCCACAGTTTCCAGGTCCCATACCCCTGAATTAAAAGAAGTATACAAAGTGAAAGCAGGTGAGTAATATGTATTCTGGTTGTTAAAAGGTTTACATGCTGATGGAAAAGCGCCAAGCGCTTCTACTCCAAAGGACAGAATAGGAATTATATGGGAAGTGTTGATGTTGACAAGCAGCCTTATTAAATTGTGATTTGGCCAATTGAATAGGGCTCTATTGAAGCACATAGTATATTTTTTTACAGAAGTTTTTAGTTAGTGAACTTCTATCCAAAAGCAAGATTTTCACTAACTAAACACTTCTGTAAAAAAATATGCTCTGTGCTTAAATAGAGCCCTATTCCATTGGCCGAATCGCAATTTAATAAGGCTGAAGGTGTGTGCCACTAACAGTTGTAATGTACTTCAACAAACAAGGCAAATGTTCAGTATTTAAACTTTTATTGTGGATTTATTTGGCACAGGGAACTTAAGATGTCAACACATGCTTCTTTTAGAGTGAGCGAAGCATTTTATAAAGCACCAGCTACCAGGTGCCAAGATTATCATGTCCAATATTTCAGCAACGTGGCACGTTTTTAACCAATTGTATACCAGATTCTTCAGTTGCTGAACAAAAACCCTAGTCTCTGTGCCTAATACAACATTTGTATCTCTAAACTTCTTTCTATAACATTCATCAGAAAATCCCAAAAGAAGAAATATAGCAGTTCTAAGCATTTGAGTCCAGGGCTTCTTCCTCCTCAAGGCAAAATAAGCAGCCGGTGCTGCACCAGTTAGCAATGGAGCCAATCATATTGCTCAAGTTCCTTTATCCCATTGGATATTGTAGCAAGTCACTCAAATGCAGTCAGATAAGCTTCAGGATTATTGCACCACGGCATGTGTAAAGGTTCCTTGGTTGGAGTTTCCTGCAGCCCTTTGTTTCTTAATGTTATCCATTAGCACTTTCTGCAGGCTCAGTAAATTACAACAACCTTGTTTACTCTTTAAGTACTCTTACCAACAGTTAGGCGTATCGACCCCACACTAGATTTTCTGCTATGCCTGATCCGTAGGGTTGGCATATTGCACTTCTGATGCCATATGTAATAGTGTAATACCTGTTATCGCCAAAAAAAGAATTCCTTCAAGGATTGATTTTCAAAATATTCTTTATTTGTCGCTGAGGACTGTTGTTCCTTGTCAGTGATACAATGTAACAAAAACAACACTTTATAACAGAATATACCTTTTCTTGCAGCACTTGTTTATATAGTAAACAAGGCCTAAAAAATATCCGCCTGAGACTACACTGGCCTTCCTGAGCCACTGCAAGCTGTTTTATATTGCTCTCTAATTAAAGCAGATGCAGGCCTAATTAGTTAATTGTTTGGCAGGGAAATAGTGTGTTCAGCAAAGGTGGACCATGATGGAGAGGTTTACTGAACCTCCCTCTGCGCTGACTACCTCTGACTACCTCTTAATGTATACTCCATAACACTTGGTTATCTCAATATCCATGCAACTATAATATAATTAGAATTTTTTATTGCACTTAATTCCCAAAGCTTAGAATGTCTCCCATGAAATAATAGTTCCTGCTTTAGTTTATAGACAATATGGGAACTAATAAATATATTTAACTGCTCTATTATGCACCAGTTTTCAGAATTCATTAGTGTTATGTTTGTGCCCAACTTTTAAGATACAGTAAAATAAGGTGCGCTAGGAAAGGGTGTTCACTTTCCAAGCTCTTCTAATTAATAGCATCTCAATGTGGCATTTCTTCTAATTCTTCACAATGTTCTCCTTTGCATCTTCTCATCAGTTGTAATTACATTAGTAACATTCTCTTAGCAAATGAAAAAAAACATAAAAATAACCTGCTGTGAGCTACATGAAAATTAAAGGAATTGCTCAATTTCTAATAATTGTATAAATAGAGTATAAATGAAAAGCATGGGAAAATCCAAAGACGAGACTCCTTTCCCACTAACACGCCAGCGGTTCCCACAAAGCAGAGCTTTCCCGTAGGCATAATGGCCTGAAAACATTAGACCGGGCTGCCGTAGGGGGATATGGAAAAAATACCACAACGGCCGCCACAAAACCTTCTCTGCTTCCACTGCTCGCTAGAACCAGATTCGTCTGTTTTCCCCTCTAATAAGGAGCAAATTTCCATCCCTGTATGGGAAAATTGTAATGCAACATATTTTGAAAAGTTCACTTTTAGTTCAAACTTAAGATGTTTTTTTCTCTTACAATATGTGTGGCTCCTTAAACACATAATTCTTTCTCTATCTTAGAAATATAAATGCTATCAACCATACTGGCATATTCTTGTTGGGCGGATAGGAAGGTAGATCTTCCTTTCTCCTCAATATTTACTTTCTTTTTTTTTTTCACAGTTCAAATTTGGAGTTTAATGAATTAGTAACATTCGTATAACCTAACTGACCCATCTCTAACCTTAAAAACATGATGCCACCAGAGTACCTTAAGTATATGTTGTTTAAAGATTAAACACATGATTATTTTGAATTATTTCATATTTTTACGGTAATGGTACATTTTCTTGGATTGTTTCCAGGATCTTTTATCGTTTCCAGTACATCTGTTAATAATAAAGACAGTGAAGATTCTCAACATGTTCAAATGAAGAATAAGGAGAATAGCTTTTCTGTGTTGGTGTACTGGACCAAGATTGTCTGCAACTTTACTAATTCTGTATGTCTAGGAATGGTAACAAAATACAGAGTTGATATAGGATAATCATAATTAAAGGCATATCTAAATTTCCTGGATTATGAATGCATCTGATAGAGACAGTAGTGCATGCAAACATTTTTTCGCATGAAAATATACCAAAATAAACATTTACAAACTCACCCTGATGTTTGCTAAATATTTTAGTCTGCAAGCTGCAGCTTTTGTTAGTTGACACCTCTGAAAATCCCTGCTAAGATTAGCATAAAATTGGTCAATCAGGAGAAAGCAGAGGTTAGCTGATACATTGTGTGGCAAAGCAGCCTGGGATATATAGGCTCTCTCTCTCTCTCTCTGTGCTCTGATTCCATACTGGAGCATTACTTCCTGTGATCTCTACCAGAAAGGTCAACTCTGTACCTTGCTGCTCTCTTGGGTATGTAAGCTCACTGTGAGTGTGCAAAGCTGGAATTTACTTTCCTGCATTTAACTTTGTAAGTACATTGACCTTATCTATATAACACATATTTTTCTGATGATCACTGCCTATTTCTTAACAAATATTTGAAACTCAGGAAACCTATATATACCTTTAAGTAGGATGGCCTCCATACAGATCTCTAAATAATCACAAAGATATCTGTGTTATAGCAATCAATCCAGCCCAGGTCAATAATAAATAATATATCATCCCACTCAAAATATTCATTTGTTAAGAAATGTTGGAATAATATGCACGGTGGACACACATTTCAGGAGGAACTAAAGTTTTCTATTCTAACTGCATAACCCTGTACTGTGTAAAGTCTAATGAGTCCTGACTTCAAAAGCTATGGTGAGAGCAGCTACATCATGATTTGCATTTTGAAAATAAAATTTTTGGTTAACTACAGATCTTATTCTTCTTTAATTTACTATTTAGTAGATATGTTTAATTTGTATTTATATATTTATTTCACCCTTTTCTAGTGCAGTAGAGCACATTTATTTCTACACTTACAACGTATTAAAATGTTATTTCCTGTTTATACCTTAACTAAGCACCAGGAACGATGTCAGATTAGCTGTCTGAAAGCTAAAGCATTTAAACTTTGATAAACTAGAGCCATGCAAGTATCAATTGGTGGTCACATATTGCAATTTTAAAATAAAATATAAACAGTACAGGCTTTGAATTATTGCTCCTCAAGGATAATCTGAATCAAATCAATAATAGATGTTATTTTTTGCAGGCTAAATCACTTTATGATACTAACAAAATGATGGCTTAAAGGACCCTCAAGCCGCCAGATGTGCTCTGCGCCGTCATTTAGAGGGTGGATTTTTATAAAATGTTTTAAACTGACCAAGAATTCACTTTGATATAGCCATTTCAATTCAGCCCTTGAAGCCCTCCCACAAGAATTGCGTAAATAATAAGACTGGATTCTGTAACTGTTACACATTTTATTATAAAGTTACCCTATACTTAAGAGCTGAGATTGGTGGTGCAGTGGTAAGTAATTTGCTTTTGAGGATTTTGTTTCATTGGTAAGCCATGGGTTTGATTCCTGTCTTCCACTTGTATTTGTGTTTAACTAATGTACATATTTATTTATATCTATATATCATATGTGTGTTAAAAATATATTAGTCAATTAAAAAAACAAAACAAGTGGAAACATTTTATAAAACTACTGTGTGAACTAGTTATTTTAAATTTTATATATAAATATACTGCACTCCACTTCCTGGGGTGAGGAGGGACCACGGCAGGCCAGAGGGCCGAGGGGGCAACAGAGGTCCGAGGGGGCCACAGAGGTCTGCGTGGGGGCCACATGGGCCAGCAAGGACCAAGAGGGACACAATGGGCCAAGGGGGCCACAGGTGATTGGGGGACATGGAGCTTAGGGAGGCCGCAGTGGTCTGCGAGGGGACACAGGAGGCTCAGGTGGAACACAAGGGGCCCTGGGGGGCCATAGGGGATGCGGGGGAGGACAGCAGGGGCCGTGTGAGATCCGCTGGGCCCCTCAGATGCCAAGGGCCTTGGTGCCTTGCACCGCTTGCACCGGCAGTAGCTCCGCCTCTGATTATGCCTCTCAAACTAAATCCCCCTCCCTAAATTATTATTTAATTTCACTCCTGGTTCTGTCTCTTACTATCCTCAATTCTCTCTCAATCCCATCTTCTTATCAATATTTCCATTAGCAGTAGATCAATTATTTACTCACTTTTCAGAATCCTACAAAGCACAAAAACTGAAGCCTTTACACATTAACAAAAAGTCCACTCTCCCACTTTGTACACCTTTGATGGCATATGAGAACCAAAGGGCCAATATAATCTGCCTATTATAATCATTTTAAAAGTTGGTTTTATTAATCCACAGTACGGCCTCATGCTCATCTCAGGCATGTTTGAATTCTTGAATTCCTTTACCATGTTTGTCCCTACCACCATCGTTGCACTTACTATATAGATGCTGTTGTGAAAGCCTATATTGTGCAAAAGCATCATAAAATGACCCAGGAGTGATCCTAAATTATTCTATGTTAGGAAACCACATAGCTAAAAAAAGAAACAATCTCCCTCTGTATTTTGCCTGAATTAAATTAGTGGTCCCAAAAATGACATAAGACAATGTGTCAGCTTTCCTTCAGCAATCCTGCACCACGTAGCATGGAACAATGCGGCAGGGCTTCTCTGTTGGTACTGTGGTTAACCTCACCAGATTAAGAGAAACCCTAGAGAAATTACAGAAAAACCTTAGACAAATATAACAGGAGAACTTGTTTTGTCCTTCAGGGGCCATAAATAGAAGCCAATGTTCTTGGGGGCATGTATGTTTTTATTCCTGCGGCTCTACGTGGGCTGAAAAGTTGACTCCAGATCAAATACTGTATAAGCCAACAACAAACACATAAAGTATTTATCTCCTGGGATGGATGTGTCATACGGCGTTTAAAGATTCAGTTTGAATTGATAAGATACATTGGGATCACTAAGGGGGCTGCGATACGTCACTGAGGTTGCACTGGAGATTTTCTCCAAAATAGACACCACCGGCTTCAGTGACCAGCTCTGTAGCACTTAAGATGCTTAGTGAATCTGGGAACTGTAGAGAAAACTAAAAAAGCAATGCAGAAAGAAGAAGTCCCACATTGGATAGGGAAGTAACAATTTCATATTAACGTAATAAGGTTACACAATGAAAGTAAACAAGGCATCATGATTTGAAGCAGTGCTAGAGCTAGAGAATGGAGGGCCCTTGTGTAAAAACAAGTTTTCAGCCCCCTCTGAGGGGTTGTAAAAAATTGTTTTGCGCTTAGCCCAATCGGAACCGAATCACTCAATGCTCCTCCCCCAGACCTCTTCCTATAACTGCGCCCCTCATGATGACCCTTTCCCATAACAGCAAACCTTACCATGACCCTTAACTATTGATGCTCCAAGACCCCTTTCCAAAATATGTCAGCAGTCATCCCCTCTCAGCATCCATCACTCACACAGCACTCAACCCCTTCCAGCACCCACTTCACACAGAACCCATCCCCTCTGTGCTTTGCAGCCCTTGCCTTCTTCCCTGATACACATCCCCAACATGCTGAACTGCTCCACACTGCCACCTCTTGGAGCTTCAGTAGAAATGCTTTTATTTAAACACACCGATTTCATACTGAGAGGGTGTGTGTGCAGCCAAGGAGGCACAGGCGGGAACAGGGGGTGCCTAGGGAGCAGAGGAATGTTGAGCCATGGTGTGGAGGCCACAGGGGGCCCCTACACTACAGGAGAAAAATTAAATGCAGGGCCCTGGTGCACTGCACCACTGGTAGATCAACTCCTAATTTGAAGGTGCCAGGTAAAAGACTTTCATTGCATAACAAATTAGTTCTGTGGAGGAAATCTAATTAGCCCCCATAAGGTCAGCCAATCAGTCTAGTTATAGATCTGTTGATAACTTAGATATTGTAGTTAGAAGGAAATCCTGACTTTAATGCAAACCTGCATTGCTATAGTTTTAAAATATATTTTTTAACATCTACAGCACTCCGTTTTGATGTACAAAAAAGTATGATAGCAGATGCAAAACTTCAGTGTATCTTTAATTATAAACAGTTGCAGGCCATTCTACAAGGTTGCATTGGTTGAAGAAAAATAATAAACCTACACTTTTCTCTGAAATGTGACTGACAATCATATATCGTATCGTTGACACATCTCTGAGGTTTTTTACGCCAGGTGCTCCTGATAACTATTTTAATTTATGTGGTTACTGAGCATATTGATCTCACTTCTTAGCTATTTTTACGTTATTCTTGAGTGGCGCGTTCTTGATGCATTTCTGATAATTATTGGTATTGCTCACTGCAAGGTGTGGCGACTAATTTTGGCAAAGAAATAAAAATTCCTCTTTAGATTTTTTATACCAATTTGCTTCCAGGTGGTCATAATTTAGTAATGAATAAAAATCAAATTTCCACTGAACAGAACTGATTGCAGTGTTCGCAATCAAAGTCGGATAGGAAAGTGGTAATAATAGAAAGGGAATATAGAAACAAGCTATTGTAATTTTGCTTGTTATATGTAATTAAATCACATTCCTAATGTACTAATTATTACTAATGTACTAATCACGACATTGACACATCTTCAACCTTATCAAACGAAGCAGTGTGTGTGCCACTAAACACACTAATCATATATGTTGTAAAGAAACCTATTCTTGGCCTTTAACTCTGATGACACCAATCCATTCACTCAAGTGCCTTGTTCACATCTTCTTCACGCATCTTGTACTTAATTCTAACTGTCTGCTCGACCCTCTGTGATCTGGCTTCCATTGTCAGTACTCCACAGAGATATCATTAATCAAAGTAACAAATAACTTGCTCATTGCTAATAGACATTTTCCCCACTAATTTCTCTGAAACTATTACCTGCTTTTAACACTGTTATACAAACGTCTGCTAACTCTCCATTCTTTTGACTATCTTATATCTTAAAGCTATACTTTCATTTTCCATTACTATTGCTGTACCACAAGCCTTAGTCTGGGGCCCCTTACCTGATAAGAGTCCATATGTCTGCGGGCTTGAGATTTGCAACAATTACAGAGCAATTTAATTGAACAAGCGCGCAATTTATGGGCCTAAAGCCAAAACTGGGAAAACCATGCAATCATAAGTAGCATTTCATAGCGTGATCATGATCAATTAAGCAAGGCCGTGACCGTCATCTGGACATCAGTAAAATATGGAGGTTACACATCAATCAATTAGCATATAGAGGTCCGATATGGGATCAGACTCGCAATTCTGCAATTTACAAGATAATAATAATAATAACAAAATAAAAATGAATGGTGATACTGTTTTAGTCCATGTGGGTGGCCTGATATGTATTAACTCATTTATTCCCGAGATTGATATAAAAATAAACATTAAAAAAAAGAATTTTAGATTGCAGATTTGCGAACTTGAGACTGTTGTGCAATTAATTCTAATGTCTTACATCAGTTTCCCCGTCTTTAAAGTGCAGGATTGATTTTTTGTTTGCTTTTACAGTGCTATGAACAGGTGTTTAACCCCCTTGCGAGTCCTATCTGGTACTAGTAGGATTTTCGACTACATTTGCCGTTTAAGGGTGTGAAAACTTTTGAGTGCTTGAGGAATTAACAAAAAACAAAGTCAGAGCTGCTTAAACAGAGAACAAACTAACCTTAATAGATTAGTTCTTTGGACATGATAACCCACTCAGAGAGCTACCTCTTTTATCTCACTTGTGTTCTTCACAGGGAGAAATATCCTGTAGTATATCAGTTTGGTCCCACTCACTAAGGTGACCCAGCCCCGAAATACCAGGCAGCTCTACCCTGAACAGGAGAAACAACAAAACCCGGACGTACGTTTTGGCCTTCATTGGACCTCATCAGTTAGATGAAGCTGAACTCCCCAAGGCACAGTGAGCAAGAGGTCCACGTCTGGAGTCCCCTATGACACTTAGGGAGACTAATCCCTAAGGGTAATTTGCATAAAGAAAAAACAAAGTTGCTCAATCAGAGAATGCTTGAGGAATTGTAGCAATTTAATAGCAATGTGCAATTTTAGCGACTGTAACTTTTGCGACTTGAAATATCAAAGGCTTCTATGGGCTGTAATTTAAGTTTTTGACAACCACAGAGATTTTCAGCCTGTAACCCGTAGATCGTTTGTGGCTAGCTAAAAGACGCCAATTGAATAGCAAATTAGTTTACGGGCTACATTACGGGCTCCTGTAACTTACAATTGCTCAATTGAATAGGGGCCTGGGTCTTTTGCTGTTTTCCAGTCAGTAACCTCATAAAGTATTCGGTTTTCATATGATTTATATACTGATTACACCTACATCCAACTTTCTCGATCAGATGTATCCCACTCAATACTAACCTATTTGACTAACTGTGTATTATTCTAATATTTCTTCTTGGATGTCATTCCTCTCCCTTAAGCTCTAACTGTGCTCCTACTGTAACTTACATTGGACATAATTAAGCCAATTTGTCAAACTGATGGTGCACCAGAGAAGAGAGGATTGTTGGAATACTTTACAGGGAACATGAACAGCAGAAAGGAGTATGGAAATACATTAGTGGTTAAGTTGGCGAAAATCATAAGAGTAGCATATTAGCCCAGAAAATCACCTTGTATTTAAGTGCCATCTCGCTGTATTAGAGTATACTTAGAGACGTTTAAATGAACAAACACAAATGTAGAACTTGCCCATTTTGCCTTTTTCTAGGCTCGCTTCTACCATAGGTACATTAAAAGCCTGCTCATGTATTTTGATTCTCACCAGAGTAAGAGCCAATCTATAAGATTCAAAACTATTGCAAATAATTGTGTCTGTGTTCAACTGCAGTTGACATCACCTGCCTCCTCTGACATACAAAAGCAATAAAAAGTAAATATTTGAATTTACATGTACTCCTTCATATAAAATCTATTTATTATTATTTATTCTTTCAATTTTATTAACTGAAGACATATATCGTTTGATCAGTAATAAAGTTGTCGTACTGCGAGTTTTTGTGTAATGCTCGCAAAGTTTGCTGGTTGCGCATGCCAAAGCCTGCAATAAGCCCAAATAAGGAGAGGGAAGGAGGGTAGAAGAGGTAGGGAGGACACAGGAGGAGAGAGAGAGAGATTGCGTGCTGGGGCAAAGAGACAGGGGATGGAGGGGGGGCAGTGTGACTAAATGAAAGCTAGATCCCATTGGATCATTGGTATATTTTGGTTTTGGGATACATAAAACCTGACCAAGTACTTCTCTAGGCCTTGGCTTTCTTGACCTAGACAGAAATAAAAATGCTCTGCACATAAGATTAACTGCAGAACATTGCATCCTCACACATACAGGCCTTGATAAACAGCAGCCAAGACAGAATATGATGTTTATTTTAGATCTAGGATAAGTAATCTTATCTTAAAGTAATTTTTTTTTCTATATTCTTTGCAGCTTACATCACCTAATATCCAGAGTACTTTAGTAGTAAAAGCCAATATATTTACAAATATATTTGAAGTATCTTCCTACTGACATGCTTCTTTTAACCCATTATTTTGCATTTGATCATGTTATCTTTGCCATAACCTTTTTCATTTCCATTGTATCTCTTATTTAAGCCAAACAAATGTTTCTATCTGTTGTAATCTATGTCAAACTGACGGAAAACTACAAAATGTGAGCTCACTGATACTGTATCTCCGCAACCACATCAAAACTCTTACTCTAAATGCCCTGTTTCCCTAGTAGTAATGCTAATAGGTCTAATCTAGGCTAGACTTGGCTGGTGGGACTGAAACCAAGCTGTGCTGGGGCATGCTTAGCATAATGCTTAAGGCGAATTGTCCATTGGCAGGAGAACATACCCAAACATGGAGATAGACAGCAACAGATTATTATGAAGGTATGCAGGAAACTCCTAGTAGCTCAGCTGAACCCTGTTTGCCTTTTGTGCTTTTGGCAAAGGAATTCTATTTCAAAATGACACATGTTTATTGAACTTTTCTCCATTTTACACAGTAGCTGGGAGTAATTTACAAGCTGGTTACGATAAACTGCAAATTCAGGCTTTTCTTGTGAAACGCTTTCACATTTTCAATATAATTCAGAAACATGCAAGCAACACAATTATAGAGTTGTGAATATCAATCAAATATAAAAAACGAGTACAATGACAAAAATAATGTTTGAAAAGAGCCTAATCAAGCAGGAAAAAAAAGTTATTTGTTTTTCATTAGAAAATATATACATATTGATGCCTCTGCTGGACACCGGATGAATCCATGATGTCTGCATCTGGGCCGGTGAATGGGATGGGGTGTGGTGTAAATCTTCATCTTTATCGAATTATCTTTACAAAGGCTTTCTATTCCCTTCTTCAATTCCCTTACCTTCTAAACTAACTAACTCTGATGAAGTTAATTAACAACAAATTAAATCCTTTACTCTATAAATAGGCTCTTCAAAAATTCAGATATTTCCCCCCAAAAAAATGTTTGTCCAAGTTTGCAGCAGTTAATTTTATTAGATTGCTAGACACTTGAAAACAAGCATCATTTTGCTTGAGCTACAGTAGTGCGTTAACTGTTCTTCTATATCTAATACAATATTATAGACATATTGCCTGTTTGATAAAGTTATTGAGCAACTTGACTAATTTAGAATCTTTTTGCATTATGGAACAATGGGATCATCATTTTCTGGTATTTAAAATATAATAGTTTTTAAAGCAAATTTTCCAGTGTTGAATATATTAATTTAATGTATAATTATTTTAGAGGCTTGTTTCTGTTAGCCAGTAATCACTAATGCAGGTGTATGAGATACACCTGTCAGCCAATGAGCACAAGTACAACTTTGTCTATTAGCATCTCTGCATCCATTTGTTTTGCTTCTTCTTCATTGCTAACCTTCTCCCCTCCCTTCCTAAACATTTTTGTTCTTCGTTTTCTATTTGAAGCAAAGGGGTGGTCTTGAGAGAATTAGACATTCCCTGCAAAGCTGTTTATTCTTAGTCCAGTAGCACTTTGTCTCAAAATACTCCCCCACCCGCCCTCTCTGTTCTGCTAACAACCTTATTCCTCACCTCCTCTCAGTCCCGCGTTCAGGACTTTTCTGTGCTGCCCATATTCTTTGGAACTCTTTGCCTCGCTGCACTAGACTATTCTGCTACTCCAAATCCTTAAAAATCTCACTAAAAAGACATCAATTTAAAGAAGCCTATCACCTCCAGCCTTAATATGCAGAATGCATCTATCGCCCTCTGTATCACACCCAAACCATTGAGAAAGTACTTTGAAAGTTAGATTCTAAGCTAAAAACCAGGGTCCTCTATTCATTTGCATTGTGTTAAAAATGTTATTGCCTTGTACTTAACTCTTGTATAGCGCTGCAGAATATGTTGACACATTAGAAATAAAGAATAATAATAATAATAGCACCTCTGATCCTGATGTCACTAATATTCTTAGGCATAATTAGGCAAATTGATCTAATATAATTCTATTGCAATGTATCACAGATAGCTAAATTACTAACAATTAACATTCAAGGATAGCTAAATTACTAACATCCACACTGTGTATTTATAGCAACACACCACCTTCCTTCAGGACCATTGTCAGCTAGCTACTTTTGTTGAGTGGCTTTGGTAAAGTGAAGCTTTTCGAAGTCACCATACCCACAAAACATCTCCTCTACTCAATAGGTTATGTTAAATATTACTCTGGAGAAGAAGTGGGTGGAATTCATAGAAAACCTACAGTAAAAGAGTAGAGTTGCGTTATTACTTAAACTATGAGTCTAGGCAGTATGTATCGTGATGTGAACCTTGTTTTTAAGGACCTGCTCTTTTTTTATCACATTGGTAATGTTCCTTTGACTTCGTATTTGGTGTATTTACACAATACACTGTAAATTTCCTGGTAGTGCACCATTTGGCAGGGACATTGATGTATATGATATTATATCTGACAAACTCTCTGTGACCTGCCAGTGAGATCAAAGTTACATTATATTTGGATTGTTCATTAAAAACTAGAGTAGTTTATTAACTACCGTATTGGTCCGAATATAAGCCGCACCTTTTTTCCGATTTTTGAGCTTGCGAGTTAAGGGTGCGGCTTATATTCGCGACCGTCAAAAAATCATTGCCGATTTGCGAACTTTGCTTGTAATGTGTGCGGCTTCTATTTGCGAATGCAAAATTACTGCCGATTTGCGCAATTGCGAGTTAAGGGTGCGCGATTGCAAGTTAAGGGTGCCGTTTTTCGTGCTTTAGACTGTGGTATTGAATAGCGATTTACGGTTTTAGTGATTCTAACGTCCTGTAAAGCCTGTAACCTGCAAAAAAAGCTACAGTGCTAATTAGAAAGCCTGTTTCTTGCAATGGCTGATCACTTTGAGAGTCTTTTTCTCTCCAATTTTACGGGTGCGGCTTATGTGTGAGTACTATCTTTTTTCAATTTTTTCCCCTTGAACTTTACGGGTGCGGCTTATATGCGGGTGCGGCTTATATTCGGACCAATATGGTATTATTTTTCCATTGTACATAAGGGAAGCTATTAGGATCAATGGCCTTGCCACCAGAGGATAATTGAGACTAGAGTTGTTTCTATGATGTACCTTTTCTCAATTGTCTGAATGTAATGATTGTGTTTTCCCACTTCTTACAATTGCTTTATTTAGCTGTAGAAAGATCCATGTATGTAAAGAACTGACTATTGTGAATAGGGCTGATTAAATCAATAATTTATGAAGAGCTTTATGTGGACCCACATCACAGTGAGTGGGATGCTCCTGTTGAATAACTTGTATACTATCCCCCCTTTACAGTGTCACCATAAAATAATATACTCCATATTCACAACCTGTAATACGTGATAAGATTGAACACAAAACTCAAATAGAAGGAACCTTGTCTATGAACAAGAAACTCATTGCATTGGGACTGGGATAATACTACACTAGACTACATACATATGTGCCTGCACAATCTCCCCATGTTGTGGAGTAGCTGAGCTGGTCTGTTTTCTCTGGTCATTATCTCTCTAGTTAGGAATTGTGATAATTAGGAACTAGAACTTTGCCATATGGTAAATGAATGTGGCCTTTAGTCTTTTGAGCCCTGCATCAATTTCATTAATTACTGTGCCTCATTCTTTTTTTAGTTGCCTCATGGTATTATCAGCCCAGTAATATTTACATCCCCTTCTGGATCGCTACCTTGTGGTGAAGGGTACTTCAATAAAGTTGTGAGCTACACCATGTAGGGTCACCCAAGATAGGCAGGTCATAGCAGAGCGGTCAGATAAATTGTGGTCCACTGGAAAGGATATTGGCAACCCACTCCAGTATCTTTGCTAAGGTAACCGTTATCCAAGACAACCAGAGACATTAGGATCAGATATGCCTAGCGTGCTGCTACATTGGGCCATGGAGAGTCAGACACAATTGAATGACTTAACAACAACAACATTATTTACATGTTGTGATATAGGTGAAAAAGCCTGTATTTATTTAGACACATGTATCAACATTAAAATTATTACATATTTTATTACTTGATAATATCCTCTCTCTTTTCTTTTTCAGAAAAAAAAATTATTATGACTTTATGAAAATGTTTACACACAGTCAGTCATGTCAAGAGATGTTATGTTGTTGGTAGTGCCATAAAACTCATTCTCATAGTCATTTCCATGAAACATCGTACACATAGACCAGTAATTGCAGGAGCTTGCATAATGGGAGCCACCTCTGGCAAGATTTCAGTCTACACAAAAATTGTTAGTTGCGTTAAAGTTTTAGAAAGTCAAAAGGTGAAGCAAAGGTTTCTTCCTTTACTTTGAAAGTTCCCAAAAAGAACAAACAGAAACGTATGGTTTTAGTGAATGAAAACACACAAGCAATAGATGCTCTACCCATGTTCAATGAGACCTGCCTACTTTCTGGACCTTCATTTGCTGACAACTCAGACAGATAGTTGGATTCCTTAGTCTATAAATTTATGTTGTATTCAGTAACTCTATAGATTGTTTTTGTCTAGGCTGAAAATCTACAAACATGGTGAAAGGCCAAAAACATAGAAGAAAAACAGGCAAATAATGGTTTGGAAAAGACAGTGCTACATATTGAACGGGATGTTACACCGTGAAAATAAATAGCATCAGATAGTATCTGTCATGACTACATTGTTTAGTTACTATAATAGTACCAGTAATTATGGATATGGCCAAGGGCGCATGACATTATTGCATTGTGATTACCTATTATGGTTGTTTGGTTATATGTTTCCTGTACATTGTTATCATGTATACTAGGTATAGTAAGTTAAAGAGGGAAAATGTGATATGGAACAGGAGAATACATGAGGAAAAGGTAAAAAGGCTCTGCACATAAGATTAACTGCAGAACATTGCATCCTCACACATACAGGCCTTGATAAACAGCAGCCAAGACAGATGCCTGCACTTCAGAGAGTCCTAAGCAAACACTGGAGATTAAGATCAAGGTTATTGGTTGCACTACCCAGCTATAGACACCTGTCATGTAATTTAGACATCTGGTGAGTTGTATAACAAGAGCTTCTATAGCAACCAAGGTTGCAAGGCAGATGTAACTTAGTGCTAACATCACACACATACACAAAAGTACACAAGGGTGTGGTATGGGAGATGTATAAATATGTTGGTACAATGATTCAAAAAATGTTCAATCCTAGTTTCACATATCCACAGTGTGAGGCTGTTTTTGTGTTTGTATCCTGAATTGGGAAGTGGTCTTGTTGGAGGCCACTAGTAGCCTATATCCAGTATTCTCTGCCTGTACATCTTCAGTAGTCACCTTTTGTGCCAGAGAGAACGAGAACCACCCAATTCTGCTGGGGTAGGTTTCAACTAGGTTAATATCAAGCCCCCTTGGAGAAGCAGATTGTGACAGTATGTGTGAAGAAATATTATAAAATAAACCTGAAGCTACTTTGCTCATAGATTATAAGACATTAAACTATAATGGCTATGTGCATGAAGAAAATAATGCCAACATTCCAGGACTGCGGTGCTCATCGCGAGGCCTGCAATGAGTGCCGAGTCCCACCAGTTGCTGGCCCCAACTGCTCACCTCGCTTCAAGGGGCGCACAGCGTGACAATGCCGCAACGTGACCAACTATCTTGGTCCACAACTATTATATGGGATACGTACTCCATATTTAAAAAAAGTCAGAAACCTCAATCTCTCTCCATCCATCAACTTGATTAATAACACCTGTCCCTTTAACATTTGTCTCATTTGGTTGTCATTTTGTTTCTCTGTGATGCTTGAGCGTATAACAGGACTAACAACTCTATTGACCCATCTTTCGCACTCATATGGAGCAAGCATACTTTTACATCCTATTGCTGTTAAAAAGATCGACATTGGTCAAATCTGTCTCAGAAACCTGTTTCTTTCTGAGACCCTGCATCCTCTACTGCCTAATCATATGGCCTGGGAATAAGCAGGAAACTGGTGTAGGCATCTTACTGTCTTGCCGACGCACATTCTATAGCGTTCCCTCTTCACACCCCTCTATTTTTGTCCTTTGAAGTTCAAATTATCTGACAATATTTCCCCCTCTCCCTCTCTTTCCCTCCTCACATATAATCATTAACCAAATTATCTAAGTTTCTAAAAAAACATCTCCAGAATATCTCACTTTCTTATACAAGACACAATGTTAATCCATACACTCATCATATCTCACCTTGACTACAGTAAATTGTGCCTTGTTGGCCTCCCCACCAGCCATCTAACTCCATCTTATACCTCGGCTAGACCAATTTACCATTTCTGCAGCACCTCTCTGTCATTCTCTCCACTAGCTTACCATATTCTCCAGAATAAAGTTTACAATCTTGACTTTAGCAAAGTCAAAGCTCTTAGCAACTAAACACCCAATTAACATATCCTCTCTTATCTCTCAATACTCCCCGACCATCCCTTCCTTCTCTAAATAACCTACATGCTTTCTTCAGACTTACTACCTTTTCTCATTTCTATCTACATGAGTCTACTGTCTCCTTGCTTCAAAAGCTCACTAAAATGTAGTTTTTTACTCTAAATATATTTTATTAGAAGAACATAACACTGCACAAACAACTAGTATAAAATTAAAAACATGCATTATACAAACATATATTAATCAATTTTTATAAGTTTATATAATCTTTATATACATCTTTTTTTCTTTTTCTTTATTGAGCATAACTGAACATAAAATTATATTTAATTTTAATTTATATACTAATATCCTCTTAATTTTTCCAAAGCTCTCATTGCTTGTTATTGTATAACCATTGATCCAAGAGGCCCATTTCGTGTCATGATATAATAACCTGTTTTGTAATGAGTATGTTAGTCTTTCCAATTAGGCAACTCTGTCAGTTTTCTCTATCATAATGCGTCAGGCGAGGTCTAATTTTTCCATCTAGTTGCAATACCACATTTTGTTGCTAATAGTTTTCTACATGCAAATATGAAATCTTTAGGGAAAATTTGTGGTGAAAGTATTATTTGTCTATTATTCATAACATTAATAACTTTTTCTGTCATATTTTCCTGACCATGGGACAATTCCACAAAATATGTAAATGTGACCAATTTTGTTCACATCCTCTAAAGCAAAAATCTGACTGATTTTTTTTATATATAACATAATTTTGTTGCTGCCATATACATTCTAAGAGTCACTTTAAGACTTGTTTCAAAAAATATAATTTCTACAACTATTACTTTGAAACCTAGACTTGTATCTCTATTATCTATATGAATGTTAAGATCATTTTCCCATCTTCTTTTTAATTTATGGAAATAGTTTTAATCTAGATACTTATTCCCCCCTTTTCATTTCGATTTTCTAAGTATTTAGTCTCAAACTTGGGGCCTCATTCAATTGCGATTTGGCAATTTGAATAGGGCTTTATATAAGCACAGAGCATATTTTTTTACAGATATTTTTAGTTAGTGAACTTGTATGCAAAAGCAAGGTCTTCACTACCTAAAAACTACTGTAAAAAAATGCGATGTGCTCATATAGAGCCCTATTTAGTTGGCCAAATTGCAATTGAATGAGGCCCTTGGTAAGTGGTCTCGTTACTTCCTGTTTTGGCAGTGAGTTAATAAAGTTCCTAATTTGTAGATCTGATAAAAAAATGTATTTATTAAAATTCCCAAATTAAATCACTTTTCCATTTCTAAAAGAAGCTTATCACCTACACCCTCAATATGCAAACCTTAACATGTCTGTCTCTATTGTGCCCAACTGGTTTAAACACATAGCGGATAAAACACATCCACCTCCAATTATTACAGCCTGATGACTCGATTCTTGCTCATCATGTCTCTGTTAACTCCTCTATCTGGCTCCCAATAATGTTTTCAAAATTCTTGCTTACAGGAATAGGGGCTCCAGCTCTATTGTATTATGTATCTTATCTTATTATGTATCTTATCATTTATTTTCTCATTGCATTTACTGCTTACAATGTGCCACTGTAAGAAGCACTGCAGATTATAAGTAAAGAGTAATGATATAAATAATAATATGGGTTGAATTAAAAATAAAGTAAGTTTTGGTTATTTTATGATGCATGTATTACATTGTGACTTGTTGACGTTTCTTGCAGACAGTATTATAATGTTGGTTGTGCCATGAGATTCTTATAAACCGACTGTTATTTCCATGAATTATTGCACACATAGACTGATAATTGCAGGGAACACAAGATTTGCAAAAGTGGAGCCTCCTCAGTCTAAGAAAATTATTAGTTGCACCAAAGTATTAAAAAGTCAAAAGGTGAAGCAAAGGCCTTATGAGAGTTGCAGTATGCCAATATGTTCAGAAAAAGATTACAAAATATATGGGTTGCATAAGCAGCTTGATGAAATAGCACGATCTATGCTCTTCCTTGATGAAATCAAGGACATAAAACATGGTGATACCTGAGCATTGGATAAGGATAGTTTGAGCAGTGTAAAATCAGTTACTTATGGTAAAAATATTCAAGGTGTATAGTTCATTGGTATGCAGAAGAAAAAGAAAAGTAGTCATTAAACGTTACTAACCCATGGTCATAAAGACCTCTGTCCGCAGTAGCTATTTCTGATTTAAGAGTGTCAGCTACAAGGTGTCAGCTACACTGGAGTACATTATTTCTGCTATGACAGTTTGTCAGAAGATCCTAACATACGGTATTTGCAAAAAAAAAGTTATTTTGTAACCTTTTCAGCACTCATTTTCATGGACAAAAACACTTTTAAACACTGATAAGACAAATATGGGTAATCCATGTTCCATCAAATGCCATTATAATCTATACATTCCTTTGATTAGAATGAAAAATCATATAAGAAATAAAATCAGGCATCCCGTTGATTAGAATGCCCGAGTCAGAGTGACTCAAACTTTAATGGCTTCCCAAACTGCAACAAAGAAAACAACAACATTAACATGAATAGAGGAAGGGGCGGATCTAACGCTGAGGCCCCTGGTTGGAGGGGGAGTGCTGACTACACCATTCCCCCTTACCTTTCTTCCACATCTTGATAAAAGAAACTATGTCACTTAATAAAACAACAATGGGATAAAATCACTAGACATTTTAATAATTGGTTACTTTTAAGATAAAATGCCTATAAAACATTAATGAAGATGGAATCTTACTCCATCCAGTAAGATTACAAAAGTAAGCCTATCAGTAAATGATACATGCTTCAGAGGCTGTGATGTAGCTGGAACTTTAAAACATGGTCTACAGGAATATCCTAAAATCTCACAACTATGGGAAGAAACATATTCAATATTAGAAACACTCACAGGATTCCCTATACCTAGAGAACCAGAAGAGGCATTACCAAATCTATCAAAACATGCACAACATGCAAAACATGCACAACTCTTTTTAGCAATTATAATTATCATAACTAAAAATTGGTAACCCACAATACTAGAAATAAAAGAGTTACAGATGAAAAATGTAAAAAAATGGATATCTTTTTATTACATTTGGACATTAAAAATAGACAAAAATGAATTAATTAATAAGATTAGAACCTAAATAACTTTTAAGAAAGAGAAATCAAGTAATTTCTTAAATTAGATAGGGCTCTATGTAAGCACAGAGAATATTTTTTACAGAAGTTTTTAGTTAGTGAAGACCTTGATTTTGGAGAGAAGTTCACTAACTAAAAACTTCTGTAAAAAAATATGCTCTCTGCTTTTATAGAGCCCTATTCATTTGGCCAAATCGCAATTAAATGAGGCCCTATATGTCAAATATGAAACTTGAAAGGTTCCTTGACATTGTCTTGCAGATGCTCACTGCTTATTAGGTATATATATATAACGTTATAGTTTTAAATTAGAATATATCTAGAACCTCCATAGATGACCACTGGTTATTAGGTATATATATATATATATATATATATATATATATAGTTAATAAATATTTTATTTGTGCTCACATTTGAACATCTAAAATAAGTTAGAAGTTAGTTTTCTGCCCAGAAATACAGTTATTACGCTGCACTCTGGGAACCTAGGCAGGGATGTGCAAATGTACTGTACCTACAAAGTCTTTGCTCTTTAATCCAATACCATTTCAAACATGGCTCCTTTTAGGCATATGCCTGCCCAGGGCTTCTATCGCTCTTTTGCCCACCATAAATTTAATAATTGTTGTGGTAAACTACCTCTCCACAAAATCTACTACACAGGTTAGGAACCGGTCCCGTACTGATGAGAGGCAGTAACCTCAAAACAGCTGTTTGTCATGGCTTGTGCATAATTCTTTCTGGGCTTTGCTTAAAGCTGTGCAATACAGCAGGCATATGCCTAAAATGAGCCATGTTTGAAATGGTATTGGATTAAAGAGCAAAGACTTTGTGGGCATATTTGCATGTCTCTGCCCAGGTTCCTAGAATGCAGAGTAATAACTGTATTTCTTGGAATTCTTGGCCAGAAATAAGTATTTTAACCTATTTTAGAAGTTCAAATATGAGCACAAATGTGCTATTTATTTATTACTGTACTACTGTATGGAGGAGGGCTTCTACCGCTCTTTTGTCCACCATATATTTAATGATATATTATTTAAATTAGAACATATCTAGAACCTCCACTGTGTCCTTTTGTACCACCAGAGGGAAGGGCGGTCCTTCATGCCATGTTTCCCGTTGGGGGTTGTTCCTCTCCTGAGTGCTGAAGGATGACTCTTAGTGAGTCCAACGGTAGACACAGATTTTCTTCATATTGTACTATATATCAGATGTTAAACACCTGGCCCCTCATTCAATTGCAATTTGCCCAATTGAATAGGAGTCTAAATAAGCACATAACATATTTTTTTAAAGAAGTTTTTACTTAGTAAGCATCTATCTAAAAGCAAGGTTTTCACTTTAAAAAATATATGTTATGTGCTTATTTAGAGCAATATTCAATTGGCCAAATCGCAATTGAATGAGGGCCCTAGGGCCTCATTCTATTAACGGCCGTAAAACGGCCGCAAAGCTGTGAGTCCTTGCGGCCGTCTTACGGCCCCGTGTAGAGCTACCTTTACCTTGCAATTCAATTATACGGCACCGCAAGGATATCCCCTTACGGCTGGCCGCATATCATGCAAACGTCCGGAAGCTTTTTCCCAGCGCCCGTAAATCTTGTTTTCCGGCCGCAAAGTCAGAAAACTGTAAATGCAAATATAAAATCGAGAATGCACTGTAAAGCTCCGTAAATGCTAGGCATCATAATGGGGGACATGAGGATTAATAGCAACACCCTCTCAAGCTTGCACATCAGCCCAAATCCGATATATTATTTACGGATTACTTTACGTCCCGTAGTTCCGCGGGCTAGTCCTTGTTAAAACCCGTACGGGTTCGGAGATGGAGGGCCGCAAACCAAGCATTGTACAAGCCAATATATATTCAATCCAGCACTGCAAAGCACTGTAAATAGTGGGGAACATAATGGGGGGGCATGAGGATTAATAGCAAAACATTCTCAAGCTTGCACATCGCCAAATTGTACTTTGATTTTAAAATCCGTACAAGTCCCACGGACTTCAATGATCAAGCTCGTTATTCAAACCCGTGCGGGCTTGCATGATAGATGAAGTTAAATATCTTTATTTGCGGATTTGAGAGTAGGGGAATGTTGAGCTATTAATTCTAAAACCAAACATCACTTTCACTTTTAATAAAAGTACAGGATGGCTTTTCTATGCTACGACTTGTAAGTAAGCCCTTTACGACCCGTAGGTCTATTTGACCTATTTACATATTCGACGGAGGCTAATCCCGCAGCCTTTGCGGGTCTGAGGTGCTCCAAGCCCTTGGGACTTTGTCCACGGATATTTGACAAGAATTTAAAAATACAAAAATTACGGATTTGAGTGTAGGGGAATGTTGTGCTATGAATGCTAACCCCTCCAATCACTTTATAGTCTCCTCAAAGTGCAGGATGGCTTTATTTGAGCTATTTTATGTGCTTAATTGGTGTTAGCGGGACCTTTTTCGTGCAAGTAAGCTGCGGCTCGCTTTTAGCCTTGCAGAGAGGGTTCCCGGAGCAATAGAATAGCAACCGGGCTTTCTTGCGGCCGAAACTCTTGCGGCCATTTAAGATCAAAGGCTTTCCTCCGGCGCGAGCCGCCGCAAGGGATAGCAAGGCGCCAGCCGCAAGCCTGCCGGAATCCCCGGCCGGAAGGGAATAGAATAGCCGAATAGCTTGCGGCCGGTCCTTGCGGCCCCGCATCTCCTACGGCCGTTAATATATTGAGACCCCTAGGATGGAAGTCAGTGTATCCAGCATGACTTACCACATACATTTCTTTAAACATTATACATAAAGGGAAACAACATCTGTCACAGTTCTTAGACCACATCCCATGTCCATCTTGTTAGCCTTCCTGGGCTAGGGTCCCAAATAGCAGATTCTGTGAATTCAGGGGGCTGTGAAAATAAAGTTTTGGGTCATACAGGGCCCTGTTTGTGAGGTTTAGGAGAGCCCTACCCCTGCCCCCCCAAGTCAGTCGTGAGAAGAATGATAAAAAATGTCTAATTGACCATCATGGACACTTTTCCCTATATTGGGAGCTAAACAATCAAATGAATATGAACACACACATTTATACAAATTTATACACATAAAATATAACACAAATTCTATCACATAAACAAACATCTATGCACCCTATACTCTATGCATAGATATTAGTACAATCACATATTAATTAAAGAACTAGACTTGATAATTTATACTATATATAATTAATAATAAAAATGTAGCATTTTCTGTGACTAATACATCTACAGTTTAGGCAAAAAACATTTGTTTTCATTGTTCTTTTTTTTAAAAGATCAAAACAACAACAATTACATCACAAACACTGAGACAATGTGGTTAAAGTAATTAAGAAGATTAGTGCTCGGGAGGTGACATTAAAAATCCCCTCTTGCCCAGGATCCATTCATAGGCCTAGGCTGGCATGAAGTAGGTTTTCATTTTTTGTTTTAGGCGAAGATAGTGAAGGGGATGTGAAGATGTAAGGGAAGGGCATGGAGATGAAGAAAGAAGGAATTGACGCCAACTGAGTCTCCCTCATTGTGGGTCCTGGGTTAAATATTTCATCCAGTGCCTCCACACTTTACTGAAAGTCTTGTCTGAATGAGAAAGTAACCAACTACTTGGCACCTATAGCTTTACACAGGTTGTGATCAGCTGCCCCACTTCTCTGGTGTGTAATTCCAGATGCTCCTGGAGGTGCAATGCAAGGACTGTGGAGACAGGACTGTGGTTATTATGTAGGATTGTCATAAAGTGAGCTCCTGCATGAAGCATTTCAACTATTTTGGGGGTAAAGAAGGAGTAGGGTGAATTCCTATAGCCTGCGATACTTACATTGAGCTATTTTGAGGTGGGTGAGCTGTTGAGCTGCTGTGAGCTGCACTTTTTAATTTATTTATCTGCATTTTTTAGGGCATATTATTTGGGGGCTAGTATATTGGCTTCCTCATTGTGTAACATTTAATTTGAATATTTGGGGCCAAAAATGGATTCTACTGAATTATACCACCTTTATTCATTTGTAACAAGGCTCTGGGGAGTTAGGCTACTGCATCAAGTAGGATTTACTTAAAGGCCTATTCAAGTGAGGTGGGTTATGAATGCATCTTGTAGAGGAGCATTATAATCCACCTAGCAAACATGTTTGCATGAAAAAAAAAGCAAACTATTTTTTATATTAAAAATAAATTGTGCTGGGGGTGATTAAGACACCCCCAAAATGGCCGCTGCACTAAATGGCACGGTTTTGTAAAACCGTAGCCTTTTGTCCTGAAATCAGCAAAGAGCGATGACGTCACCCGTGATGTCACCGCTGCTTCCGATTATCTCCGAGCACAGTTTAGAGGTTTCTGAAACCATCAATGGAGGAAGGAGGAGGAGGGAGAATGGGGGGATATTGGCGGACTACACTTGCGCACAAGTGTGTGTGTCTGTATGAGTGAGTGTGTGTGTCTGTGTGAGTGAGTGTGTATGTCTGTGTGAGTGAGAGTGTGTCTGTGAGTGAGAGAGGGTTTGAGTGTATGTGTGAGTGTCTGAGTGTGTGAGTGTCTGAGTGTGAGTGTTTGAGTATGTGAGTGTGAGTGTCTCAGTGTCTATGTGAGTGTCTGTGTGAGTGAGTGTGTCTGTGTGAGTGTGTCTGTGTGAGTCTGTGAGTGAGTGAGTGTGTGTGAATGTGTATGTGTCATTGAGAGTGAGTCTGTGTGTGGGTGAGTGTCTGAGGGTGAGTGTCTGAGTGAGTGTCTGTGAGAGTGTGTCACAGGGCAATTCACTGAGGCTGGGGCAGATGATGGGGGCAATTCACTGGGGCTGGGGGAGGTCACCGTGCAATTCACTGGGGCTCTGGAGGTCACGGGGCAATTCACTGGGGCTGGGGCAGGTGATGGGGCAATTCACTGGAGCAGGGGGAGGTCATTAGGCAATTCACTGGGGCTGTGGGGCAATTCACTGGTGATGGGGATGGGGCAATTCACTGGGGTTGGGGGAGTTCTCAGGACAATTCACTGGGGCTGGAGGGCAATTCACTGGGGCTGGGGCAGGTCACAGGTCAGTTCACTGGGGCTGGGGGACCTAATGGAGCAGTTCACTGGGGCTGGGGGAGGTCAAAGGTCAATTCATTGGGGCTAGGGGAGGTCACAGGGCAATTCACTGGGGCTGGGGCAGGTGATGGGGCAATTCACTGGGGCTGGGGGAGGTGATGGGGCAATTCACTGGGGCTGGGGGAGGTGATGGGGCAATTCACTGGGGCTGGGAGAAGTATCACCTGTGATGTAGATAAAACAATCAGTGAATGAAGGGACTCAAGCTTGTTCTGGGTATTACAGAAATCTACAGGAAAGCTGCAGCTCAATTCACAGACAAAAGATACAATGCATTATATATGCTAATTTTCCCTGGGATTTTCAGGGGGTGTCAACATTGATAGAAAACAGTTTGCAAATGCAAGAAATTCACTAAACTTCAGGGTAACAGTTTAAATGTTTATTTTGGTATTTTTTCATGCAAACAATTTTTTTCATACACTACTAATTCTCCTCTATTAGATGCATTAATAACCCAGCTCACTTGCATATACGTTTTATTGGGACGTTTGGTGAGCTAATTAGATAGGCTTATGCACCCTTTTATATTCCTGCTCACTTTTTATATTCCTCTGAGTAATTGCAAAAAGATACCCTATTTTAATTAATGAGGCCTCTAACTACTCATATAATAACTCTAAAATAATATACATTTTATTATTTGGCAATGTTCTGGGACTGTTCTGTTTCCCACACTGGAGCCATTAAGACGTGCAGAAAATGTTGTAGACAGCATATATTAATAGTAGTGTTAGGAAATTCTTGTAATTGTATACTTGTTTCCATGAAACATTATGCATATAGACTAATAATAAGGTGCATTGATTTCATAATGGCAATTTCCTCTGGTTTCTAAGAGAAAATTGTTAGTTGTACCAGTATTAGAAAGTCAAAAGGTGAACCAAAGGTCTTTTGATTAACATGCAGGAATATAGACATTATTATCACACTAAACAACGGAAATATATTCATATTCTGCCAAAAAGACATTTACTTCACTTAAATAGCAAATTGACACAAAACTATGAATAGGGGGAGCTTTGTGATTGGGCTTATACATGAACGATACAATTGGATGCTGTAAGTATGAATGGTAGCTTTATTGTAGCCGTGCACCGATTGGTACCCTATGCACCGTTATCATATTCCAATGGAAACTTTGCAACAAAGAGTTATGAACAATATGCGCTGTAATAGCTTTTGTGTGTGTAAATTGGTATCCAAATGTTTTTATTCTAGAATGTACAATGGCCTCAGCAGTAGTACTGTAGCCCATTCAAAATATGAAATAAGAAAATGATTGGTTGGGTAGAAGCACTATCTACATGATTCTATACCAACTTTAAAGTTAGTTTTAATTAGATTCATTAACATTTTTTTTAAACAAATATTTATTTTACTTGCTGCCAAAATGTACATTATATTCAATAAAAAATCATATATACATTCAGTGGCCCTATTATCAAAAATGTATGATTTTAGGTCACTAGCTTTGGACACTTTTGAAACCTTACTTTGTGAGATGTGATAGACAACTTGTCATTACAATGTATTCTCGATGAAACTGTTTTCTATCAAATATATGCTCAACCCTGATTAATTGCACCCTTTTTTGGGGGGTGTAAAATTGTCTCACCTCCTCTAAATATTAGAAAGGTAATTGAACCTCTATTAACTGTCATGTCATCCATGTGGCAGCACTAGAAGAGCAAGGAGTATTATTCCGAGCAGTGGAATGTTAATGGAATCCCAATATCATGCCAATACCTTTAAAGTCGACATTGGGTCGCTTTGTCAAATGGTCTTTTCTCTCAAATGAGATGTCTCATACTTATAATTGTAACATGAGGGCAGCAATACCATGGCATAGAAATGGGATCATTTTCTCTTTCAAATATGGCCTTCCTTGATAAATACAGAGTCAAAAAGCCACTCTTAGACAATGCCGTAATTATTCCAAATCAGCCATCAGCAGTAGATTGACTTTCTAGCATTAGACTATCCTGCGATCTTGACGGAAGACGTAGGCTATAATACTAACTAGAAAGGGGAAATCTTGACATAACATAGCATAACTATACAAAATATTTTTATTTGATTTAACATTTTATATTTTATCTTAGTTTTAATTCTCTGGTACATTGACCTAGTTTGCTAAGTGTGTTGAGCACAGACACAGGTCTAGAAGTAGTTAAAAAGACTGAGGGTAAATTAATTAATTAATTAAGAGTTAACTTAATAGTAATAATATTTAAACTTTAAACTGAAACAGGATCTCACATTTTAGAGGAACGCCTTAAAAACTTCAGTTCCTAATTAGCCCTATTGTAGTAAGGTCACACCATGATAAATGTGATGACATAAGGATGAAAAGTATGAATAAAAAGAATATAAATATATATATATATATATATATATATATATATAGTACACACCCATGGGGATAGATGCCGGATAAATGTAGTTTCTGGTTGCTTGAGAGTTACTATTAAAATAAGCCTAGATTAGCTACACATAGGATGCTCTGCTAAGTGTATATATTATATATATATATATATATATATATATATATATATATATATATATATATACAGTATCTCACAAAAGTGAGTACACCCCTCACATTTTTGTAAATATTTTATTATATATTTTCATGTGACAACACTGAACAAATGACGCTCTGCTGCAATGTAAAGTAGTAAGTCTACAGCCTGTATAACAGTGTACATTTGCTGTGCCCTCAAAATAACTCAACACACAGCCATTAATGTCTAAACCATTGGCAACAAAAGTGAGTACACCCCTAAGTGGAAATGTCCAAACTTGGCCCAAAGTGTCAATATTTTGTGTGGCCACCATTATTTTCCAGCACTGATGGACCCTCATGGGCATGGAGTTCACCAGAGCTTCACAGGTTGCCACTGGAGTCCTCTTCCACTCCTCCATAATGATATCACGGAGCTGGTGGATGTTAGAGACCTTGCACTCCCCCACCTTCTGTTTGAGGATGCCCCACAGATGCGCAATAGGGTTTAGGTCTGGGGACATGCTTGGTCAGTCCATCCCCTGTACCTTCTTCTTCTTTAGCAAGGCAGTTGTCATCTTGGAGGTGTGTTTGGGGTCGTTATCATGTTGGAATACTGCCCTGCGGCCCAGTCTCCGAAGGGAGGGGATCATGCTCTGTTTCAGTATGTCACACTACATGTTGGCATTCATGGTTCCCTCAATGACCTGTAGCTTCCCAGTGCTGGTAGCAGTCACTTGATAAAGAGAGATCAGACCTCTCAAAAGATTGTCAATATAAATAAGGTATTTATCCAATACAAAGAGTATCACAATATACTGCAATATTCATTATTCATTTATATATACAGTATATAAAAATAATTGCTAAATTATATATATATATATCCAATAAGGAGGTTGAAAAGAGGTCAACTGCAATGACCAACAGTGATGCTGTATGTGCTGTCACTTCTCCCAGTAAGGCTGATTTGTCGTCATGTATAGAAGCTGTCCACTGAGAACTTTCTAGTGTCATAGGTACAGTATGTGTGGAAGAATACAATATTTAGCTCTTTGGTGAATATCTGACAATTTGTCGACGTTGGCCATTCTCTATACACTATATGTTGTGAAGACATTTCCATAGGATCTTTGATGAGGCTGTACCTTTCTTATTCTTTCAGATATAAAGTCTGCTCTGCTCTAATAATGGTAACTGATGCTTTGCACTGTTAAGAAATTTTCCACGAAAACCAGAGTATATGTTACACCCATATTTGCTAAATTATGGCGGACATCCAGATATGACCCAAGAGATGTCAATGGAAAATACAGCCAAACTGCTTTCTGGTAACAACTTGGGAAAATCCTGATTTGGTTATATTAAGTGTTTTGAAAGAAACACAACAAGTTAGATCTGCCAGGGACATTTTTACTTTTTCACTTTACCATAAAACAATGAAGCAATAATAGAAAGGTAATTATTAAATGCTAATTATAAAGTATCAAGCAGACTATAAACTAAATACAAGATCGGCAAAGTTCCAAACCCTGTTCTTGTTATAAGTGAAACTGTCATTAAGAATTAATTAGAGTGTTCTTCTTGTATACTTTCCAGTTTCAAGTAACACCTGTGTGAAAAAAGGTAATTTTATTACATATTTTATTACTTGTATTTCTCTGAAATTTGCAGCAAGTAGAAAACAGGTTTTCTGGGAAGTTTAGGTAAGATGTGCTTTCCGGCTAGATAGTTCAAGTGTTTCTTATGTTCTATCAAAATCTATGATTTAAAAAAAAAAGAAAATGGACGTCTGATGCTAGCTCTAATCTACAGTATACAATAAAAAAGGAGAAAAAGGGCAACTCTTAGATTAGTGCTAATCCCTCAGTATGCTTCGTAGAAGGCAAGACTTGAGGTGCAAATGATGCTTACTGTAATCAACAATGAAATGAGCTGTAGAGAAGATATGTACACTTCCAGAACAGCATATAAGGATTATGAAGAAGATCATGTGTGTGTTTCAACAGTTAGTAACTTAATTTAGCCATCCTGGCAATAACAGTAACTCTTCTACGTAGAAGTAAACTAGCAAAATGCACGTCAGGCTGTTAGCGAGTGGATGTTGCGTTGTGATGACATCACATGCCGCAGGACGATACAGTGCTAGCAGGTTCTCTTGGCTTAAAGAACTTTATCTATACTTCTGAAAAAAAAATTGTTGGGTGTATATGTTGTGGTAGGCCAAGTATATTTGCCATCGGAGGATTATGCTTAAGGACAAACCTTTGGGCAGATACCACATTTTGAAGTACACATTAGTCTAAACTTGACATGAGCAAATAATTGTTGTTGTTCAGTCTTTCAATCATGTCCAACTCTCTGTGACCATATGGACCACAGCATGCCAGGTCTGTGTTTTTGATTGTGCTTATCCATATGGTTTTGTAGGCAAAGATACTGGAGTGGGTTGCCAGGTCCTTGTCTGACCCCTCTGCTATGACCTGCCCATCTTGGGTGACCCTACATGGTATATCTCACAGCTTCATAGAGGTACACAAGTCCCTTCACCACAACACGGTAGCGATCCAGAAGGGAAGCAAATAGTAGGAAGTACTTGATCCTAATATAATATGTACTGTAACCTTGTTAAAGTGTAATAATATACAGTACCACATAAATGTACACAAACTCAAAGGAACCTCAACAAATAATAGGGGCTTGAAAAAGGTTTTACATTTTGCTATGCAATAGAGTTGTCATTATTCCTGAGAGCACCTTATTATGGAAAATTACCTGTTTGGTTCACTATTTCAACTTTTCACTAAAATAGGGTTTTCCAACCACAAGGGCTACTGGGCATATTTCAGAAATAGAATGAAGCAAAACAAATGTATATATCTATACATCTTGGTTTTGGTTGCAGATGCAATGTCTGTTTTCCTAAATTCTAAATATAACAGCTCACAAACTGTTACCTAGAATTTGATGTTTATTTATATGAGTTGTGGGCTGTAGAAATTGTGAAGTTTGCTAAAGTATGATAGAGGAAAAGGAGAGGGCATGGAGAGGAGGTATTTATAGAACAAGCATGGGGAGGTATGACAGGTCTATCAAAACTGACTAGAGATCCTCTATAAAAAAAATATATATGAATAATTAAAAAAAAGTATACCTCTATGTGTCCATAACTTTGTAAGCCAGTTGGAACCCATATTAAGTCCTCTATCTTTGGTGCTGAAGAATGTGACCATCTTCATTTTAAATGTTTTTTTTCCACTAAAGAGAAGTTTACAATGGAACTCCAAAACACTTGACTCCAATGGACTCTGTGGCTAACCACAACAATACATGAAGGGATTCTTGCCCATAAAGTGACTCATGACATTTCTTGGGGAACTCCTATTCCCCAACTTAGTGGTCACCAACTTTGACCTCCCACAGTCTCTACTACCAGGAAAGTCAATCTTACCAGCTTCAGAGACTGCATACTACTGAACATGCTTTTTTCCATTGACACCGAGGATTGTCCTATTGGTCAAATTGAAGCACCTCAAGCTTACTAGCCCATTGGTCACCAGCTCTGTGGATCAAACCAATTAGGAATAAGCCAAAGTCATCTCTCAGATCTCGGCTCATTGAAGGACTGATAGGGAGGGAATATATGCAATCAATGTACATAGGTTAATGTTTTACAATATGCTATTGTTCTGAAGGAAGATAAAAACCCAAAGTGTTTACAATAAAGGTGTACCTTTTTATTTATTATTATTTTATTTATTTATTTTAATTTTGACACCCTTTTAGAATATTTTGTATGCCCTCTTTAATGGAGTAATGGAGTCTGGAAAAATAAAGTATAATTTTAAGTAAACTAAACCCATATTGTTCCATTCCGATACCTAGCACTAGGACTATTTGACTATTATAAAAAGTTTAAAGGAACCAACAGACTGAAGTAATAAAAATAATAGTAAATAATTGGTTTAAGGCTCCATAATATGATACAGTAATTCAGCAGATATGAAACTTACTGAGATTCTCATTTTTTAATCAGAGCAAATTTTACCATTTAAATCGATGTTTATACTGTTGGAGGTCTTCCACAATAAAACTATTAATTGGTAGATTGACAATGTTTTATTTATTAAACGGTAGAGCCCTCACACCGTGCCGGATGGTCTACCTGTAACTACACGCCTGATTTTATACTGCTACCCCAATGAATTGTCAAGAAAATGCCTCAGGCCAACATCATTCTTAAAGAATAAGAATATGTGTGAAAAAAACAAAAACGAAGTTTTATCGAGTTTCAATATTGTATATAAAAAAGCACAAAAAGTTTACAAAAAAAGATCAGCTAAGTTTTAAAA
This sequence comes from Discoglossus pictus, assembly GCA_027410445.1. NCBI lineage: Eukaryota > Metazoa > Chordata > Amphibia > Anura > Alytidae > Discoglossus > Discoglossus pictus. The sequence continues at coordinate 29,370,958 of CM050163.1, read as the reverse complement.
TATAAAAAAGAAGAAATAGTTTTTGACCAGCATGGTTAATATTTTTGCTTAATATAGTATCTGTAAAATATAAAGTTAAACCAAAATACATAAATAAATAAAATATTAGTTATATTTTCTCTAGTATTGAGATTATAGGCAATACAATTAAGATGGAAAAAATAGATACCTATTAATTTGCTGTAATAATGTTTACATTTTTATACGTGTGTTATTTCTTATTTGAGTCTATTTCATGCTTTTTAATATTATTATTATTAGAATAAAGCTGATGCTTACAACTTCTGGTCCAATGTATACTTTTAAGGCCCATTTTCAGACATTTTGGATCATATACAATATTTAACATTTTTCTTTACTTATATATTTAAAGTTATACATAGTTTATTTTTTTTAAATGATATTGGGTTGTAATTTATCATAAAATGTTATTACAATTTTAACCAAAAAAATAAGAATTGTCATAAAATCTAGGCCATTGATACCAAACATTAGAGTGAGAATTATGAAAGAAAATATATTCATTAAAATTAAAAAATTCACAGGCACCCAAAACTCAAATTTCTACCTAAATTCCCTGAAATATTCATTTCCCCAAAAACTTAATTTGCAACATATATTTGTATGCATATGCCAAAAAGGTATTTGTTATCATTTACATTTCAACTGTTCCTGCTGAGTTAGGCTGTGAAAAAACTCAGCCGGCTGTGGGATAATTTTTTAAGACAGACCCTAAATGTCCAGGGATTTAAAGATTTCCTGAAAGGCTCCATTGACGTTGACAATACAGAGCCATGATGTTCCTCACAGCTTGTGGGCATTAGCTCCTTAGACTACATAAAGTCTCCAGAAGAAGCCAGCCATGTACTTAAAGGACTGAACAATCAGAAAAGATATATGTTTGAAAACTTCAAGTCCGACTAAGAGCCTAATTAGTTAATGTTGCCTCTACTGGACTCTGGAACATCTATGATACATTAGTGGACGTTGTGTGTGTGACAGGGGGTTGTCATTTCTGGAGAAGTTGTGGTTGCATTGAATGATGCAATGTATCTGCATCTGGGCCAGTGAAGGTGAAGGGATATGGTGTCAATTTCATGTATCCAATTATCTAACAAAGACTCTCTGTTCCCTGTTTACACACTCCTCCCTTCACTGATGACTACAAGCACTCATGCCGACCATCCACCTCTCAGGTAACAAATACAAAAAGGATTCCTGTACAGAGTCTTCAAACATTCAGATTTGCCCCCCAAAAAGTTCCTGGCTTACACTGTTGCTAATATTATCAGTTTGGTACATAGTTAACTAAAAAGTTTTCTTTTTGTTTTGCGTTTTTATCCAAGGTATCAAAAAAGAAAGACTACTTGTATACACATAAGGATTCAAGTTTAATCCACTCTTGTTTTTGGAGGTGAAGGTGAATGAGTACAGATTGCACTGAATAAAGAGAATTTGAAGAACACAATTTGGGTGGCTTTTGAATTGACTTTGGAAACATAACAATTAAGATAGGCATTAACCTAATTTATGTGGTGCAATTTTCTTGCTTTGGTGTTGTTGTTGAGTCCTTCAGTTGTGTCTGACTCTAGGTGACCATATGGACTGCAGCACCCAGACACATCTGTCTGTCTTTCTGGCCCTGCTTATCCATTTGGTTATCTTGGCAGAGATAGGGGCGATGGCAGTTCCTTCTTCAGTGGACTGTGATTTATCTGATCTCTCTGATATGCCTTGTCCATCTTATAATAAATTTCATGATGAAAAAAATATTTAGTTTTCATTGATTTATGTTATAAATCCATTAAGCATTTGAGATCAAACACAAAATATGACAAAGCACAAAATTGGCGGTTTGTTGGATTTGGTATTGCACAACATAAAATATACATTATATTAACCCAATTAGAAGACAAATTAATTGGTAAATAAATGGCACATTTATCCTGTTCTTTTTTTACATTACTGGGATTGAGTCAGCAGCGAGAAGATATTACTACATCTACTGTATTTAAGCGAATCTAGTGCGCCATTGAATCTAACGCGCACTCCAAATTTGGAACCCATTAATCTAAAAAAAGTTTTTGCTGGCAAATGTAATGCGCATTTGTACAAGAAGTACCGAACAGTGTGCCAATATGCTGGGGCTCTCTACGTGCCAGGGTCTGTGTGCCATTGTGCTGAGGCTCTCTGGGTGCCAGGCTCTGCGTGCCACTGTGCTGGGGCTCTCTGGGTGCCAGGCTTATGTGTGCCACTGTGGTGGGGCTCTCTGGGTGCCAGGCTTATGTGTGGCACTGTGCTGGGGCTCTCTGGGTGCCAGGCTTATGTGTGGCACTGTGCTGGGGCTCTCTACATGGCAGGCTCTGCGTGGCACTGTGCTGGGGCTCTCTGGGTGCCAGGCTCTGTGTGCCAGTGTGCTGGGGCTCTCTGGGTGCCAGGCTCTGTGTGCCACTGTGATGGGGCTCTCTACATGCCAGGCTCTGCGTGGCACTGTGCTGGGGCTCTCTGGGTGCCAGGCTCTGTGTGCCATTGTGCTGGGGCTCTCTGGGTGCCAGGCTCTGTGTGCCAGTGTGCTGGGGCTCTCTGGGTGCCAGGCTCTGCATGCCACTGTGCTGAGGCTCTCTGGGTGCCAGGCTCTGTGTGCCATTGTGCTGAGGCTCTCTGGGTGCCAGGCTCTGTGTGCCACTGTGCTGGGGCTCTCTACGTGCCAGGGTCTGCGTACCACTGTGCTGGGACTCTCTATGTGCCAGGCTCTGTGTGCCACTGTGATGGGGCTCTCTACATGCCAGGCTCTGCGTGGCACTGCGCTGGGGCTCTCTGTGTGCCAGGCTCTGTGTGCCATTGAGCTGGGGCTCTCTGGGTGCCAGGCTCTGTGTGCCAGTGTGCTGGGGCTCTCTGGGTGCCAGGCTCTATGTGCCACTGTGCTGAGGCTCTCTGGGTGCCAGGCTCTGTGTGCCACTGTGCTGAGGCTCTCTGGGTGCCAGGCTCTGCGTGCCACTGTGCTAAGGCTCTCTGGGTGCCAGGCTCTGTGTGCCATTGTGCTGAGGCTCTCTGGGTGCCAGGCTCTGTGTGCCACTGTGCTGCCGTTGACAATACAGAGCCATGATGTTCCTCTCAGCTTGTGGGCATTAGCTCCTTAGACTACATAAAGTCTCCAGAAGAAGCCAGCCATGTACTTAAAGGACTGAACAATCAGAAAAGATATATGTTTGAAAACTTCAAGTCCGACTAAGAGCCTAATTAGTTAATGTTGCCTCTACAGGACTCTGGAACATCTATGATACATTAGTGGACGTTGTGTGTGTGACAGGGGGTTGTCATTTCTGGAGAAGTTGTGGTTGCATTGAATGATGCAATGTGTCTGCATCTGGGCCAGTGAAGGTGAAGGGATATGGTGTCAATTTCACGTATCCAATTATCTAACAAAGACTCTCTGTTCCCTGTTTACACACTCCTCCCTTCACTGATGACTACAAGCACTCATGCCGAGCATCCACCTCTCAGGTAACAAATACAAAATGGATTCCTGTACAGAGTCTTCAAAAATTCAGATTTGCCCCCCAAAAAGTTCCTGGCTTACACGGTTGCTAATATTATCAGTTTGGTACATAGTTGACAAACAAGTGTCTTTTTTTTTGCGTTTTTATCCAAGGTATCAAAAAGGAAAGACTACTTGTATACACATAAGGATTCAAGTTTAATCCACTCTTGTTTATCGAGGGGAAGGTGAATGAGTACGATTGCACTAAATAAAGAGAATTGAAGAACACACCATAGGACACTTTTGAATTTACTTTGGAAACATAACAATTAAGATAGGCATTAACCTAATTTATGTGGTGCAATTTTCAAGATTGCTTTGGTGTTGTTGTTGAGTCCTTTAGTTGTGTCTGACTCTTGGTGACCAAATGGACTGCAACACTCAGACACATCTGTCTGTCTTTCTGGCCCTGCTTATCCATTTGGTTATCTTGGCAGAGATAGGGGCGATGGCAGTTCCTTCTTCAGTGGACTGTGATTTATCTGATCTCTCTGATATGCCTTGTCCATCTTGGGTGACCCTAAATGGTTCATTAGGCTCTTCACCAGCTTCATTGAAGTACACAAGCACCTTCACCACGACAAGGTAGTGATCAAGAAAGGAGAAGATTGTTTGCATCATTATATTTAGCTTCATCATTACTTAGGATATATATTTTATTTAACTTTAAAACATATTACTCAAAGTGTGCAGTATGCAGGTTATTACTGGTGGAGGTTATCCTTTCATTTCATGGCAATTTTATAATAAATTTCATGATGAAAAAATTATTTAGTTTTCATTGATTTATGTTATAAATCCATCAAGCATTTGAGATCAAACACAAAATATGACAAAGCACTAAATTGGCGGTTTGTTGGAATTGGTATTGCACAACATAAAATATACATTATATTAACCCAATTAGAAGACAAATTAATTGGTAAATAAATGGCACATTTATCCTGTTCTTTTTTTACATTACTGGGATTGAGTCAGCAGCGAGAAGATATTACTACATCTACTGTATTTAAGCGAATCTAGTGCGCCATTGAATCTAACGCGCACTCCAAATTTGGAACCCATTAATCTAAAAAAAGTTTTTGCTGGCAAATGTAATGTGCATTTGTAAAAGAAGTACCGAACAGTGTGGCACTGTGCTGGGGCTCTCTACGTGCCAGGGTCTGTGTGCCATTGTGCTGAGGCTCTCTGGGTGCCAGGCTCTGTGTGCCACTGTGCTGGGGCTCTCTGGGTGCCAGGCTCTGTGTGCCAATGTGCTGGGGCTCTCTGGGTGCCAGGCTTATGTGTGCCACTGTGCTGGGGCTCTCTGGGTGCCAGGCTTATGTGTGGCACTGTGCTGGGGCTCTCTACATGGCAGGCTCTGCGTGACAGTGTGCTGGGGCTCTCTGGGTGCCAGGCTCTGCGTGCCACTGTGCTGGGGCTCTCTGGGTGCCAGGCTCTGTGTGCCATTGTGCTGGGGCTCTCTGGATGCCACTTTCTCCAGTAGTCCCCCACTCTATTTTATTTAACCCTTGAAGTACTACAAGTTGACTATTTGTAAGCTAATTTTAATTAAAACGATGTACGCTACATTTTATATTACATCATTATTGTTCTGAATATATGTCAGGAAGTGCAGCTAAATCAATAAGGGCAAAAGAGAGACTAAGCCATGAGGTGCAGTTAGCTATTACCTCTATTTTTTAAAGTGAAAAGCCTATTTAAGCCTTATGCACATCCAATATATTGAAACTAACATTACCTACAGATAAACTCCATAAAGGGCCACTGAATTCAAGATAAGAAGTCATTTGTTTGTCAAGAATTACCAAACTAAAAATATCAGCAGCTGTATTAGCCATGGACAAAAAATCCTTTTTTGGGAAAAATCTAAAAAAATTTAAAACTCTATTTTTGATTAGAGGGATCCATTTTACATCACATCCTGAGAGCTGGATAATGGTGGTCTGTGTTTGTAGTTATCAATAGAGGGAAGGGCAAAGGATAGCCAGAAGTCTAGAGCTTTTTTTTTATATATTTGGGGATACAAGTGAATTCCCCACTTCCTTATTATGGTCCCGGAGGAAGCCTGTGATGCGAAACGTGCGTCAGGTCAGACACAGCACACCGTCCCACACTGATGACGTCAGACTTCAGTAGGTCTCAGCATAGCTGCTGCACCGGAGCAAAGAGCCGCTGGGAAGTAGAAAATTCTATAATAACTTCATATATGCCTATTGGATGTAGTAAATTATTGCACTGTATATAATATGTCTTGTTAATTTATAAGATTCAGGTGATACTGGCAAACAAAAATCACTGTATTTAAATCCACATATGCCTTTCTATTTGAAGTAACAATTGATGCACTATATTCAACATATGCTCTGTTATCTTATTACCTGTGGTGTTTTTTACTTTTGTAGTGGCACTTTTTTACTATAGGAGGTGAGAATAGACACATATTTGTAATTTTAGGGAATAAGTGGAAGATCCATGATAGTATAGGGATCATAATTATGTTGTGCACTTTGCACTATTTAGGAGTATAGTATGTTATTATAGGTAGCTTGTGGCGAGCTCCAAAGCTGCTACAATAGTAGTTGTAGGGAATATAGCATGGGTTTATTTTTTCACTTGTCTTAGCCCTTTATTATTAGCACTAGCACTTTATGTATATATTGAGGTCATTGATTTTGTAATATAACTTTATAGATGATTGATAGCACCTTTTAGAGAGACATTTTGATACTGCGTGTATATATATATAAATTAAGTTTTGTCTCTCCAGATAGATCTATATAATCATATTTGTATAGTGAGCATTTTTGAAAGTTGGATTTTTTATATATTTGATCATTTGAATTGCATTGTTTGCACTTTAAGATGTATGCAGTTTATATAATTGTTCAGTATATTTTTCAATTTATGAACCCACGGCAGAGCGAAGTGGAAGGGGAGTGGGTGGTGACCAGAGAAGGAAGCAAAGGATAGGAGTGGTTTCTGATTGGTAGAGAGGGGAGAGAGGAGGGGTTTCAGCAGAGGTTTCTTAAAGGGGTACATGTGGCAGTTGAGCACACATGAGCCTAAGTTGGTGCTGTAGGTTAGTTGTGAGTAGTGCCATTTACCCATAATGTCATCTGCAGATATGGAGTCTCTGCTAGGTCAGATTAGGGAGGCTGCAGCTGAAAAAGGCCAGGATTGGCTGTCAGCATTAGTGGCCTCCATTCCCAGAGTTACCCCTGCTAGGGATATTTCTCCCTCTATGGTTCCACCTACCCCTCCTCCTATTTATAGTAGGGAACCATCCCCTGATATCCCTAATTCTCCCCCTTCCCCTCCTCCTGGATCCCCCCTCCTTCACCTATCTCCCTCCCCCCAATCCACCTCGGCCATCCTACCTCAAGAGGCCTGTCATCGTCCGTCCAGAAGAACCAGGCCTCCGGCAAGACTGTGCCTTGGTCCATCAGCCCCTTCAGTGAGCCAGCCGGCCCCTCCTGCTGGTCTGAATGATGCTGGGCCTGGAGGGAAGTCGCGGGCAAAGAGGCACGCCGGTGAGGCATCCAGCGGGCTGAAGGTGCCCGGGCTGGGAGTTCCAGAGAAGGCACAACATGTGGTCCGGCAGCAGGAGCTGGCACGTGGCTCCAGGAAGCTCGGCGGGACGAAAATGGCGTGACCGGAAGTGACGTCAGCGTCACTTCCTGTGGCCCGGCAGCAAGGAATGGCACGTCCGGAAGTGACGTCAGCGTCACTTCCGGCGGCTCGGGGAGGACGGCGGAGGCCAGCAGGGACGGCGCTGACAACAGGGAAGGGTGAGTTACGGGTCCTGCGGGATCTGAGGTCTGTGATCATCACAGGCACTGGGTCAGCTGCAGCAGTGAGGTCTGATGCTGGGTCTGAGAGGCAGCAAGCCCAGGAAGAGGCAGTGCCACCTGGGGGTGTGGACCAGCCACAACCCAGGGTGGTGGGTATGCTCACTAGGAGCAGGGGGGTCATAGGCCTGGGAAGGGAGCTACCTGGGGGGGGGGGGGGAGCCAGTGCACTAGAACAGAGAATTAGGAGCCAGCAGCAGACACCCCCCCAGGCAGATGGATTATTCAGCACCCAGAGGAGCCCAGGGGACAGACAACCTGATGGGGAGTGGCGGGTTAACCCTGTCACAACAAGGCCAGGCGGTAAGGGGTTACAGGCTAGAACCCAAGCTGGGAATGGGCGCAAAAGGGCCCCACTGGTGGAGGGGCCTGGTAGCGGGGTAAGCCAGGCAAGGAGAGAAGTTTCTATAGAGCCCAGGGCTGGAGTGGCAGCTGCAGGGTATTGGGAGGACGCAGAGAGTGACGAGCAGGGTGGGAGGTATGACATTTCATCCCCAGATGAGAGGTCGGAGAGTGGGGTAGTAGATGGAGGAAGGCAAGGCAGAAGCTACTCCCCTGGTAGAACTAGGGTTAGGATCAGGAGTGGAAGGCGGCGAGTGGAGACCTCACAGAAGTTACACTGCAGGAGAAGTGGCAGGGATGAGCCCCGCAGGCTGGAAAGGGCCTTGGGGGGGAGGCAAGGAATGTCTCATGTGTACCAATCACACAGGTCCTCGGCCTTTTATACAGGTTCGCAGATGTCATCAGCATGAGCGGCAGCGACACGCCGGCGGAGTGGCGACAACAACCCATCAAGTTCAGTTGCCGGAGTTGTGCAAGAAAGCCGCAACACCTAACTCTGGAGGTAAGTGCCTTGCACACGGCTCATGCACACACACAGCACAATCAATACAAGGAACACAATCAGACACTATAGTGGAGCTCCTGAGGACTGTGTTGTCTAAGTTAGAAGGTGGGAAGTCAGCGGCGCAGGCATGGGTCCCAGCAACGCTGGTAGATGCAGGGCAGGCAGAGAGTGCGGGGGAGAGACAGAAAACAGGTAAGAGTGACTTGGCATCTATCGTGGTAGCGGATACGGCGCTATCAGCCCCCACCCTCTGCAGGATAGGCCCTCTGGGAGTTCATGTAGCTCAGGATCTAAAAGATAGGATATGGAAGCGGGAGTTTATAGAAATATTTTCCTTGCTGCCGCTGGATCAGTATTTTGAGGTCAAGGAGGACTCATCCCGGGAGGAGGACAAAAAAGAAGAGGATGAGAGGAAGCGTAGGTTTAGGAGAATCCCAAAAACCTTCGCGAATTGGTCGCAAGCATTCGCAATATTGGCAAGCATAGTCTGGGAAAGGAAGCCAGAATATTGCTGTGCTCTATTCTGCTACCAGGATGAAATAGACAGCATCCATAGGACATACGGGGGGATGGCCTGGGGGACGTACGACGAACAGTTCAGGCAGAGGATGGCGGTTAGGGAGGAAATGAGATGGGATGATAGGGAGGTAGGCATATGGATGAAGATAGTCACCCCACTCAGAGCGGCTCAGTCCTTTCGTGGGTCCGGTAATAGGCAGCAGCAGGTCACCAGCTCGGTTAGGAAGGGATGTTGTTTCCTATACAACGAAAGTTCATGAAAATGGGGATCTGCCTGCAGATTCAGGCACGAGTGTTCGGAATGCGGGCATCCACACCCATTGTTCCGGTGTTTTAAGAAATTGCGCAGAACTGCAGGGCAGTCTGAGCCCGCTTCCAAAGGCGAGAACGCCGATCAGGCTAGAAAGGATGCTTCCTTGGTTAAAAATGTACGGTAGGCGAAGAGGGTATGCTAAAAAGGCGGAGTTGAATCGTGATGGTTTTGACGGCGGTTTTCCTATTCCTTTTAAGACTTTTCCTGAGCTATTGTTCGTTCCCCCTAATTTAAAATCGGCAGGTCAGTTTCCCGGCATCGTTAGGGAAAAGATTACAAAAGAACTAGCTTTGGGACGGATGGCTGGCCCCTTTCGGGAGCCACCCGTCCCAAACTTGAGGTTATCGCCATTAGGCGTGGTTCCCAAAAAGGAGCCTGGCAAGTACAGGCTGATACATCACCTTTCTTACCCCAAAGGGGGATCGGTGAATCATGAGATCGATAAGGACTTGTCAGCGGTTAGGTACACCCCATTTGATCAGGCCTTAAAGCTCGTTCGGTTAGCAGGCAGGGGCGCCCTATTGGCAAAGGTAGACATTGAGTCTGCTTTCAGATTGCTTCCGGTAAACGCGGAGAGTCAGCATCTACTAGGTTGCCACTTTTAAGGCAACTATTATGTCGATTTGTGTTTGCCTATGGGATGCTCTATATCATGCGCATATTTTGAAGCTTTCAGTTCCTTTGTTCAATGGGTGGTTCAGGTCAAGTCAGGATCCAAGTCCCTAGTCCATTATTTAGATGATTTCCTTTTTGTTGGACAGGGGGGTTCTCAGGTATGTATCATTTGCAGTTTTGCAATCCTTATATGGCGAGCTAGGTGGAATTTGCAAATCTGAGTACGAGGCGCTATTGTTTCAGACGGCGTTTTCGCTCGCTTTCTTTGGGGCGTTTCGGATTAGCGAACTGGTAAGCCGGAACAAGACAGTTATGGGAGGTCTTCAGGAGCAGGATGTAGAAGATTTGGGTCATACACTGGTTATATGGGTTAGGCGGTCGAAGACCCACATTTATGGTAAGGGGTCTGCCATTTATTTGCATCCTATTTCATTCGCAGTATGCCCTTGTAAATTAGTAGCTAGTTTCAGGGTAGTTAGAGGTATGAAGCAGGGTTCCTTCCTAATGCACGAAGATGGGAGTCCTTTATCTCAGTTCCAGTTCATTTCCGTTCTCAAGTTAACATTGGGTAGAATTGGGCTGACACCATCTCAGTTTGGGTCGCATTCGTTTAGGATCGGGGCAGCAACTGAGGCAGCGGGGTCAGGTATGGGGGATGACTGGGTTAAGAGAATTGGTAGATGGGGGTCTAATAGCTTCAGGTTATATATTCGGCCAGAGTTAGTGACTGGTAATTAAGGCTTTCTTTATGACAGGTTCCACCTGGCAGGTGTGGCTCACCGGTCACTCGTATATTTACTGGACCAGGAAGGAGGCTGGGATCAAGGATGGAGGTTTGCAGCTGGGATTCCCTTCAGATCGGGTGTCACTCCGGTGGTTGGGGGTTAGAGGGCTTAAGTGGCACAAGCTGGTGGAGCATATAGCGGGGTATGCCAGAATGTTTGAAGGGCCCAGGGTGCTGTTTGTTCACGCTGGGGGAAACGACTTAGGCAACATGCCAATCAAGGAGTTGATCAGGATAATGAAGCGTGATGTAGAGCGCTTGTTGGCTCTCTTCCCGGGTTTGGTGATAGTATGGTCAGAAATGATACAGCGTAGGAAGTGGAGGGCTCCCATGGATGGGGCAACGATGGACAGGTGTAGGAAGCGAGTCAACAAGGCAATGTCGAGTTTCATTAGGAGGCATGGAGGGATCTCCATAAAGCACGTTGACTTTGAGATAGTTGACGTTGAGGGATATTTTATGAAAGATGGGGTGCACTTAAATCCAATTGGGTTAAATTTGTTTATTTATGCAATTAAGGACAGCATTGCAAGGGCCATAGCTTCGGTGGCGGAACGCACGTGACGTGCGTTTGTGGCGGTAGTGCTTGCCCTCCTACGTTGGTAAAGGAGGAGGAGCCTCTAGGGGCACGGGGTCCCCTGAGGGGTATTAGGCTAAGTAGGGTGGGCAAGCACTAGTTGGTATATTGTTTAATTAAAATTTGGTTTGGTTTTACCTGTTAAGGCTAATAAAGAAGCTGAGGCCAGTTTTTTATACCCAGATTGGTGTCATGTCGTTATTTCAGGTTTGTTGGGCTTTGGGGATATCCCAGGTATGACGGTAACTGGTCATCCGTATCCAGGCATTATGTATATACAGTTATTCTATTCAAGATTACTACAGTATAAAATGGAATATAAAAAATACTCAAGTACCACCGTGTGGCTCTAAACTAGTGGTTCTCAACAGCTGGTCCTTGGACTGGTGCCGTCTCTTCTGATCCTCAGGGATGAGGAGAGCCTAAGACTTTATACATACCATCATCATTAGTTACAGTAACAATCTGAAAGTTCTGAGAGTTCCAAACATATTTTCAAAAATTCTCCCTTCTGAAGACGTATCTGTTTGTCCAAGCATTTGGGCAAAGCACAATATCTAGTGTAGAACTTGGAAGTACTTAAATATTCAACTAAACGAAAAGCCCTATATAATTTTTTATTATTAGTTTTAATGTTATACAGCTTGGGGCCAGCTTCAGCCTCATGAAAATGTGTTGCTTTAGGATGGGTTTTGGTTGGCTAGTCAGAATCTATCACTGTTCTAGGCATCTCTAAACAAGTATCAAAACTTAATAAGTGCAACAAAATAAAAAATAAAAATGATGCAATCAATAGTTTAACAAATATTTACATTTTCAGTCCATTATAACCAATCAATAGTTTCCAGAAATGCTATGTCCGATGTCATGGTGTTTTCCGATTTTCACGACAGCACCTAATATGCGGGCCAGGCCAATTGAATAGCATAGCAATCAGAGACCATATGGAGCCTGCAATCGCAGGCATTTGGCTGTCTACGATCGAGATGCAAGCCCGGAATTGAATGAGTAACAGATAAGGATCAATTTCAGGCCATTTTCCCTGGGCAGATCCTGTTGCTCTCCCTGGATACATGATATAGTTGTATAGAACCAGATCTTTTGAAGTTTAAAAAACAAACATCACATGTGTGTCTGTGAGTGAGTGTGTATGTCTGTGTGAGTGAGTGTGTGTATCATGTATTGTACCTTCTCTGACTGTAGAGAGCCAAATAAAGCAAGCTTATTTCCTGATATGGTTGGGTAGCAGACTATGTTGACTTTGTGATGGCAGAAGGGGTAGAAAATTAGAGTGAATAATTGCAATATTAATGAAAATATTTAAGAGACAACTGTAGTGCATTTACAGAGCAAAGAATTTTGTATGCAGTTTAATAAAAATAAGAACATTTATTCTTATTCTGGAATCTTATTCTGTGTGAGTGAGTGTGTGTGTGTGTGAGTGAGTGTTTATGTCTGTGTGAGTGAGTGTATGTGAGTGAGTGTGTATGTCTGTGTGAGTGAGTGTATCTGTCTGTGTGAGTGAGTGTATGTGTATGTCTGTATGAGTGAGTGTGTGTCTGTGAGTGAGTGTGTATGTATGTCTGTGTGAGTGTATATGTCTGTATGAGTGAGTGTGTGTCTGTGAGTGTGTCTGTGTGAGTATGTGTGTCTGTGAGTGTGAGTGAGAGAGTGAGTGTGTGTGTATGTCTGTGTGAGTAAGAGTGATTCTGTCTGTGTGCGGGGGAGGTCATGGGGCAATTCACTGGGTCTGGGGCAGGTGAAGGGGCAATTCTCTGGGGCTGGGGGAGGTCATGGGGAAATTCTTTGGCACTGGGGGCAATTCTCTGGGGTTGGGGAGGTCATGGGACAATTCTCTGAGGCAATTCTCTGGGGGTGGGATGCAATTCTTTGGGGTTGGGGGAGGTCACAGGGCAATTCTCTGGGGCTGGGGGGATCAAAGGGAACTTCTCTAGAGCTGGGGGCAATTCTCTGGGGCTGTGGGGCAATTCAATGGGGTTGGGGGAGGTCATATGACAATTCTCTGAGGCAATTCTCTGGGGCTGGGGTGCAATTCTTTGGGGATGGGGGAGGTCATGGGGCAATTCTCTGGGGCTGGGGGCAAAAAACTGGGGTTGGGGAGGTCACGGGGCAATTCTGTGGGGTTTCGGGGCAATTCTGTGGGGCTAGGGGGCAATTCTCTAGGGCTGGGGGCAATTCACTAGGGTTGGGGGAGGACATGTCAAAATTCTCTGGGGCTGTGGGGCAATTCAATTTGGCTGTGGGGCAATTTCCCGGTGGCTGAGGGAAATTCACTGGGGTTGGAGGAGGTCATGGGAAAATTATCTGGGGCTGTGGGGCAATTCTCTGGGGCTGTGGGGCAATTCTCTGGGGCTGGGGGGCAATTCACTGGGGTTGGGGGAGATCACAGGGCAATTCTCTGGGGCTGGGGCACAGTTCTCTCGGGCTGTGGTGCAATTCTCTGCGGCTGGGGGCAATTCATTGGGTCTGGGGGGCAATTCACTGGGGTTGGGGTAGGTCACAGGTCAATTCTCTGGGGCTGTGGGGAAATTCTCTGAGGCTGGGGTGAATTTCACTGGGGTTGGAGGAGGTCACGGGGGAATTCTCTTGGGCTGGGGGGCAAAAACCGGGGCTGGGGAAGGTCACGGGGCAATTCTCTGGGGCTGTGGGGCAATTCACTGGGGTTGGGGGAGGTCACATGGCAATTCAGTGGGACTGGGGGGCAATTTTCTGGGGCTGAGGGCAATTCACTGGGGCTGAGGAGGTCACGGGGCAAATTGCTGGTGCTGGGGGGAATATCACCTGGGATGACGATAAAACATTCAGTGAACAGAAATCTAAAGGAAAGGAAAGTGTCTGACATCATGGGACTTCCCACAGTAGGGCAGACTTCAGGTGATAACTGAGCATGTCTGCATAATCCCCAGGGAAAAAAGAAACAATGTATAAGTTATTCTAATTATCCCTGGAAATTTCAGGGGGTGTCAACAACATTGAGAAAAAGTTCTTTGCAAATGCAAGAAATTCAGCAAACTTTAGGCTAACGGTTTAACTGTTTACTTTGGAATTTTTTTTGTGAATTTTTTTTCTCCAGCTCACTTTCATATACCTAAGGCTTCTACAGAAGATGATTAACTGTCTTGCCAGCTCTTTTGCAATTGTTTCCCAGAGCAGTAAGAGAGAAAATTGCATTGCTGAAATGAATACATCTCCTTGGTTTATGTGTTTTTCTTGAAAGGATGTGCAGGTGCCCTCTGCCCTCCAGAACTAATATTCACAGTATTTAAAGTGCCATGTGGAATTACTTGGAACATTTCTAGAGCATTTGCATCTGGTTGAAAAAAAATCTTTTAAGATGAAGGCCGAGCTTGCAAAGTAAGGGGAAAGTAATGTATGTATTTTTCCATAGTTGATGTATCCCTTCACTGTGTTATGTCAAATGTTCCTTTACCCAAGAATCTTCTACCAACTGAACGTACAAATAATAAAATCTGTACAACTAAAAACATTTTGATAACATAAAAATCATTCCCAAACTTTAAAATAAAATACATTTCTCTTTAGGAGGCTTAGTGATGCCAGCGACATCACTTACACAATTAGTTAAGGAACAAGTAAAGAAGCTTTGTTGAATTTAATATTCACGGTGATAGTTTCAGATGTGTCTATAGGGGAGAGTTTAGGGTCCAGTGGTCACCACTCAGTATGGTTTAGTATATGAGCAAAGGGTGTGTTCAACCATACAAAAACAAAAATCTTAATTTTGAAAGGCTGATTTTTCTAACATTGAGACATACTTAAAGATATATAGAAGTTTACTATGTTTGAACTGTTTCCTAAAAAAACAGCCACTGATTAGTAGAAAAATATTTATTATATTGAAAAGTTGAATGTACTTATATATTTATATGCTGGATACTGCTTTCTGGATTTCCACACCCATAGCTTACATAACAGTGTACCCGGCTGCAGAGCAGCTAGGTAGAGGTTGGGACCTCTAAAGGAAGTGCTGCCAGTCACATGGTTGGTGGTTTCACAGGTGAATTTTTTCACAAGGAGAAAGAGACGAAGAGAAAAAAACACCAGCAGCAGTAGCAGCAGCAGTTGATACAGGGAACAGACAACCTGAAGAAAGACTCTTATATGAAAATACTTAGCACTTTCTAACATGTGCCAGACTACATATCCCAAGCTACTTTGCAGCACAGACAGCAACCCCAGATCGTGATACAAATTTTCAGCCTCTGCTTCTTCCTGATTGGCCAATTTTTTAAAAAAAATTATGCTAATTTAGCCTATGTTTGGAAAGGGTGTTAGCCCTAATTTTCAAGACATTACAAGCCATTTTGTTAACTTCAAGGTAAGTGTTTAAATGTTTATTTTCATGCAAAAAAATGTTTGCATACACTATTGATTCTCCTCTATCAGATGCATTCATAATCCAATAAACTTAGATATGCCTTTAAGAAATTACATGGCAGAGCAAAATAATTTGAGTGGAATGCACGAACAGAGATAATATCTGAAACAGGCAATTCTAGCTCACACTACATTGCGTTTGATCAGAACAAATTAAATAAAAATAATAGCAATCTGGTACTCTAGAGAAGTAGCAGCCATTTGTAATTCAAAAAAACTATCATATAGAAGATACAAACAGCCTCAGTCGGAGGAGGATACAATCTTCAATGTTTCCCTACAGCAGCATCTTCTCTAGAAAAGCTTGCCTTTTCATTATATGGCCAAAATAATTGAGCTTTAGCCTCATAATCAAACCTCCTAGTGAACAGTTTGGCTTAATGTCTTGTAGCATTGATTGAATGGATTTTCTTTCAGTCCAAGGGACATTTTCTCTAGCACCGCAATTCAAAAGCATCACTTCTACGTTATTCAGCCTCCTCTACGGTCCAGCTCTCAAATCTGTAAGTAACCACCTTTGTTTACTCATTAATAGCTTGTCCAGACTTGCCTCTTCACTTTCGGCTTTGGATTTCTCCATGCTGGTCTTATGACTGATTTATCCAGTGTAAAAGTTGAATATATAAGGTGACAATATACAACCTTGCTGTATTCCTTTCTTGTTGCTGAGCCATTGGGTTGTTCAATGGTTCAAGATCAGTGGCATCTTCATCAACTTCAGATTTCTAAGGAGCCAGATGAGATGATCCGGTACCCCCAATTCTCTAAGAACTTGCCACATTTGCCACACAGTTAAATGCTGTAGAATAGTGAAGCAGAGGTAAATGTTTGTGCAAATGTAGTACCATTGCACATAAAAGAATATCTATATTCTAATGATTTACAAGATAATAGGCAGCTTCACAACTGGGCGATGATATCAGATTCATCTAACTTACTTTTTTGATTATATAACCAAAGTTATGGGCTCAGGCTTATCTAGATCTGAGTAAAGTGCTTAACAAGGTCCCACACAACAAACTAATTTGTAAAATTCATACTCTGTGACTTGAATGAAACATAGTTCACTGCCTGAAGAATAGGCATCAGACAATCATACTTGGTGGTACACAGTCAGATGAAGGAATGGTTAGTGGAGTACCACAGGGCTCAATGTTGGAGCCTGGTTTGTTTATTACATTTATTAGTAATATCATTAATGGGATGCAAAAAAAAGTTTTTATTTTCACATTTGACACAAAAATAGGTATCAAGGAGGTACAGAGGAGGGCTTTTGGAGATGCGGGGAGAGCTGGTGTAGTTAGTGGTGGGGGATATAAAGGGGTGGGCTGGGAAAGACCAGCAGAGAGCTGGGGAAGCTAATGGGAGAGGCGCTTGGGAAATCTGGGAGAGGTGCTGGGGAAGGTTGAGCTTGGGGGAAAATACTAATCAAATCACAAATATAGATGTGAGCATGCGAGTTGTTGCTAACGCTTGCAGGCCCTCCAAAAAACTACGAGACATGTTACGACGAATTACGACCTCGCAAAAATCAGCCGCATCCCGCGAACATCAAAAAATGAAAAACACAATAAATACACACAACACATACATAAAAAGCTTACCTACAGCAAGAGGGAGCATCCAGGACCTCAAAAACTGAAGTTACACCTCAATTTAACTCAAAATAAAAGAGTTTAGACACTCAAAAATCCTCTAAGCGAGAGTAAAAATGGCCGCCGAACTAAACGAAAACGAGGCTACAGGACTCTAAACACGCAAAACACCAACAGAAACACGCGAAACACCACAAAACAGCTACGGATATTCCACCACAGATGCATACCACACATTAGCCGCCATTTTAGAACAATAACTTATACAATGCGGAAGTACACAGCTACGCTAACGGTTTTGTCTCGCGCACACACACTATTACACTGTACACATTCATCACGCAAACACAGCAGCTCCACAGCACTAATGCTGCAGCAACATCAAAACAGATTGCCAGCTCTTCAACACAATGCTTCCTGCATATATTACTTGAAATTAGGTAAAGTATATTAATTTATTAATGTATTATTTCTCATTATTATACACTAAACAGCATTAACTCACTTACAATTTCATTGCCATCATTTTTTGACGGGCAATACTCAAGTACATATATAAAAATAAATAAATACATACAGTGCCTTGCAAAAGTATTCACCCCCTTGACTTTTTACCTATTTTGTTACATTACAGCCCTAAATTCAATATTTTGTTTATCTGAATTTTATTTGATGGATCAGAACACAATAGTCTAAGTTGGTGAAGTGAAATGAGAAAAATATATACATAAAACTATTTTTTAGAGATAGAAAACAGAAAATTGGCATGTGCTTATGTATTCACCCCCTTTGTTATGAAGCCCAAAAAAGCTCTGGTGCAACCAATTACCTTCAATGGTCACATAATTAGTAAAATGATGTCCACCTGTGTGCAATCTAAGTGTCACATGATCTGTCATTACATATACACACCTTTTTTGAAAGGCTTCAAAAGTATTCACCCCCTTGGCATTTTTCGTGTTTTGTTGCCTCACAACCTGGAATTAACATGGATTGTTTGAGGATTTGCATAATTTAATTTACAGTACATGCCACAACTTTGAAGATGTTTTTTTTTTATTGTGAAGCAAACAACAAATAGGACAAAAATAACAGAAAAAGTCAATGTGCATAACTATTCATCCACCTAAAGTCAATACTTTGTAGAGCCACCTTTTGCGGCAATCCCAGCTCCAAGTCGCTTTGAGTCTCTATGAGCTTGCCACATCTTACCACTGGGATTTTTGCCCATTCCTTCTTGCTAAACTGCTCCAGCTCCTTCAAGTTGGATGGTTTGCGCTTGTGAACAGCAATCTTTAAGTCTAACCACAGATTTTCTATTGGATTGAGGTCTGGGCTTTGACTAGGTGATTCCAAGATATTTATATATTTCCCATTAAACCACTCAAGTGTTGCTTTAGCACTGTGTTTGGGGTCATTGTCCTGCTGGAAGGTGAACCTCCGTCCTAGCCTCAAATCACGCACAGAGTGGTACAGGTTTTGCTCAAGAATATCCCTGTATTTAGCACCATCCATCTTTCCCTCAACTCTGACCAGTGTCCCAGTCCCATCCCCACAGCATGATGCTGCCACCACCATGTTTCACTGTGGGGATGGTGCTCTTTGGGTGATGTGATGTGTTGGGTTTGTGCCAGACATAGCGTTTTCTTTGATGACCGAAAAGTTAAATTTTAGCCTCATCAGACCAGAGCACCTTCCTCCATACATTTTGGGAGTCTCTCACATGCCTTTTCGCACTATTGTGCTCTGATCCATCACATAAAATTCAGATTAACAAAACATTGAACTGAAGGCTGTAATGTAACACAATAGGTAAAAAGTCAAGGGGGGTGAATACTTTTGCAAGGCACTGTAACTTTCAACAAAATATTTGCATGGACTTAAACTAAGGACTTACTCACTGACAGTGGAGGCCCTTCCCCTCATAATGGATACTGTGCTAGCAGATACTCTCAGTTTGAGTTGGATGGCAGAGAGAATGCCAGACCTCTTCAACACTGAATAAAGGGAGAAGCAGTTAGGACTCTTCCCAATATGCCCATTCTCTGTGATGGGATCACACAGGGTCTCTGATGGAGCTTCTAATTTTTTCCCTGGAAATTAGTACCATAGATGCTGGTACTCACCAGAAATAGGTTGAGGGAGAAGCAGTGAAGAATCTTCCCCTCACTAGGGAAATTGTGTGGATAGAAGATCACACAGATTCCACATTGGAGCTGTTCATTGGTAATCCAGTGGCTAACACAGGGCATGCCAGAGCTCTTCAGCAGAGAATAGAGGGAAAGCACCATTCCTCTGACCAGAGGCATTAAGCAGACAGATGATCCTAGAGGATGCCCGCCTGAGCTGATTCTTTTTAAACATGGGAATGGCACAGATTATATTGACACTTTGTGGCTCCTAAAGAAAGAGTGATAATATAAATATTGTATGGCATTTGTATATTACGAAAACAAGACGGAGATAAAGGCTCAAGAAGGAGAGAAACATTAGCATAGCATATACCCTGTTGCATAGTACCAATGGAGACTGTCTCCTATATTTTGGTTCACTTGGGTCATTATAGAGGAGATGTTTTCTGTAGCATAACCATCTGACTACAACCACGTGGACAGAAGGGCCCCAAAATGGCAGACAAGTTCTCTTGTACAAAATAGGCAGCTTTATCTAGACATGTACTCTGCACAATCAAATCAACAATTCTGCACAGGTTTCCAACTTAAAACTGCTGTAGAGCATTTACAATTAAAGCTTTAATGATTGAGTGTTATGGACAGACTATTAATAACAGTATGCAGTTTAAAATAAATAATAATATTTTTTCTTACTTTTTACTGTCAGTTTTCCACTCAAGCAGACAAGAGGGTGTGGACAACCGCTTCTGGAAGCTGTATTAAAAAAACAAAGGTCTGTATTAAAAAAACAAAGGTTGACCAGTCAGACTCATGCTCAGTAGAGGGGGCTGGACTATCATAGTACATATACTGTCACTGAGTGAGGCCTATGAGGGAGCTGCAAGAAGTTTACAATACAGCTGTTACCTCTGTGTAAGCCATGGGGGCAGAGCTAATTATATCATGGAGCAGAGCCAGTGATGTCATAGCCCAGGTTTCATCCAATCTCCATGATGATTGACCCCAGGCAGAGCTGGCCCCAGGTAGGTGGCAAAACTCAGCTTTATTTGAGTAGAAAACTGACAATTTAAGTGCAAAAAATATCTTTATTAATCTTAAACTGTATATTGTTTAAATAGTATATGTCTAATAAACACACATATGAGCTTTACTTGTAAATGCACATCAGTTTCCTTTAAAAGCTATATATTTATCTTTTTTATACATTTAATATCATTTTTAGAAAATTATGGTTTTGTAATATACCAAACTTGTTATAGAATATCAGGAGTTCTGTTTCCTGTGATTTCAAAAACAATAAAAATATTTTGCAAGTCAACTGGGACCTTGCAAATCCCCTGCCATTGGGGCTGGTCTTTCAACATTTATTGGGAACATGATAAATGACTGAAAACAAATTGTATATTCATAATTGTGCTGTGATGAAATGTTTTGGCTCAATGTTGCAGGTTTATAATACATTGAGAAGCGAGTTATACGAGGTAGTTACTTATGGGAAAGGGTTGTAGATAATGGAGCATCATTCCAGTGGACTGGCAAAGATAAACAGGGTAAAATATTTTAGTCATCCCTGGCAAATACTTAAATATATCCTGAGGGTTTATTAAGATTAGTTTTTTTAGGTAGAACAGGAAGACTAAATGGTCCAAAAACCATGTGATTTTTGGCTTCAACACTATTATTTTAACACAAACATATTAAGAAACTATTATGAATCACAACCCGCTCTCAGTTACTCACACTCACATGCAATCTGATAATTATAAACCATTGCATCAAAGTATTAGACAATAATCTGATTTTTTTACCTTTTCCTCATTTAATATTTGGGATAATTTGTAATTTACCTGAAAATGTCAAAGAACTGTTTCATAACATGTTTTTTTTTATGCATCTTTATTTTTAGAGCATCACAAGTATATACATCTCTTTTCAGTTCGGAGACATCTTGATACAACAGGTAGAAAATCTACTCCAAAAAAGTGGATACGAATTTGTGCCAGTCATATCCACCAAAAAACATGGCAGACTATGATCCTGATTGCATTACTCATGTAAATAAAGACTTGCTAAGGCGCTTTTGGCTTGTGAGTATGTGGATCTATTACATCTTTATTTTTTTGGCCCATGGCTAATGGTCACAGATCTTTGAGAGCACCTTCAACAAGTAGACTATTCTACACGTAAAGCAGGATGAAGTTACGTGTAGCCAGCACTCGCAAACCATTACGTGTTAGGGTTTTTTACGTGCGGCATGTATTAGCAATGTTTATTTTTCCATATGATTTTCACACCATGACATGTGCCATGTAGTCAAGTCCTATGATTGTTAAGCATTAACTTTTAGGTAAAAAGGAAACTTGGTGTACTAGAAAGTCACAAGGAAGAAAGAGTCTTGCAGTCCTATTAAATTCCCCCAACGTTGGAATCCGCAGCCCGTAACGTAGGCCGTAAGCCTTGCGGCTTTTAAATTAGACCCATAAAGCAACGACTTGCGGGGTAAGGGCGAGAAAAGGCTACGGACGTGGAAACTTGAACTGCGCACTCGCAAATCCTTTGATCTATCACGACTCTAACTGTTACGTTTCCAATCATGCTATTAAATTGCAACAAATTCACTGGCGTTCAAGCCCGTAACCCGCAAATGGAGCCCAAAAGCCAACAGGTACTAGAGAGGACCCGCTAGAGGGGGTAAAGTCTAATCCGTAGCACTGTAAATGCATATATAAACACTGTAATGTACTGTACTGTACTGATAATTAAAGGGAATTAAAGGGAATGTGGTGTTAAGTATTAAAATTAATAGCACAACATTCTCAAGCTCGCAAATCGGCAATATAAAATATATATTTTTAGGTTTAATTTCCGTGTTATATCAATGCCGGCAATCAATGTATTAATACACATATGGAATCGCATGGACTAGAATATCATATTTACGGTTTTATGAATATTGCATCATTTGTGGAATGTGGGTCGTAATTGAACCCCTTAAGACTTTGAAATCCACCCTCAATTTTTGAGTGATGTAATGATGACGATCTCTGTTGCCTTTGTCTCCATCTAAACCCGTTATGGGTTTGACTAATTGATTATGTTCACTGCCGCGCATCCAATGTTCGAAAAATGGTTTACGGGTTTGCGCCTCAAGCCCGTAAGTCGCTGCATGTTCTCATTTAATAGCCATGTAGCGCAGCTGAATTTCAAGCACGCAGCCCTTGCCAATGCTGCTACGGGCTTCTAATTTAATAGGGCTGTTAGACTTACTGGAATATCCTACAGTCATTAAGACTAATAGTGGGCCCTATTCTATTGGCCAATTCGTAAATTTATACACACTTAAAATTACTGTTAATATTACCACATATTATATTAGCAACTTGCAATCCGATTACAAGTTACCCACCCACAATCACTATGGGCCAGCCACAAATTTGGCCCTAGAACTCCATTGGTTTTAACACAGCTAGAACATTACGAGCTCTAAACAATTAAAGTTACACAGAATCAATATTCTATTGAACCCGTAGCTCGCAAATAAAGTATAACCTGCAACTGAAAAAAGTTTCTGTCAAAAATATTACAAGTACTAAATAGGACTTGCAAGGTCTTTTTAAAATACTTATTAGAGCTGTGACAGCAATTAAACACACAATAATGTACTTTAAAAGCATGCAGAGGAATGGAAATACAATGTATTTAATTGCACAACAGTCTCCAAGCAACAAATATGCAATAAAAAAATATTATTTGTACCTGTTATTTCTGAGTACTATTGATCCTGGGACTCAAGGGGTTAATACAAACCCACATGTACTAGAACAGATGCTCTAATGCATTTTATAGAGTGATAGATTGTTTAATTACTTAGTGCCAGTAATACATTTTTAGTCTCAGATTGCAGATTACGTATAACTTCCATGTTTTACTGACGTTATGATGACGTCTCATTTACTATTGGCTATGTCTAAGAAGTAAATTACAGACTTGCTTAAATATTGTCAGATCATATGATCACGCCCCCTGAAATCACACTTAAAAAGGCAGGGTGGAGGCAGTAAGATGTAAATTGCGGTCTTGAGTCAATCGAATACATCTAAACATTTAGAGAAAAAAGAAGATCAAAGCGTTTGCAAGCAGCTAATAGAATAGGGCCAATTGTTGGAAAAAATAACCTATATCTCTTAATGAAAAATAATGTGATAAAATCCTTAGAAACTTAAAAAAAACTCGCAAAAATCTACACACCCTTTTTGAGATGGCAGGTGTTTGTGATGTAAAGTCATAAATGAAAAATAAATCATATGGTACATTTTTCAATCTTTTATGTGACCCTGCGACCAACAAAATACAAAAATCTGTACCAGAAAGGGCTCATTGTTCATGTTTAACAGCGTGTTTTAATATTAAAGGAAGGACTCAGAGCACAATATATTGATTCTAATGTTTAACTGATCTATGGACCTTGTCCTAAGTCATATTTGTTTGTTAATGAAATCTACACTCACGAGTATGCTATGTTCCATTTAATTTAATGAAGTTTAAAAAAGCTTTTCACTAAATATTTTTTTTATGCAGAGACTAATTTTATACATTTAAAAAATACTCTTTTAAATGACAAGAGAGAGGGTTTAGAGGCAGGGGTGTAGGAGCCAGAATAATTCTGGGGGGGACCACTCATTGTATACACAGGCCATAAAATAGCTTATTTATACATACAAACAGAGAAATATCTGGGGGGATTTGTCGCCCTCGTCCCCCCAGTTCCTGCACCCAGGGTGAGAGGGGTTTAGTGTTTGGATTTCTGCAACAGTGTGGGAATCGATTCGCTCAGGACATTTGTACAGGTGTGTCTGCATGTGTGGGAGTAAATGTTAACAACTAATAATTATTAAACTAGTTAATTACCTAACAAACTCATTAGCTTCCCGCAATGGTAATAATTTGCGACACAGATATAATAGACTAAAAGTATATACTTAAAGGGACATTGCAGGCTGGAAAACATTTTTTTACTTTTTTATTAAAATGAGGAGGAGAGGGAGAAATAAAGGGAGGGGGGAGAAGGAGGGCACACTGAGAGAGAGAGAGGGGGCACATCGACAGAGAGAAAGCGCACAGAGAGAGAGACTGAGCACAGATAGAGAGAGAGACAGAGCACAGAGAGACAGAGGGCTCACAGAGAGAGAGAGAGAGAGACGGCTCATGGAGATAGCACACAGAGAGAAAGCGCACTGAGAGAGAGACCGAGCACTGAGAGAGAGACAGCACACAGAGAGACAGAGGGCTCACAGAGAGAGAGAGAAAGGGGCACATTGACAGAGAGAAAGCGCACAGAGAGAGACCGAGCACAGATAGAGAGAGAGACAGAGCACAGAGAGGCAGAGGGCTCACAGAGAGAGAGACGGAGCATGGAGAGGACACACAGAGGGTGCACAAAGAGAGAAAGCGCACAGAGAGAGAGAGACTGATCACTGAGAGAGAGACAGCACACAGAGAGCCAGAGAGCTCAGAGAGAGAGAGAGAGGGGGGCACACCGACAGAGAGAAAGCGCACAGAGAGAGAGATTGAGCACAGAAAGAGAGAGAGAGAGAGACAGTGCACAGAGAGACAGAGGGCTTACAGAGAGAGAGAGGGGCACACAGAGAGAAAGTGCACAGATAGAGAGAGACTGAGCACAGAGAGAGAGACAATGCACAGAGAGACAGAGGGCTCACAGAGAGAGAGACGGAGCATGGAGAGGACACACAGAGAGAGGGTGCACACAGAGAGAAAGCGCACAGAGAGAGAGAGACTGATCACTGAGAGAGAGACAGCACACAGAGAGCCAGAGGGCTCAGAGAGAGAGAGAGGGGGGCACACCGACAGAGAGAAAGCGCACAGAGAGAGAGATTGAGCACAGAAAGAGAGAGAGACAGCACACAGAGAGACAGAGGGCTTACAGGGAGAGAGAGGGGCACACAGAGAGAAAGTGCACAGATAGAGAGAGACAGAGCACAGAGAGAGAGACAACGTACAGAGAGACAGAGGGCTCACTGAGAGAGAGGGGCGCATGGAGAGGGCACACAGAGAGGGAGAGGGTGCACACAGAGAGACAGCACAGACAATTGAACATAACATATGACACCATTTATGACTGGCAATTTATTAGTTCTTTTAATAAAATAAAAGTTTTTATAGTTTTTTAATGGAATAGTTTTTAGGGTGCTGTAATATATGTGTTACACATTATTTGTTTAATAAAGTTCTCCTTTCTTGCTAGAGGAATGAATCAGAAGCTGTAGAAAGACTCCCCTTGTCATGTTATAAGTGGAGCGTGCCCAGATGTTTGGAGCCTCCACCCCACCAGCGACCTCACCTTTGCATGGAGGATGTTTTCAGTTAGGGAAGGGACTCGTGTACCTCAACGAAGCTGTGTGCTATACCATATAGGGACACCCAAGATGGGCAGGTCATAGTAGAGAGGTCAGACAAATCATGGCCCACTGGAAAAGGAATTGGCAACCCACTCCTGTATCTTTGTCAAGATAACTTAATGGATAAACAACCAGAGACGCAATGGTCGCTGGTGTGCTCAGGTTCATAGGGTCATAGAAAACAACACTAACCAACAACTTACTGAGCACTATGAGTGGCAAAATAAAGCAAGTCAGCTGAAATAGCTCACAAAGTGTATTAACATTTATAAAAAATATATAAAAGAGATTCCTTTTTATTAAATATAAAAGCATTTCCAGAGCTCAACATAACAATATTTACCTCTGGACACTGTACAGCTGGTGATACAGACGGTAACAATACATAACTGATAATATCAATAAAACAAAACAGGGGCGAAAGCCGGAAACGCACCCGTAAGTAGCATTACAGAGCGCGATCATGATCAATTAAGCAAGGCCGTGACTACCCATTTAGAAACAGCCAATGGAAAATGAGACCGTCATCATGACATCAGTAAAACATGGAGGTTACATGTCAATCAATTAGTGTTTAGAGGTCCGATATGCGATCAGACTCGCAATCTAGCAATGTACAAAATAATAAAAATGAATGGCGACACTGTTTTAGTCCATGTGGGTGGCCTGCATGGGTGTAGGAACTAAGGGGGGACAAGGGGGACACATTCCTCCCCCAGATTTTTCATTGTGTGTAGAGAAGCAGTTGTGTGTTATTCTTATACTATATGTGGCATCCCCCCCCAGATTTTCTTTGGCTCCTACACCCATGGTGGCCTGATATGTATTAACTCATTGAGTGCTATGATCAGGTGTTTAACCACCTTGTGAGTCCTATTGGATTTTCTCCTTCATTTGCCTTTAACAGATGTGAAAACAATTGCGGGCTTGAGAAAGTGTGGCAATTGAATAGAAATTTGCGATTTGCGATTGTAACTTTTGCGGCTTGAAAGATCAAAGGCTTAGATGGGTTATAAGTTACGATTTTGACAACTGCAGGGATTGTCAGCCTGTAACCCGTAGATCGTTTGCGGCTCGTTAAAAGATGCCAATTGAATAGCAAACTAGTTTACGGGATCCATAACAGGCTCCAGCAACTTACAATTGCTCAATTGAATAGGGGCCTAGCTTTTCTATTAACATCAGTAATAGAGCAATCGTAGGTTACTGGAGCCCGTAAGTGTCTTTTTGTGGGCTCCAAACAGGTTACGCGTTATAAGGCTTGAAAACTCTGTGATAGTTAAACCCGTAACTTACAGCCTCCCAAATACTTTGATCTTTCAATTCCGTAAGAGTTACGATCGCTAAAATCGCAAATCGCTATTCAATTGCTACAATTCCCCAAGCCCGCAAATATTTTCACATTCTACAAGTGCTAGAGAAGACCCACAAGGGGTTAAACACCTATTCGTAGCACTGTAAATGCAAATAAAAAATCACTACTGCCCGGTATATAACGTGGAAAGCGATGATAGACATTAGAATTAATTGCACAACAGTCTCAAGCTCACAAATTGGCAGTAAATAAAATGGGCCTCATTCAATTGCTATTTGGCAATTGAATAGGGCTTTATATAAGCCCAGAGCATTTTTTTTACAGAAGCTTTTAGTTAGTGAAGACCTTGCTTTTGGATAGAAGTTCACTAACTAAAAACTTCTGTCAAACAAATGTGCTTATATAGAGCCCTATTTAATTGGCCAAATCGCAATTGAATGAGGCCCAATGTATTTTTAGGTTTCATTTTAGGGTTATATCGATCTCGGGAATCAATGAGTTAATACATATCAGGCCACCCACATGGACTAGAACATTGGCTTTCATTTTCATAATTCTGTATTTTGAGGGTTTGAGAGTCCCAACGCATATCGGACCGCCAAACCTAATTGATTGGCATGTAACCTCCATGTTCTACTGCCGTAATAATGACGGTGTCATTTTCTATTGGCTGTTTTGAAATGGGAGGTTAAGATCTTGCTTAATTGATCCTATTCCCACCCTGAACTGCTATGGACCAGTGCATGGTTTTACGGAGTGGGCTTTGAGCCCGTAACTTGCTTAAATAGTTCCAGAATCGGAGACGAACGGGAGCCCGCAGCATGCCCGCAGACATATGGCCAGGATCCTGCAAGATTTGTGCAATTGAATCTGGCTCATACACCGTGAAATGTTGAGTTTTGAACACTTTACAATTCAATTTGTTTTCTTTTATAACACAGGCAGCAAACATTAAATCAATAGAAAATATGAAAAACTGGACGAGGTAACCGTCTAGAAAAAAATATATATTATTGTTATCAAATTATTTTATGAATCAGCCTCATTCACAGAAATGTTCTTGCTTTTGCTTTTCTTATAAACCTATTTTCATCTAAAATATGGATTCCAGACAGTCTTTTAGTAGAGCTTGAGGTTTTCTTAAAGAATTTTCTCTCCTAGTACAGGACAAACCCAAGCAGTACGCAGCGGGAATCGCAGTGGTTAGTTTGACAAAGCCACACACCATGATGCCAGTGTATGCAATGTGGACCTGGTTTATATTTAAAAATGAATCAAAACGGGCGGTGGTTAACCTTGGAAAAACACAAAAAAGAACATTTCATAAAACTGTGTTGTTTGGACCCAGATTTTACCCATATCTGTGAAATTCAGTAATTGCTCAATTAGTTTACTTGGGATTTCCTTGCTTACTAATCAAAGTGAAATGTTTGTATTACTCATTATTGAGCATTAGGAATACGCTACTGGTAAAGAGCTTTGAAGTGGGTTACCATGATAAATCCCAGGCGTAACTTGTCACTGTCATCTGCACGCGGGCATACAAGATCTGAAGACATCAGAGCAAGTACTACTTCTACTTATTGGCTATATATAATTACTACTATACTATATTATTATTACGAAGGCATGCTTTTTTCATAATGATTTATATAACCGTTTCATTTTGTAACATACCCTTTAAGTGAACGCAAAACGTATAAATTGGCGCAGAATCACTAAGGTTCACTGAATCGCCTTTTTAACATTGAATGAATGCAGATTAGCTCTAGCCCTCGTCATTCCAGCTCATTATTCATAGTATGCTGCATTTAGCATATTTAAATGAGGTTTTATTATTATTATTATTATTATTATTAATGATCCACTATAATAGTTTTCAGTTGCACGCGTTACTCACAAGCTGATTTCCGTGAACCTCAGGGAATCGTAGTCGCGCATGTGCAGTTGCGGCGTATGTGCGCATGCACAGAGGAGGGAGTCAGAGAGAGGGAGTAGCTCAACAGAGGGAGGGGGGAGAGATGGCTCGCAGAGAGAGAGATGGTACACAGAGAGAGAGACAGCACACAGAGAGAAAGAGAGCGCACAGAGAGAGACAGAGGACTCACAGAGAGAGAGAGAGGGTGCACAGACTGATACAATTCACAGAGAGACAGAGGATTCACAGAGAGAGAGACAGCGCACAGAGAGACAGACAGTGAACAGAGAGAGACAGAGGACTCACAGAGAGAGAGAGAGAGAGAGGGTGCACAGAGAGAGACAGAGGACACACAGAGAGACACAGTGCACAGAGAGACAGAGGATTCAGAGAGAGAGAGACAGATCACAGAGAGAGACGGCGCACAGAGAAACAGACATCGCACAGAGAGAGACAGAGGGCGCACAGACAAAGACAGAGGGCACAAAGAGAGATACAGTTCACAGAGAGACAGAGGGCTCACAGAGAGAGAGGGGGCACATAAAAAGAAACAGGAAACAGGAAGAACTCCTAAACACTATATTGTATTTCTGGCTCAATAAATTAGAGGAAATAAACTCTATATATAATGGCATGTATCTAAAAAATAACAGTAGGAGGTAGTAGAAGATGCAGTAGAAGAAGGAGTTTATGGTAAGTGGGTATTTCACCCATTTTCAGAATGATTTGGCTAATCTGCTAGCACAACCTCATTTGGTAGCAAGTTACACGACCTGACTGTCTATACCAGGAAGAGCCATATTCTTTGTTAAAAGAGAATTCACCTTTTTTCCAATCAATTACTTGAATCAGCCCTTCTTATCAATTCATACAGTTGGTGTCGCTTTCATGGGCTTTTTAAAGACCTGTTTTTCAACCTTTTTAACATTTGTCTATCCACATTCACCTTTCACTCTGCATTCTACTTTTACTCATGAACTCCATTCAACTAACCGGACCGGTATTAGAACATGAATGGATGCCCATTTTTCCATCAACGTGAGGGGAGGAACCGTCCAAACTACTACTACTTAAAATAGTGCTCTAAAATGTTTTTGTTTCGCGTTCCCGACTCTCCGTGACCTCATGGACCGCAACACACAAGAACATCTTTATGTCCATGCTGATCCTCTTGGTATTCATGGGAGAGATACTAGAGTGGGTTGCCAGTCCCTTCTGTAGTGAGCCACAGCATACATTTCCTGGTATTCCTAGGTGGTCTCCCATCCAAGTCCTGACCAGGTTCAAACCTGGCGGTGTGACCTCTTGGTTCCCTGACTTGGAATCAAATCCAGGCCACAGTGGTGAAAACACCGAATCCTAACCACTAGACCACCAGTGCTGTTTGCTTTATTTAATCCATTTTTCTAAAATAATTACTTACAAATACTACTCATGTTCTGTACTGTACCAATGATTCACAAATGATTCACACATTTAGCAGAGAAGAGCTACAGCTTTTTTTTGCCTGTTAAGGATCTACATAGCAGCTCCATTTACTTATTCACTAAAGCTTTTTTTGAACTCTTTCTTAATAATTCCGTCTTTGGATTGATTGCAAATTGGCATGCTTGGCTAGTGGACAGACACAACTTATAATACATTTATTTGCAGTAAAATGGTATATTACATAGTTTAAAAAAAACATATTAAGAAAATACTAATTATTTTATTATATGTGCTATATATAACCATCTGGGTCTCATTCAAATGCGATTTGGCCAATTGAATAGGGCTCTATATAAGCACAGAGCATATTTTTTACAGAAGTTTTTAGTTAGTGAACTTCTATCCAAAAGCAAGGTCTTCACTAACTAAAAACTTTTGTAAAAAAAATATGCTCTGTGCTTATATAGAGCCCTATTCAATTGGCCAAATCACATTCGAATGAGGTCCCTGGTGTGTACCAACACCAACATTATGCTCCCCCGTTATCAAGAGCAATCACCCCTGCCCCACAAAGCTGCGACAATATCACTAAGGAGGGAGGGAAACTCAGCATGGCATCCAAAGTGCGGCAAAATGGTGGGAATGAATAGTTTTACTCCTGAGGGACTCCACCCATGAGTAAGATCCGCCCCCCATCACTAATTCACACTTGCCCAGGCAAAAAGCCCCCTCCTCATGCTGTCTCCAGGGGCTGAGTTTCTTCGAAAATGTATTCTGTAAATGTGGAAATTTCAGCAAATGTTTAATGTTATGCTTCTAAAATTATGGTATGATATATTCTTTGCCTATTTTGGTCTCAACCTAGTTAGGTAATTAGTTAAAGATTTTAACAAAAAGTTTATATGTTCAATATTTTCTAGAAATTAAGGTAAGAAATCCTTGTACTCGCTGGTATTTAGTTACGTTAGGGTTTCTAGTTCTATCCTTTTACACTTTCCTTAGGTTTATATTATAACTGTCTGAGACATCAGATCATTGTTAAGGTTGTAGTTGTCAGTGCTAGGATAAGGCCAATTACATTAGGATTCAAAGAAAAAGTGTTGGGGGTCATTGTGCTCTAATTCAATATATTAGGATTACTGTTCAGGAATTAGGTATGTTGATGTTTAGTTGTGTTCAACTCTCTGTGACACTATGGACCATGGCAAACCAGAAACATCTTACCTGGTTGTGCCTATTCATAAGGTATTCTAGGCAAAGATACTGTAGTGGGTTGCCAGTTCCTTCTTCAGTGCATCATGATTTGTCTGACCTCTCTGCTATGACCTGCCCATCTTGTGTGGCCCTATATGGTATAGCTCACAGCTTAATTTAAATACACAAGCACCTTTACGATTACAAGGAAGTAATCCAGAAGGGGGATTAGGTATGAGGTAGGTTTGGTGCTCATTGAGAGTCTCTCCCCCTGGCTACTTCCTCCCTTGTGTCTCCTTTTCCTCTTCCTCCCTTGTGTCTCCTTCTCCCCCTTTGATTTTACCCCCTCTCCCTCCCCTGTGTCTCTTCCCCCTCCCCTGTGTCTCTTACCCTGTGTCTCTTTCCCCCTTGTCCTCCCCTGTGTCTCTCCCCCCCTCATGTCTTTTTCCCCCCTCTCACTCCCCTGTGTCTGTTCCTCCGTCCCCTGTGTCTCTCCCCTCCCTCCCCTGTGGGTCTTCCCCCCTCACCTGTATCTCTTCACCACCTCTCCCTCCCCTGTGTCTCCTCCTCCCATTTGTCTTTCCCCCCTCACCTGCTTTTCTTTCCCCATCCCCTGTGTCTCTCCCCCCTTTACCTCGCCTGTGTCTCTTTCCCTTCCTCTGCATCTTCCTCCCCTCCCCTGTGTCTCTTTCCCCCTCCCTTGTCTCTTCCCCCCTCTACCTCCCCTGTATGTCTTTCCCCCTCCCCTGTATCTCTTCCCCCTCTCCTTCCCCTGTGTCTCTTTCCCCATCCACTGTGTCTCTTTCCCACCTCTCCCTCCCCTGTGTCTCTTCTCGCCTCCCCTGCGCCTCCAATGCAATGAGTATGCGCACCTCCCGCGCAAAGCGCATGCAAGGGGTTTGCGATCAATCATAGTTGTCAAAGTTTCCGCAAACATTTTGTAAACAAACACAACTGTTTCTTCAAAAATACTTCAGTATAGGCAAAATTCCCACATGATTTGGTGCCATTTTTATTCTGTCCCTTACAGCCAGTAATATAGAATGACATATAAAGCCGCGTATCCATGTCTAGACATACGCTGTTAGATAATAATTAGTTCTGTACAAAGGAAACTCATCAATTATAAAGGAAAGTGATGAGACACTTCTAAGAAATTATATTTACCAAATGTAGGGAGCAATGCATCAAAGTCTTAATTAAATTTGCATGTCTGTCAAATGTAATAAAGAGCAGACGCGCTCTGACTCCTACTTATCTACCTCTCCCAAGCCTCCAGAAATAGGCCAACTCAAAACTTTAGAGACTTTAAAAGTGAGCAATATCTATTAATTCAGTCATCATTCAATTGCATTTATTTCTTTGAGCTCTCACTAGATATTAGTGGGGCGAAATTTTCAAAATGAGTATATGTGTATTAAACTATGAATACATTCTGATGGCCCATTCCACAAATTCAACCACTTCTTGCCTATTGCATTTGTGTGTTTGTTTGTAATACAGAATTTCACTAACGAGACCAGAAACTGAACTGACTCATAGGTCTTTAAAAAGTGTATGTCACCTTTGCTAAAACTCTGTATATTTTTTGAGACTATTTACGAATAGAAAAACTGAAAAGTCTATTTTCATGTGAATGTGGTCATAAAAAAAGTCCTGGTGCAACTACTCATCTTCCAAAAGCCACGTATAGTACCTTGCAAAAGTATTCCCCCCCTTGACTTTTTACCTATTTTGTTATATTACAGCCTTAACTTCAATGTTTTGTTAATCTGAATTTTATGTGATGGATCAGAACACAATAGTCTAAGTTGGTGAAGTGAAATGAGAAAAACTATTTTTTAGAAAGAGAAAACAGAAAATTGTCATGTGCGTATGTATTCAACCCCTTTGTTATGAAGCCCATAAAAAGCTCTGGTGCAACCAATTACCTTCAGAAGTCACATAATTAGTGAAATGATGTCCACCTGCGTGCAATCTAAGTGTCACATGATCTGTCATTACATATACACACTTTTTTGAAAGGCCCCAGAGGCTGCAACACCTAAGCAAGAGGCCCCACTAACTAAACACTGCCATGAAGATAAAGGGACTCTCCCAACAAGTAAGGGACAATGTTGTTGAGAAGTACATGTCAGGGTTAGGTTATAAAAAATATCCAAATCTTTGATGATCCCCAGGAGCACCATCAAATCTATCATAACAAAATGGAAAGAACATGGCACAGCGGCAAACATGCCAGGAGACGACCGCCCACCAAAACTCACGGACAGAGTGGCCAGAAGAAAGCCATTACTTTCAGCAAAAAACAAAATGGCACGTTTTGAGTTTGCGAAAAGGCATGTGGGAGACTCCCAAAATGTATGGAGGAAGGTGCTCGGGTCTGATGAGACTAAAATGTAACTTTTCAGCCATCAAAGAAAACCATCCCCACAGTGAAACATGGTGGTGGCAGCATCATGCTGTGGGGATGTTTTTCAGCAGCCGGGACTGGAAACACTGGTCAGACTTGAGGAAAAGATGGATGGTGCTAAATACAGGGATATTCTTGAGCAAAACCTGTACCACTCTGTGCGTGATTTGAGGCTAGGACGGAGGTTCACCTTCCAACAGGACAATGACCCCAAACACACTACTAAAGCAACACTTGAGTCAAAGCCCAGACCTCAATCCAATAGAAAATCTGTGGTCAGACTTAAAGATTGCTGTTCACAAGCGCAAACCATCCAACTTTAAGGAACTGGAGCAGTTTTGCAAGGTGGAATGGGCAAAAATCCCAGTGGTAAGATGCGGCAAGCTCATAGAGACTTACTCAAAGTGTCTTGGAGCAGTGATTTCTGCAAAAGGTGTCTCTGCAAAGTATTGACATTAGGGGGTTGAATAGTTATGCACTTTGACTTTTTCTGTTATTTTGTCCTATTTGTTGCTTGCTTCACAATAATAATAATTAAAAAAAAAACATCTTCAAAAGTTGTGAGCATGTTCTGTAAATTAAATGATGCAAATCCTCAAACAATCCATGGTAATTCCAGGTTGTGAGGAAACAAAACACGAAAAATGCCAAGGGGGGTGAATACTTTTGCATGGCACTGTAAGTTGCCAAATGTGAGCAGTTAAAGTGTCACATGATATCAGAATAAATACACCTGTTTCTGGAAGATCCCAGATTTGTTAGAGAGTTCATCTAAATAAACAGCATCAGGAAGACCAAGAAGCTATCAAAACAAGTTCAGGACAAAGCTTTGAAAGTGCAGTAATTAGGGTTGGATTAGAAAAAATAATTCAAGCTTTGATCGTCTCTCATAGCACAGTTACACCAATTATTACAATATGTAAAGAATATGTCACAACTGCTACCATGAGAAAGCTGTGTGACAGGTGAAGAGTGCAGTACTTGGACTAGATATGCTAGTTTAGATAGGGACATATTGTACATGTTTAAACATGCATGGTGCTTGGCTTTACCTAATGTAATACAATATTACCACGCAGCAGCTCTACTTCTGACCCAGGTCTGGAATTTACCAGGTCCAGAAAAGATCAACTTTTGATTCAACATTTTTAACACCATATATGGACCCCAGTTAATGAAAGACTTGCCTTTAAAATACCCATAATCAATTCCCTAAAGATCTGGGACATACTAGGAACTAAACATAAACTGGGATATTTTTCTCTGATCCCAGTCTTTTAGATCAAAGCCCCCTGTAAAAGCACTGAAGAACTAGGCATCAGTAAATACACAGAAAAATAGGGAAAATCATCATGCCAAGCAGATATAAACTAAGTAATATCCCCTGTGAATATGTAGTGGAGGTAAAGAGTGTGTTAAAGGGATTGGACATGGTAGACAGAACGAGCCTCATTCAATTCGGGGATGGCAACTCGATCGCAAACAGCCAAATGCCTGCGATTGAGTTGCATGCTCCCGTTGCTCTACTTTTGCGATGCTATTCAATTTGCTGGGCACACAAGTTAGGGGCCGATAGCGAAAATCGGAATCCATTGCCGTTGGACGTAGCATTTGTGGGCTTGAACATGTGACAGGAGCAAGCCCGTAACTCCCAATGCAGAAACAGCCAATGGAAACAGAGATTGTTATCATGACCAACCTCCGAGGCCGTAACTCGTAAGTGAAGGCCGTAGGACTTTGAAATCCAACCTCCATTTTCCAAGTCCTACGGGCTTCAACCTCCAAGCCCGTAGGACTTTGGAAAAATGGAGGTTGGGTTTTCAAAGTCCTATGTGCTTGGAGGTTGAAGCACGTAGAACTTCACATTGATTGGCGTGCTTGATATAACACGAAAACAAAACATGAAATAAAGTATTGGAGAATGTTGTGCTAATGATTCTAAGACCTAACAGAACTTTCACTCTTCATAAAAGTACAGTATTGCTTTTTGATTTGCTTTTAAAGTGATCCAATTTATCATTAAGTACTTTGAGAGACTCCCTTGGTATCAGTAACTTGTGGTTAGATATTTGCCATTTGCGGGCTTGACGGAGTGGATAGCGAGGGGGAATCTGAGCAATTGAATATCAATTTGCGATTTTAGCGTTCAGGACTCTTGTGGCCGTGAAAGATCAAAAGCTTGGAGGGCATTAACTTATGATTTGACAAATCGCAATGAATTGCAGCTCAGAGCATGTTACTCGAATGGAGCCCGTAAACAGAAGTCAATTGAATAGCAAAATAACTTGCGACTTCCACTTGTGAGCCCAGATCTCCAAAAAGGAGCAATTGAATTATGCATGGGGAACTTTGGACAGAAGTTTGTGACATTGTACAAAAAACGGCAACAAAAATATCTACAAAGGAAAACTAATTAGGCAACCTGGCTGTCTGATGAGGCTTTGAAAGTAGCCCATTAAAGAAGGAAAGCGAAAGGTAGTGGAGATAGGAAAATATTTGTCCAACTGAATGCAGAATTGCAGAGGATAGCAAGAAGAGACAAGGAGACTTTCTACAATGATATAAAGAGACAGAGAAAGATAGCAGAAATGTAAAGTCAAGAGATTTATTCAAAAACATTGGGCATCTCAAAGGAACTTTTCATGTCAAAGTAGGCATGATAAAATACAAAAATAGTAGGGACTTAAAAGAAGCAGATCAGATAAGGAAGAGGTGGCACCAATACACTGAAGATCTATACAGGAAAGATCATGAAAAGCAATGATAACCTCAATAGTTGTCCAATGAGCTGAAGCCAAATATATTGGAAAGTGAAGTGAGATGGGCCTTAAGAGGTCGTGCTCATAACAAGGCTGCAGGAGTGGATTGAATCCCAACTGAACTGTTCAAAATCCTAGAAGATGAAGCTCTGCTTCATTTCAGAAAAATATATGTTACATAATATATTGTTTTAAAATATGCAAAACATTGCCAGTTGTCTGTCTGACATGTATGGATAAAAGAGTTAACTATAAATCAGCTTCTCCATGCTATCAATCACCTACAATTACTATAAAAATGCTTTTATCGGTCACTTACACTTCAAAATTAATAATATATTCTGCCATCACCAAGGAAATTGACCTGCTGATTGTCAATGTTAGCTGTTGATCTACAATATACTCTCAGCAAATAAAATCTTATTGAATTCAATTCATGTTGTGTGTGCTTTCTTTCATCATAGCATATTGGGATAAAATAACTTAGTAACTGATTGAAGATGTAGTTAATTGTCATTAGTGATCATCAGTTATCTCTTCCTAAAACACCAGGCAGGACAAAACAGCTCAGGTTTTGTGTAACTTTTAAGAGGTTTTGTAGCTTTATATCTGCCATAAATCGTACAAGAAGAGTCTGGGTATTTCTGTGTACCAAGTGCTCTCTGGTACCACCTACATTGCGTGTTCACAACAGAAAGCTCATAAGAATTTGCAATATGCTTATGCCATTCACATATTCTTTGTGACAATTAAAGTACAATTGAAAGAAATCTATTTGTTTTTGTAAAAATGTATACCGTTTTACATGCAGTTTTTTTAACAATTTATTGGCAGGCTATTTTTCCATGCCTTTACATTGTGGAATGCTAAAAAGTAGATTGGCTCATAGACAGTGGCGGAGCTAGAGAATGGTGGTGGAAAAAAAATGGTGGGCCCCATAAAGGCAGTATTGCAAATAGTTTTTTGCTCTGGCCCCCACGATAACAATTTACTCAGTGCCCCTCCCCAAGACCTCTTCCCATAACAACTCCCCTCCTTAAGACCCCTTCCCAAAATAGAACCCCTTCCCTTACCTGGTTCCTGTGTGAAGTTCCTCTACCTACAGCATAGCTAGAGGTCTCGTGCAGGGCCAGGGTGAGTGGACCCCTACACTACACTACAGATATAGATATACTATCTCTACATAGCAACCAGTCCCTCTCAAAATGCACCTCCACACAGCATCCACCCCTCTTAGTGTCCACCTCTATATATACTATCTCTACATAGCAACCAGTCCCTCTCCAAATTCACCCCCACACAGCATCCACCCCTCTTAGCATCCACCCCTATATATACTTTCTCTACATAGCAAACAGTCCCTCTCAAAATTCACCCCCACACAGCATCCATCCCTCTTAGCATCCACCCCTATATATACTATCTCTACATAGCAACCAGTCCCTCTCAAAATTCACCCCCACAGCATCCACCCGTCTTAGCATCCACCCCTATATATACTATCTCTACATAGCAACCAGTCCCTCTCAATATTCACCCCCACAGCATCCACCCGTCTTAGCATCCACCCCTATATATACTATCTCTACATAGCAACCTGTCCCTGTCAAAATTCACCCCCCCACACACAGCATCCACCCCTCTTAGCATCCACCCCTATATATACTATCTCTACATAGCAACCAGTCCCTCTCAAACTTCACTCCCCACACAGCATCCACCCCTTTTTAGCGTCCACCCCTATATATACTATCTCTACATAGCAACCAGTCCCCCTCGAAATGCACCTCCACACAGCATCCATCCCTCTTAGTGTCCACTCCTATATATACTATCTCCACATAGCAACCAGTCCCTCTCAAAATTCACCCCCACACAGCATCCACCTCTTTTAGCATCCACCCATATATATACTATCTCTACATAGCAACCAGTCCCTCTCAAAATTCACCCCCACACAGCATCCACCCCTCTTAGTGTCCACTCCTATATATACTATCTCCACATAGCAACCAGTCCCTCTCAAAATTCACCCCCACACAGCATCCACCCCTTTTAGCATCCACCCCTATATATACTATCTCTACATAGCAACCAGTCC
Organism: Discoglossus pictus; assembly: GCA_027410445.1. Classification (NCBI taxonomy): domain Eukaryota; kingdom Metazoa; phylum Chordata; class Amphibia; order Anura; family Alytidae; genus Discoglossus; species Discoglossus pictus. Next base: position 29,332,218 of record CM050163.1, on the reverse strand, counting down.
CCCTCAAAATGCACCTCCACACAGCATCCATCCCTCTTAGTGTCCACTCCTATATATACTATCTCCACATAGCAACCAGTCCCTCTCAAAATTCACCCCCACACAGCATCCACCCCTTTTAGCATCCACCCCTATATATACTATCTCTACATAGCAACCAGTCCCTCTCAAAATTCACCCCCACACAGCATCCACCCCTCTTAGCATCCACCCCTATATATACTATCTCTACATAGCAACCAGTCCCCCTCAAAATGCACCTCCACACAGCATCCATCCCTCTTAGTGTCCACTCCTATATATACTATCTCCACATAGCAACCAGTCCCTCTCAAAATTCACCCCCACACAGCATCCACCCCTTTTAGCATCCACCCCTATATATACTATCTCTACATAGCAACCAGTCCCTCTCAAAATTCACCCCCACACAGCATCCACCCCTCTTAGCATCCACCCCTATATATACTATCTCTACATAGCAACCAGTCCCTCTCAAAATTCACCCCCACAGCATCCACCCGTCTTAGCATCCACCCCTATATATACTATCTCTACATAGCAACCAGTCCCTCTCAAAATTCACTCCCCACACAGCATCCCCCCCTCTTAGCGTCCACCCCTATATATACTATCTCTACATAGCAACCAGTCCTTCTCAAAATTCACCCCCCCACACAGCATCCACCCCACTTAGCATCCACCCCTACACTATAGAAGAACCCAGAGGAGGGCCCTGGTTCACTGCACCTCCTGCACCATGGTAGCTCCACCCCTGCTAATAGATCTTGGTTAAATGATCAGTCATAACAATAGCTGAAAAAAATCCAATCTTTATCAGCTATGCAAATATACTTTAGAAGCTGCAATAGAAAACTATTATTAATAATATACCATCATCTCCTTTTAGTTATAACATTTTATGAGCAGGGATCTCATGTCATTTTATACCTGGAATCGTATAGAATTTCTAAAGCATTGCTGAGCATGTCTGGTGTTATATGAATACAAATAATAATGTGAATATCAAGCTCTTTATTTTGGAGATTTAAGATTTTCTTGAATGCAGCTTTTAATTATCTATATCGATTAAATTTTATATATAGAGGGTTTTAAGGCTTTTGCTGTCAAATGGCATAACACACTGTACAGTGGAAGGGATAATCTATTATAAACATCATGGGTTTAAAGGTGACTTTTGAATTTTATTTCCCCTTCACCTACTCAGGAAAAACCTTTCAAATTATAGTACATTGAAATAATAGAAAACACTTGCATATTATTCAGTCTGTAGTATTGGCTTAAAGAGGAGGCCAAGAAAGAGTGGTCTCCCGTTGCTACACATTACATCCACTGGCACACACAGCGCGACACTGCATTGCGCTAAATAGAAAACACGTGGCTTTTATTATTTTGAAACGGTTCACTTCAATATCAAATGAAGAATATTTGCCAAAAAAACGACAAACAGAATTCTGACAAATAAATCTTTTTAGCCGTACACAAACTTCGGCAATGTGAACTACTGATACAATACATACCTTTTGTGCTTTCATATTGCGAACACACGTCTACAACATTGGTATAACTCAAGGCATATGGTCTGGTTTCTATTTATAGCCCCCACTGGGTCTTGGACAACCATTACTCATGTGGATGAGACTTTGTCTATTATAGAGCAACTGAACAATTAGGCGTAGACGTGTAAGGTTCAACAATAGAGTCATTCTTGTCTTTTGACTATAAATGTACAGTAAAGTTTAGTATAAATACTACACACTAACTCATTATAGAACGATTGGTAGATACATGGTAACCAGGAGAATGGGCAGACTCATTTATTTACATACTACTAGATATATGATCTACAAAATGAAAATATAGCAATCTAGGTGTGGGTCTATAGATCTCTAAATTGTCGGAAAGCTCTCAGCTACTATTGTATTTCCAAATGGAACTTTTGTTGTTGTTCTTTAGTCATTCAGTTGTGTCCAACTCTCCGTGACCTTATAGACTGCAGCATGCCAGGCACATATGTCAGCTACTGCCCCTCTGAGTTCCATCCAGTCACTTGAAATGCGTAATTGAAACCCGTAAGGCTTTGAAATCTAACCTCCATTTTTCAGTGACGTAATGATGACGATCTCTTTTGCCATTGGCTCCATCTACGGGTTTGACTAATTGATAATGTTCACGGGCGCACATGAAACGCATGCAAGAATCGTTTACGGTTTGCGTCTCTGGTCCGTAGCTCAATTTAATAACTCTGTACCACAGCAGAATTTCCATCCTGCAGCCTTTGCGGGTGTCCCGTTGCCGATACGGGCTTGGAATTCAATGGGGCTGCAAGGGTCTCCCTATAGTTAACTTTAAAATGGATGGATTCCAGATTTCACTAGGGATATAACAAACCTATGTATGTATTTATTTGAATGTACTTTATCTTATTAAGAAGTGCTTAAAAGCTCTGGTATTTCTACCTAAAATCTTACAAATAGTTCCAAATTGGTTCTTCCACTCTGCAGCTCATAAAGACGGTATACTTCTAAGTACAGGGTGAGCGGGGCCTCACAGTAACTAATCAGTGGCAACATTCTGCAACATGCTACTTGAGGCTAATTCAAAACACTGCACTTCACAGTCTGTTTATTCATGAGCTGCAGGACCCAAACAGGTACAAACTCTATAAAAACAAAGCTTTTAAGCACTTCTTAATAAAATCAAATAACGTCTTAATTAAAAAGTACATAAATGCAAATAGATAAGGGATATTATATACCTAGTGAAATCCAGAAACCTTCCCTGTGCCTTTAACTTTGACCGTATGTTCTTGATTCTTAAAGGAACAATAAAGTCCCACATTTTCTGTAGTACATTTATTAGAGATAAATAAAAAATGTTAATAAAACATATTCTTGCATGAAAAAGTACCTACAATCATATACTCTGCCTTATGGGAGGTTTGGTTCATTTTGTTTAGGTAGTTTGAATCTGAATATTTTTGTGTATGTAATCAGTTTTGTAATTTATCTATATAACCAATCAGGGCCCGCATGAGTGCTGCCGGCACTGGGGAGCTAGAGGTCAATGAGGGAACCATGAATGCCAACATGTACTGTGACATACTGAAGCAGAGCATGATCCCCTCCCTTCACAGACTGGGCAGCAGGGCAGTATTCCAACATGATAACGACCCCAAACACATCTCCAAGACGACCACTGCCTTGCTAAAGAAGCTAAAGGTAAAGGTGATGGACTGGCCAAGAATGTCTCCAGACCTAAACCCTATTCAGCATCTGTGGGGCCTCCTCAAACGGAAGGTGGAGGAGCGCAAGGTCTCTAACATCCACCAGCTCTGTGATGTCATCATGGAGGAGTGGAAGAGGACTCCAATGGCAACCTGTGAAGCTCTGGTGACCTCCATGCTCATGAGGGTTAAGACAGTGCTGGAAAATAATGGTGGCCGCACAAAATATTGACACTTTTTGGGCCCAATTTGGACATTTCCACTTAGGGGTGTACTCACTTTTGTTGCCAATGGTTTAGACATTAATGGCTGTGTGTTGAGTTATTTGGAGGGGGCACCAAATTTACACTGTTATACAGGCTGTACACTTACTACTTTACATTGTAGCAGAGGGTCCTTTCTTCAGTGTTGTCACATGGAAAGATATAATAAAATATTTACAAAAATAAGGGGTGAAAGGTGCATAAGAAAAATCTTAAACAATATTGAGACAACTTCTACAAAAGTTTTTTACTGTTTGGTTGATTTTGGATTTACATTTGACACATGTCCCAGAGCTTTGGTGGGCAACATATGATCCAAGGACCACCTGCGACCCTCAGGCAGTGTACTTCTAAATACTTATTATCCCTATTATCTATACCTCTAATTCCTACAATGATTTTACCATTTTGCTTTAGGTAAAATAAAAAGGTTTAAAGCAGTGTGAGACCCTTTTAAGGATTCAAGGCCACATATAAGGCCCTTCAAGTGAAGTAAGTTGCCCGTCACTGACCCAGAGACTTCTGACAGAACAATAATAGCAGTGCTGAAGGATAAGTGTTGAGGACCCTAATCATCAGGATACTTTGTTTCACAAACTGTGTAGATGAGAATGAAAAACTCTTTCTCACAATGTGGCTACACTCGCCCTGAGAAGCAGTTTCAGCACCAATCAACCCATAGACGTGATGTGCATACGTCAGCATCACATATAATAGTTGTCAAACTGCGAGACGTTGTCACGCTTTGCGAGGCGAAGCGTGGTGAGCTGTTACACCATAGCACTTAGCCGATGCGAGCTTCGCAAAGCGAGACTTTAAAATACGAGACGCGGGATACGAGACACAAAAATTTACGAGATTAGCAGCTGAACAAAAAACCCCAAATACACACTAAATACACCCCAAAAAATTACAAAAACATCACAGACAGCAAGGGGAACCAGCCAGGACGTCTGTGAGTGAGATGGAATGCGAATTTAACTCGATTTAGATGATTTTCGTCACTCGAAAATCGCCTAAGCGAGGAAAAAAATGGTCGGCGAAAAAAATGAAAACAAGGCTACATGACCCCGGAATGCGCAAAACACTGCAAAACGCGTAGCACTTTACACATCACACTACGACCTACAAGATACACTATTACAAAAGCCGTAAAATGCTCACGAGACGTGTACCACATTAATAACGTTACGACTATACAATGCCGCTTTACACAATAAACCAACGGCTTTACCTCGCGCACGCAGACGATTTAGAATGCACAGTTCAAACATTCATTACACTTTATAAGCAGGGCACCAACATTTACAAAGACGCAAAATACAAACAGATTGTTACCTCTTCAGCCTATTGCTCGCTGCATATATCAATTATAAATAATTAAAGTATATTAATTGATTTAAGAAATCATTCATTATTTCTTAACTGTATATACATAGAAATATATATCTCTCACAGAGGACCAAAAGTACACAAAGGAGAGGCTCGCAATGAGCGCCAAAGGCCCACATTGCGAGGCATGTGATGAGCGCCGAAGGTCCTCACAGTACAAAACGGTTTCAATTATGTCTCAAACAGCATTCCCATGGCTTCAAATTTTATTGCCCCGTCATTTTTGACGGGCAAATGGCTATTATTAAAATAAAAGTCACAATATTTATAGGCTACAGTTGTGGGCATTTCTATATCTTATTGTTGTTTATTATAACTTCATAATTCTCCCCTTTTTTACATTATTTTATATAATTGAAATTAAAGTTACATTTTATATTTACACTAATATAAGGTCTTTTTTGATAAGCCTAGTCTGGTGTCTATACCGGACTAGGCAAATTTGAGAAATTATTACATTTCTACTCTATATCACTGGAATTTAAATTTCCACAATCAGATACTATGTTCTTGATGACAGACTACCCTAATTATTGCAACATACAGACAAAAAGAGATTATTATAGAAGAGGAAAAGAAATGGAGAAGAGAACTAGTCCAGATATAAAACAGGACGAGAGAGATTGAAGCTCTGGAAATGATGGTGCAGTTGTATGGAGTGTGATTCTATAGAGCATGTGCAGAATGACAATATTAGAAGGTGTATCAGTAAGGAGTTGACTATTAAGAGCATAATTTTAAAATTTGATAACATGTAGGGATTCGATGAGTATTAAGTCAAAAAGAAGATTCTGGTAGTGGCATTCATAATGGGTTGAGGGCAATCATGTTTTTGAAGACCAGCTATGAAGTGCTTGCAGTACCTGGGTTACATTATAAGAGATTGCCATCACCTACAAATAGCTGTATATAACTATTATTATTATTATTATTATTATCTACAGTATATGTATAGTACCTAAGGCAAACACTGATTAAATAGTTACTAATACTGCTTGTGATAAATAAAACATTAAAAAAGATGAGTTTAGGATAACATTTTGAAAAAATAATGTCTCTTCTGAAAAGACCAATCATAGATCTGTACCAATTGGAAATGTTGGTGACTATGATTAAAAGGAATGTTTATGCTAAAAATAAAGGGTATGTAATAGGCTTCTTTGAAAAGCGTTTGCAGTTCTGTACCAAAGGAAAAAGTCTAGTTATGAACATGAGAGAATCCTTAGCATTTTGAGACATTCAAAGCTAAGATGAAGCTTAAAAACATTGGTAAATAAAACAAATGAACTGCACGGGTGAAGCAATGCACTGGGGCCGCCTCAACCTCATGACCCTTCCCCTCGCCTTGAAAGCTCCTGTGATTCCTTGCCGGAGCGTCTTCTCATCTTGGCAGGGAATCCCGAATGACGTCACTGATGAATCGATATACCATGTTTCTGACCCTTCCCCATCTTGAAAGTTTCCTATGATTCCTTGGCGGAGCGTCTTCTCATCTTGGCAGGGAATCCCGAATGACGTCACTGATGAATCGATACACCATGTTTCTGACCCTTCCCCCGTCTTGAAAGCTTCCTATGATTCCTTGCCGGAGCGTCTTCTCATCTTGGCAGGGAATCCCGAATGACGTCACTGATGAATCGATACACCATGTTTCTGACCCTTCCCCCGTCTTGAAAGCTTCCTATGATTCCTTGCCGGAGCGTCTTCTCATCCTGGCAGTGAATCCCGAATGACGTCACTGATGAATCGATACACCATGTTTCTGACCCTTCCCCCGTCTTGAAAGCTTCCTATGATTCCTTGCCGGAGCGTCTTCTCATCCTGGCAGTGAATCCCGAATGACGTCACTGATGAATCAATACACCATGTTTCTGACCCTTCCCCCGTCTTGAAAGCTTTCTATGATTCCTTGCCGGAGCGTCTTCTCATATTGGCAGGGAATCCCAAATGACGTCACTGATGAATCGATACACCATGTTTCTGACCCTTCCCCCGTCTTGAAAGCTTCCTATGATTCCTTGCCGGAGCGTCTTCTCATCCTGGCAGTGAATCCCGAATGACGTCACTGATGAATCGATACACCATGTTTCTGACCCTTCCCCGTCTTGAAAGCTTCCTATGATTCCTTGCCGGAGCGTCTTCTCATCTTGGCAGGGAATCCCGAATGACGTCACTGATGAATCGATACACCATGTTTCTAACCCTTCCTCATCTTGAAAGCTTCCTATGATTCCTTGCCGGAGCATCTTCTCATCTTGGCAGGGAATCCCAAATGACGTCACTGATGAATCGATACACCATGTTTCTGACCCTTCCCCGTCATGAAAGCTTCCTATGATTCCTTGCCGGAGCGTCTTCTCATCTTGGCAGGGAATCCCAAATGACATCACTGATGAATCGATACACCATGTTTCTGACCCTTCCCCCGTCTTAAAAGCTTTCTATGATTCCTTGCCGGAGCGTCTTCTCATCTTGGCAGGGAATCCCGAATGACGTCACTGATGAATCGATACACCATGTTTCTGACCCTTCCCCCGTCTTGAAAGCTTTCTATGATTCCTTGCCGGAGCGTCTTCTCATCTTGGCAGGGAATCCCGAATGACGTCACTGATGAATCGATACACCATATTTCTGATTCTTACTTATATAGTGTAGGCCTTTATCCAAATCCAAACTAAAGTTGTCTAATATAAACCGAAGCAAAAGGAAAAGGGGTTGACTTTAACAGGACTTGAGAATATAAATGTTTCAATATTATACAACAAGCAAAAGAAGAATTTTCTACGAAAAAGATGAAGAAAATAACTCTTTCTCTCTGATCACCCGTTCTTCATTAGGGAAATTCCATACCTGAATCCTTGATGCTTCTGGCTCAACATAACTGGAATAAGTGAAAAAACAAAAATTCATTCCATCTTAGGTAGAGTTAGTTTTGGCCTTTGTGTTTAAGGAAAGCTTTTGGATTTTTGGCAACCTTACGGAATGCAAAAGGTATGAGAAAATTACAGGAATTACTGAGTACAAAACTGTTTTCTTTTGTATTAGGCAAATAAACAATAATGAATCATGGCTTCCCCAGATTACATATCCCGCAGTATTAACTTGTATGGCAATTGCTTTGCTAATTATTCTTGTTTGTTTTATATTCACCATTTAATTGATTTAATTATTTCATCAGATTATTCCGATAGTTCATCACAAAAGTTCATGTTAGACATTAAGTTTATTTTTCTTGGCTTTAATAATATTAATCCTTAGGTGCTTAAAGGAAGGGCAAAATATGTGCCAGATATTAAATTTACCATGGCGGATTAAATCTGAATGGAATCAAACGCAGGGATTATCACAGGGCATCCACTCGCTCATGAGAAATGTGTCTCTTTTTGGGTTCTTCTTGGCATTTTAATCCCACATATAATATTTTTTTAATATGTTTTGCATGTGTTTTAGGATGGACTGATTTTTTTTGTTTGCTTCTTCTTGGTGGCCACTTGACTTTTGGTATTGTAAATATAAATATATTTTCATGTATTTTGTCAGTATTTTATAATTGTTCCTAAAGTAATAGGGCTCTTCATGGTATGAGACAATGATTCAGTGGTATCTGTGTTTCGCTCATAAAAAATACACTGAACCACTTTCGGATATGGTATAATTTAAAACTTTAGGTTGTAACAAATACTATATCAATTGATTGTTACTTAAAAAATGCCCTTTTTAACAGTAAACTTTAATTTAAGTTTGTCATTTGGTCTGTCATGAAGACGTTTTAATTCTCTTTCTTATCTTTGTGTTAGTCTAATCACTTGCTAATTATTTTTTGATTGTTCACACAGTGGCGGAGATACTGCTGGTGCAGCAGGTGCATTGTAGGGCCCTGTGCTACTGGAAGCAAAGTAGATAGGGATGGGTGCTATGTGAGGTGGGTGCTGTAAGGGGTTGGGTGCTGTTTAGGGATGGGTGCTGAGAGGGGTGTCTGCTGACAAGGACTGGGTGTTATGTAGAGATGGGTGCTGACCAGGGTTGGGTGCTGTGTGGTGATGGATGCTGAGGGCGGATGGTTGCTGACAAGGACTGGGTGGTATGTAAAGATGGGTGCTGATATATACAGTATATTTGTTGTAATGTAGTGTAAGCCCCCAACCTGGTTGTGATGCAAGCATAGGCCCCCGTAGAGGATGTTGCTGGAAAGTGAAGTGACCACGTCCTGGAGTTACTGTGCAGGCAGAGGAGCTTTGAGCAGGTAGGAAGTAAGGGAAGGGGAGCTGCTATGGGAAGAGGAGCAGCTATGGAGAGGGCTCTTGCGGAGAAGCAGCTTTGGGAAAGGGACATGGGGAGGGGTGATGTTATGGGTAGGGGCCTAGGTAGGGGCACTGAGTACGTTTGTTCTGGGGGCTAGAGCAAAAACAATTTTACAGTACCCGCTCAAGGGAGGGCCCCACATTTTTTTTTTCAGCAAGACCCTCCATTCTCTAGATCTGCCACTGGCGCTACGAAATATGTTGGCACCTTATAAATAAAGGATAATCATAACACGGGTAGACATACTTGCGTAAGAGAAATGACACAAATAAAGGATATTAATAATAATAATTATAATAATAGAGAGAGAGTATATGTACACACATAACACCCATGGGCTATGGTTATATGTAATTAAAGGCCCACCTCCTTGTAGCTACCCCATTGGGCACACATGGACGGGGTGAATTACTGCTTCTATAATCATAGCACCACCCCCTTTAGTGAGCATACTGAACCTGAGACAGAACCTAGACTGGTTAGACTGCATAGTCGTGCTGGGTCCCACCTCAACAGGCCCCAAAATATTCCACCATACAGAAGCACACCATAAGTAAATACTGATACAGATGGAACCTCACCTGTCCATTGGTCTAAGAAAAAGAAATTGCTCTGGGTGCATAATCTCATTACCTACTAAACATCACAGGTAAGAAATTCTACCTGATGCAGTAGCCTAACAGCCCAGCACCTTGTTATAAATAAATGTGGCATAATTCAGAAGCCTCTGTCTTTGGCCCTAAACATTCAAAATAAATGTTACACAATGTGGAAACCAATATAACCAGTCCCCAAATATTCCCAAATAATAATCCCTAAACATGCAGTTAAATAAATTAAATAGTGCAGCTCACATCAGCTCACCCACCTCAATATAGTTCCATGTAAATATTGAAGGGTATAGAAACTGACCCTACTCCTTCTTTACCCCCCAAATAGTTGAAAACACTCACTTTATGACAAACCCCATAATAATTACAGCCCTCACAGTCCTTGCATTGCACCTGCACGGGCATCTGGAATCACACACTTGAGAAGTGGGCCAGCTGATCACAAACTGTGTAAAGCTATAGGGAAGAATATGTTCTTGGGTAACACAGGTGGAGACTTATTGTGAAGGGCTTGGGAATGGAAATAATATTTAATTCAAATAAAACAAAAATATACACACTGGACTCTGTTACCCAGGCAGGGATAGCTGCACATCCTAAATGGGACTTTGAAACTCAAAATACACATAATGTCCATCTTCTACTTTCATGCTCCCCAGGCCCCTATTTCTTTCTGCCTAAGGTCCAGGCCAGGAGTACACACACACACATACAAATGAACATAGATTCACAAACACAAAATAACACAACCACCACCTCAAACAGGAATTTTAAAATACTGAAATATTTTTTCATATGGAAAGATGACTTGAGCAACGTGTGTCAGCTATAACAGGGATCTGACTATTAGCATTTTGATATTTGAGTATTCGAAGCTACATGCGGCAACAACTAACTGAGTTCCAAAGTTGGTTACGTTCTCATTCAGAAAGATTTAGTAAAGTGTGGAGATACTGGATGGAATATTTAACCCTGGACCCATACGATACGACCCATAAGATACCCTTGAGGTTCTCAGTGGGGGGCTCTTCCTTCTTCCTTAACCTCAGAGCCCTTCCCTTACATCTTCACACCTCCTTCACCTCCTTCACATAAATCAAAAAACTAAAACCTACTTCATGCTAACCTAGGGCTAAAATGAAAACCTACTTCATGCCATCCTAGGCCTACAAAAGGATCCTGGCCAAGAGGAGGTTCTTAATTTCACTTCCCAAGCATAACCCTTCTTGTATATCTAGACCCAAGGTTAATTACTTTAACCTCATTATCTTAGTGTCTGTGATGTGGTTGTTCTTGTTTTGATTTCTGAAAGAAAGACTAATGTGAAAAAAAAAAATTGCCAAAATTGTAGGTGTATTGGTCACAAAAAATGCTAAACTATTTATTATTATTATATATAGTATAAATGATCAAGTCTAGTTCTTCAAATGATATATGATTGTACTAATATCTGTGCATAGATTGTGTGTTTGTGCTTATGCAGCAGTATAGCTTAGTGCATTTACATAGATGTTTGTTTATGTGATAGAATTTGAATATGATATTTTATGTGTAGGCATTATTATTATTATTATAGTTCATTTATAAAGCGCCGACATATTCCATAGCGCTGTACATAAGTTAAGTTCAGACAAAGATAAATACAAATTAACAAATAGCAAAGCAAGGAGGGCCCTGTCTTTGAGCTAGGAATCCAATGTCCATGACGAATTCCCAAAGAACTTAGGATAGAAACTCGCAGACTTACAATCTAAGGTATAGTGGGTGGTAAAAGAGGGAGAGAGAGGTGATAAGTGTGTTAGGGTGGAAGGTGATACGCTTCTTTAAAGAGATGCATTTTAAGTGGGGTTTTAAATATTTTGAGGCAAGAGGATTATCTGGTGGAGCGAGGCAAGGAGTTCCAGAGACTAGGGGCAGCACAAGAAAAGTCCTGGAGTCGGGAGTGAGAGGAGGTGACAAGAGTGGTAGAAAGAAGAAGGTCATTAGCAGAACGAAGAGGACGGGTGGGGGAGTATTTGGGGATGAGAGCAGAGATGTTTGGGGGAGCGTTATTGTTGAGGGCTTTGTAAGTTAGGATCATAATTTTAAATTTTATTCTTGAGGCTAAGGGAAGCCAGTGGAGTGATTGACAGAGAGGTGATGCTGAGACCGAACATTGTGTACGGAAGATGAGTCTAGCAGAGGCATTCATAATGGATTGAAGGGGGATAGTCGGGTGGTGGGTAGGCCAACAAGAAGAGAGTTGCAGTAGTCCAGTCGAGAGATGATGAGAGAGTGTATTAGGATTTTAGTTGTCTTGTGTAAGATAGTAACGAATTCTGGAGATGTTTTTTAGATGGAGAAGACAAGATTTAGTTGGTGATTGTATGTGAGGGATGAAAGACAGAGCGGGGTCCAGTAGAACTCCAAGACAACGGGCTTGGGAGGAGGGGGGATGATGTCGTTGTTGACCGTGAGAGAGATCTGAGGAATTGACTCTGTGGGAGAGGGAGGGAAGATTAGGAGAAGATTAGCCATGTCTTTAAATGTGTGTGTTTTTGATATCCATTTGATTGTTTAGCTCCCACTCCACATAGGGAAAGGTATCCATGATGGTCAATTAGACTTTTTTTTATAGATTCTCTATGTCCATACATTAATGTGAATCATTCATCCATTCTTATTATGAAACAAAAATCACATACTCAAGTCAAACTGAAGCATACATTTTATTGTAGAAATCTGTGTCTACCTCTGGACTCACGAAGAGTCAAGAGGAACCCCCCCCTTGTGGAGGAAACCTCTGAGGAATCATGGCATGAAGGACTGCCCTTCCCTCTGAGCAATAAGAGGTAATGTCTGAAATAAGATGAAAATCTGTGTCTACCTCTGGACTCACGAAGAGTCATCCTTCAGCACTTAGAAGAGGAAAACATCCCTTGTGGAGGAAACCTCTGAGGAATCATGGCATGAAGGACTGCCCTTCCCTCTGAGCAATAAGAGGTAATGTCTGAAATAAGATGAAAATCTGTGTCTACCTCTGGACTCACGAAGAGTCATCCTTCAGCACTTAGAAGAGGAAAACATCCCTTGTGGAGGAAACCTCTGGGGAACCATGGCATGAAGGACCTCCCTTCCCGCTGGACACTAAGAGGTACAAAAGGACACAGTGGAGGATCCAGATATGTTTTAATTTAAAACTATAACTAAAAACGTAATTTTAATTTAAAGCTTTAATTAAAAACTATAATATATATATATATTTATATTTATTTATTTATTTATATTTGTGCTCACATTTGAACATCTAAAATAAGAAAATAAGTTAAAGACTTATTTCCTGCCCAGAATTCTGCAAATGTGCCCACAAAGGTTTTGCTCTTTAATCTATTACCATTTAAAATATGACTCATTTTAGGAAGATGCCTTCTGCATTACATAGCTTTAACCAAGCCCAGTATTGGATTATGCACAAGCCAGGAAACCTACCCACATATAGCTGCTGTTTTGAGGTTACTGCCTCTCATTAGTCTGGGTCCGGTTCCTAGCCTGTGCAGTAGATTATAATGATTATGTATTTCCTATGACACAAGCCTGCAGTTTAAAGTCACGTCCTCTATAAAGAATCTAGTGCTAGGCTAATATTTTGTCATTTGATTTGTATAAATTGTTGGAACATTTCCTATGTACATATAGAAACCTGTGTATTGTATTTTTCATAACAAGTTATGTTTTTAAGGATAAAATAGGAGCAAAGGAGATAGGGATGGGTGCTATATGAGGTGGGTGCTGAGAGGGATTGGGTGCTGTGTGGGGATGGATGCTGAGAGGGGATGGCTGCTGACAACGACTGGGTACTATGTAGGTATGGATGATAAAAGGGGTGGGTGCTGTGTGGGGATGGATGCTGAGAGGGGATGGCTGCTGACAACGACTGGGTACTATGTAGGTATGGATGATAAAAGGGGTGGGTGCTGTGTGGGGATGGCTGCTGAGAGGGGATGGCTGCTGACAATGACTGGGTGCTATGTGGGTATGGATGCTAAAAGGGGTGGGTGCTGTGTGGGGATTGCTGCTTAAAGGGGATGGCTGCTGACAACGACTGGGTGCTATGTGGTTATGGATGCTAAAAGGGGTGGGTACTGTGTGGGGATGGATGCTGAGAGGGGATGGCTGCTGACAATGACTGGGTGCTATGTGGGTATGGATGCTAAAAAGGGTGGGTGCTGTGTGGGGATGGATGCTGAGAGGGGATGGCTGCTGACAACTACTGGGTGCTATGTGGTATGGATGCTAAAAGGGGTGGGTACTGTGTGGGGATGGATGCTGAGAGGGGATGGCTGCTGACAATGACTGGGTTCTATGTGGGTACGGATGCTAAAAGGGTGGGTGCTGTGTGGGGATGGCTGCTGAGAGGGGATGGCTGCTGACAACGACCGGGTGATATATAGGTATGAATTTTAAGAGGTTGGGTGCTTTGTGGGGATGGCTGCTGAGAGTGAATGGATGCTGAGAAGGACTCTATGTAGGGATGGATGTTTAGAGGGGTTGGGGATATGTGTAGATGACTGCTGAGAGGTACTGGTTGCTATTTAGAAATAGTGTGTATATATATATATATATATATATATTTATTTATTTATATTTATTTATTTATTTATATTTCTGTAGTATAGTGTAGACCCCCACCCTAGCCCTCCTCAGTCATCCTAACCCACAACCTGTAGAGGATGGTGCTGCAGAGAGAATCAAGCACATCATGGAGCTGTGATGCAGGCAGATCATATTTACGCAGGCAGAAAGGAAGGGAAGGGGAACAGCAATGGGAAGAAGAGCAGCTATGGAAAGGGGTCTTGGGGGAGTAGCTATGGAAAAGTGTCTTGCAAACACACCCTCTACCTATTAAAATGTATTTTTTAAAGTACAACTCAATCCTTACCAGCCAAATCTTACCGTATAAATACGTGACTCATTTGCCATATTTGTGCTGCTGTTAAATTAAAGCCACAACCGATGTGAAATTTCAGAGAATTAAAGCTAATTTTACTTTATCACTAATGCTTTGTGTATAATCCGTATCTCCCCGTAGCTGCTCCTTTATAAGCAATCTGTGGTTTATTGTGAGATAAATCAGCCAGAAGCAAATTGTTAGAGATCTGAGCCAAAGTTAACACTAAGGACGTAATCTTATCATCTTGGCTGATAAATTAGGTTATGGAAAGGGAGGTTTTATTTTAACATCTCATTTACTATTTATTTTCTCAATGAAGTTAACTGTTCATTCACAAAATTATTCTGTTGTTGTCTCCACATATTAGGTCAGTAACGCAATGTGTGTAAACATGGTTCTTTAAAGAGACACTGTGACTCCAACAAGAAAAACTGGCTAAACATTGTACTAGCCTTTTTTTCCACAGTAATTCATTCCTGAGAAATACAACATTGTTTTTGAGGCTAGAATGTGTCTCAATGTGCTAATTTGCAGCCCAGGGTACTTGGTAAGGATGGGGATGGGTTCTAATTGAATGACAACATTGGTATGGCCACCAAGTGGACAGATAAGCAGACTTGGATACTAATTAGCACATCAAAGCAGCTAATTCATATTCAGGAGCTTCTCATTTGCATAAAAATGCAGCACAAATGCTAATGAGCTTCTCAGGAAATGGCTATTACAATGTGCAGACAGTTTTTAATGCTGTTTAAGAATGGTCTAAAAAATTGATTATCGGGCGATGGAGTCACTTTAAGAGTGAAATACATGGCAGAAATGTTATGGAGATATGTCCAAGAGTTTGAAAAAATATAATATAGCTTAAAGTGACACGGCAAGGTTATAAACATGGCATCATTTAAAACTAACGACCTAGATAATAAAACTAACTGCCTAGATTTTCAATTGAATACTATTAAAATTGCGTTTTCCTACCATGACATGACATTGAAATTTGCAAGATTTAGCTGTCAGTCAGCCTTTCTGATCGACCCATGAACACATATTTTAATATATTTTTAATTATAGATATTTACCAATAATTACTGATAATGTGTAAATGAACTGCAAAACAAAATGCTGGACATGGTTTCTCGGAGCTAAGCATGTCCATTTTTTTTACTACAGTTAAATTTAGCTAAAAGTATCAGAACAAAAACCATGATCTAGTTATTTAATGACCCATGACCTAGTTGAACTTATTCTAAATTACATTATTTTGTGGAAGCACTTTCAATAGAACTGAATTAAAATATAATCTTAATACAATAGCCCCTCCTGGCAAACAGAGAAATGGTCACAGATGACAAACATGGCATTCTACATGAGAGAGCATGAGAAAAGGGGGGATGTCCCAGAAGGTGACACAGTTACTCTTGGTGGCTTCTTAGAAGTAAGTGAAGTGTGAATTATATATGACAATTGCATGGAGAGATTAAAATTAATTAACTAAACTGGTTAAAACATTTATATAAAACAACTGCCTAAGGAATCCCTTTAACACTAAATTTGCATAAGTTCTTATCCAGGCCATCCTAAGCGCCACATACAATAAGGCGGAGAGCTACTTTCAGACCCTTTTTCTTAAGGTCCCCATCCTTTCTGTAAGGTGGAAGCTTGTTAGTCTTTGAGGCCTCCCATGTGACCCAAGCCCAGTCTCTCAGTTCCCATTACATTTCTCATTCTCTAGCCATGAATGGCGTTTATTATTTTTGCTATATATTCAAAAAGGGCTAAACATATTGGGTGACAATTTTAATGAGTAATTTAGCAATTATTCATCTATATATATAGAAAAATAATGAATATCGCAGTATATTATGATCCTTTTATTGGACAAACGCCTTATTTATATTGACAAGCTTTCGAGAGGTCTGACCTCTCTTTATCAAGTCTGAAGCAATACTGACATGAGATGTTTGAATAATTTACATAGGTGTTTTTTTTAGGTTAAAAATGTAAGTAAATGCTACAGAAATGAAATAACAGCATGTCTGCAACTGAATACCTTCAGTGAGAGGATCTCAGTATAACTAACAGCCAGGAGTAAAAATCCAGGTTCCTACTAACCTCCTCATAGAAACTAATTAGATTTGTTTGACATGACCTATCCCTCATAAATCCATATTGACTCCTACTTATAATCTTGTTCAAGCAGACATAGGCCCCTATTCAATTGCAAGCACACAGTTGCCTTCATACTGGCCGTAAGTCTGCGGCCGTAAGTCTGCTTGAAATTTGCAACAGTTACAATTCAATTGATCAAGCCTACAGCTATCTTGCCGAAAGCAATAAATCATGCGCCCGTAAGCATGATTTCAGAGCATGATCATGATCAATTAAGCAAGGCCGTAAATACCGATTTAGAAACAGCCGTTAGTAAAACATGGAGGTTAAACGTCAATCAATTAGCGTTTAGACATGCGATCGGACTCGCAATCCGGCAAAGTACAAAATAATTAAAATGAATGAGTCCATGTGGGTGGCCTGATATGTATTAACTCATTGATTACCGAGATTGATATAACAAGGAAACTAAACGTTAAAAAAAAAATGTTTGATTGCAGATTTGCAAGCTTGAGACAATTGTGTAATTCATACTAATGTCTTCCCCATCTTTTAAATACTTTTTATTTGCATTTACAGTGCTAAGAGCAGGTGTTTAACCCACTCGCGAGTCATATCTGGTACTCATTGGAGTTTCTTCTATATTTGCCATTTACGGGTGTGAAAACAATTGCGGGCTTGAGGAATTGTAGCAATTGAAAAGCGATTTGCGATTGTAACATTTATAGGCTTGAAAGATCAAAGGCTTAGGTGGGTCGGAGTTACGATTTTGACAACCGCCTATAACCCGCAAATTGTTTGCAGGTAGCTAAAAGACACCAGTTGAATAGCAAATTAGTTCACGGACTACATTACAGGCTTCAGTAACTAACAAATGCTCAATTGAATAGGGGCCATATTCTTATATACTATAGTTTATTAACCCTTCTAAAAGCTTTCCCACTACAGAAGTGCGGTTTACTGGTCTATAATTTCCTGGATTTTTTCTTTTTTCACTGTGTTGAGTGAATCTTGAAAAATTAGATATAATGGTTTTGCTATTACAGGCTATTCCCTCAATACCCTTGGATGTATTCCATCAGGACCTTTATTAACATTTATTTTTTCCAACCTCTTTTGGATTTCTTTCTGCGTTTACCAATATTTGGTAAAGGTAGCATGGCCCCATTATGTTGCAACCACTGGTAACTCCCTTGTGTATACCAAAGAAAACAATTAATTTTTTTATTGATTTGTGTAATATAATGCTCCTCATCTGTCTGCTTTTATGGACAAGGTGGACTATTGAGTCTGAAGCAAATATCTCTTCCTCCATTTTGTGGGTGTGGATCGCAACCACTTTTCGGAGGCTGCAGTGCATTGTGGGATACATCAGGAATCATTTCAATGAACTGCAAATCAGAATTTCAGAGATGATGTAGTTCAAGCTGACAGATCCACATCTTATAAATGCTATGACTTCAACAACTGGTACAATCAGAGCTGCACTAGGGTGGTCTGTAGTAGGGTTTTGGACATGAGTTTACTCCCTGTGTTACTGCAATTTCTAACGTATGTATAATATAGTATTATATTTCTCTCTGCACTACTTTATTGTTGAATATGCTGTAGTATAACCATTTATTATTATGCATTTGGAGGAATCTGATAAGGTTACATTTGTGTGATTGATAATTAAAAATCTGCTTTACCATTTTATAAAACAAATGCATGTTATCATTAAAGTCTGTATTTCTATATCTTGGTGGGACCAGGTATATAAGTCTTACATTCAGTGATCAAATATATTTTTTCACTCAGCAAACACTATGTCCCCTCATAATCTCCCTTCCCATGCATTGTCCTTACTTGAAATGGAGGATGCTGAGCAGATATGAGCTCAAGCAGAGCTATCTCAGTGTAGACTAACTTTTTGTATCAAGCTCTTGAAATAGTAGGTATGGGGAAAAAAAGTTTTGACGCAAACAGTCCTTAAGTGGACATATATTGTTGACAATTCATCACTTCGGTGTAGGCCAGGCTGAGCTCTTTTCAGAAAGGGATTAGAATAAGAAGCAGGAATATTATGGTAATTTCGAGAAATATGATGGATTTCCGATGCTAATGAAACAAAGATGGCGTCTTCACCTGTTTTTAAATAAAAAATGCATTATAACTAAAACAACATTGTATCTGGAACTTTACTGGTTTACTTCTGAGATCCATGATTTAAAATAGCTTCTATCTCAGAGGTGGTCCAGTTTAGAAAGGTATCAGCCATTGCCTGGCATCAAAATATTGCGAATCACTGCCCACAGAGGTAGCAAATACATTTGGCATTATAATATATATTCGCTAGTGTTAAGTGTTAAATCAAACTATTTAAATAACAGCCAGTATCATTCTCTAGATAAAATATTTTTAACGATTTTCCAATTTCTTTTTTTTAAAAGAACCTCTTTTAAAGACTGTCTGTTGGTCTATTAATAATTTGAAAATGATGTGTCCGTTTAAGGATTTAAATGTAAATGTTTAGATGTTTCCCATCTTTATACAGGTATTCTTGGGTATCCACCAACTTGTCCAACTTCAGTAAGCAGCTTTTTGCATGTTATATCATTAAATGTCATCTCATATTGCTTCACTTTTTTATATGACACAGTAATTACTCCTATAAAAACATTGGCATCCCCAAAAACATAGCTATGCAAATTGGGGATGAACCAACAATCTTAGCCTTTGGCTAATGTGATCTTATTAGAAAAATAATATGTTACATATACAGGTGACTTCAAACATGGCTTCAATCACTCCAAGCCATGTGATCACCACACCTGTCCTATGACGCACCCTCAGTTCACAGGTTTAGGATCACTTTGATGCCTTGGGATATTTAACATACAATGGCTGGCATCTCTGTACACTATTTTCGATCCTCATAAGGCCGGTCCCACATTCCTCTCTATGTACTTTGATGTATTTTCCATATCCATAATGATAGGACACAGGCAGCAGCTAACACCCTAAACCTTTAAGACTTGGATCTTGTTCCAAAGCAGAAAACACTTTCCCATAACCTCTTTTTGTGCTGTTAGTAGCTATTTTTGATATTTAATTATCCCCTATCTAATTGCTATTAGGGAACTTCTTAAAACATGTTGTACATACAAGACATTTTTGGGGCTACGTACATTGTATTAATACAGACTAATATGTTAAAGGACCACTGAACAATAAAAAAAGTAATACCACTAGTATTTCATTAGAGAAAAAAAATGTTGTCAGGTCTGCAGGGCCCTGTAGGAATCCATGATAAATTTGCTGAAGTTAAGTGTAAGGGGTGTTTTTTTTATTTATGGAGAGCTATGGTTGCATTGAATGATACAAGGTGTATGCTTCTAGACCAGTGACGTGTAAGGGGCGTAGTGTCAATTCCAGACTTATCCTATCATCAAACAAAAACTTTGGATTTCTGCCTGTTTACCTCCACCCTCTTTCCCTCCACTGATCGCAATTGGCAAAATATCCAGAAAACACTGACTTTAATTTATTAGTTAAATTCAATTGTGCTGCAATGGAAGTCGCCACTGATCTCCATCCTGAGGTGTAGAGGACGCTTCTGTTTGGACAAGAAAAATGTGGCAGCTAAAAATGTCAGAGCGTCCTTAGGACTAATGAAACGTTCATTACTTTACAAGGATAAACCCTCCTGAGACAGAAACTGCAAGAAGCAGTGCAGTAATAGATGTGGAGTTCTTTAGAGAAAAATAATTGCATATAGGGAAACATTTAAATGCTGTGTTTATTTTTTTTAATCATTGACAGTTCTAAGCTAGATGATTATAGTTGACATTAAAGGCCAGTTATTTTGTTGTATTTATAGTGAGCTGGCATGCTGTATACTCAGCAGCATTAG
This sequence comes from Discoglossus pictus, assembly GCA_027410445.1. NCBI lineage: Eukaryota > Metazoa > Chordata > Amphibia > Anura > Alytidae > Discoglossus > Discoglossus pictus. Next base: position 29,311,469 of record CM050163.1, on the reverse strand, counting down.
AGAGGGAGTATTGATCTAGGGAGGAATCCAATCGCCAGTATCTGGGGTCAGGAAGGAATTATTATTTTTTTCCCTTTCAAAACAATTTTTTTTCCTCCTGTTTCTGGATCAATTAGCAATTAATAATTAAAGTGAATATTGCAGATCAGAGGAGATCTTTAAAGCTTGAACTTGATGGACTAAAAGTATTTTTTCAACCTCAATGACTATGTAACTATAAATCATGCATGATAAAGATACTTATATCTATGGTCAATGGTGCTAAAAATGCCTGAAAATACGCTGGTCTGGAGTCCTATGTGCTCCAATAATTCCGGAATGAGGAGATGCATTGGTATCTCTTCATTCCAGAATTATTGGAGCACATAGGACTCCATACCAGCATATTTTCAGGTATTTTTAGCATAATATTCCTGCCTCTTATTGTGCATTGGTATCTCCTCATTCCGGAATTATTGGAGCACGTAGGTCTCCAGACCAGCGTATTTTCAGGCATTTTTAGCAGCATTGACCATAGATATAAGTATATTTATCATGCATGATTTATAGTTACATAGTCCTTGAGGTTGAAAAAAGACTTTTAGTCCATCAAGTTCAACCTTTTAAGATCTCCTCTGATCTGCAATATTCACTTTAATTATTAATGGTTAATTGATCCAGAAACAGGGGGAAAAAAAATATTGTCTTAAAAGGGAAAAAATATATAATTCCTTCCTGACCCCAGACACTGGTGATTGGATTCCTCCCTAGATCAATAATCCCGCTCTAATTATCCAGGATAACCCTGAATGCCCTTTTTATTCAGAAAAAATATCCAACCCCTTTTTAAAGTTATCTATCGAATCCGCTGTCACCACCTCCATTGTAGAGAATTCCACAGATTAACCACCCTTACTGTGAAGAACCATTTTCTTTCTAAAAGGTGGAATCGTTTTACTTCTAATTTCAAAGGACGTCCTCTTGTCAGTTGAAAACCTCTTGGCACAAAAAGCTCACTTGACAAAGCCTTATATTGACCCTGGATATATTGATATAAGGTAATCATATCCCCTCTTAGATGCATTTTTTCTAGAGAAAACAACTGTAATTTGGTTAATATTTCTTAATAAATTACCCCCCCCCCCCCCCCCCATATTATTAGTTTTGTAGCCCTTCTCTGTACCTTTTCTAACTCTAAAATGCCCTTTTTACAAGTGGTGCCCAAAATTGTATTGGAGCACATAGGACCTTAGATCAGTGTATATGAGTTATTTGTCCTGTTACGAATGAAGTTTGAGGATAAATAGCGGGTCCTCCAAGAGCAGTATTCTGTCTATCTTAGGGCAATACCGCTATACAGTAACTGTCAGTACAAGTTGTGCCTATTATGATGATACATCAGTCACTGGTCAAATGGTATTGAATACTTATAATTAGCACCTGGAGTTAACTTGACTGATTATATCAAGTAATTCAGTCTTTTTGCTATACTTCTACCTATGGAAACTTTTTTGCTAAAATAGAGTGTTAGATGCCAAATCCAGACAATATCATGTATATATTATTTTAATAAACGTTCTTTTATAAAGTATTTTGTCCTATCTAAATACATGTAATTTTATAATGAAATAAATAAAAGTTAGGTCTTATATTTACCTATTTCTATCCACATCTCAATATTGAAATAGCAATTGGATAATTAGTAGATTTGTTATGTGTATGCAATTGGATACACTGTTTGTTTTTGTCTGCATTGTGTGTATCTTATGAAGAACTAGTTTATGTATGGTGTATTTTTCTTTTTCTCCCAATTGTACTTAAATTTGATATTGCACCACAAGTTAGTTTGATGGATAAAGGTTGGGTTGTGTTAAACCTGCCTGGCATCAGAGTTAATCAGGAATGGCTTACAGCATAACATGTTTTATACACAAAAGCCTATATATTTGTGCTTTTTTCTCACTGACTTGGAGATTGAATATCTCTGAATAGTGGATGAATTAGCCAAATGGCCACATAAGGTATTAGAATTGCTTCTACACATGGAAGTGCTAAAGTTACTCCAAAACTGGCTCATTCCATGCAGTGGTTGAAGTATTCCTTTGTGTGAACATCTGACCTGATCTTACCAGTTAGATGAAATGGGGTTAAGTATAATGGGGGTGGAGTTAACAATAGCATAAAAGACAGAGTGAACATATTCCCTCTTTTTTGAACATCGCTCTCTGAACTACTACCTCTATTACTGGATGGACATTGTAAAGGACTGGTAACTATCATACACACACACTGACAAAGCACCACAAACAGTATATTGGACTCGGTAACTTTAGAATGCTTTTCTGCTAATTTAAAAGATGTTGTTTTATAGTATTATATAGTATTAGCACTACGGAATATGTTGATGTATTACAAATAAATAATAATAATATTTATTTATTATATTTATGTATATGATGTATTAATTATTTTGTTTATTTTGAGTATTTTGCTACATAGCCTCATTGAATAAATTATTATCATAGAAAACAAGACTGTGGATCTTAATTTACACTTAGAATCTCAGACCATGAGATTAGGATATTTATTATTATAATCATTATCAATATTATGAATAATAATATAGTAAATAATTAATTAATTACACCCAACTTATAACAGGTTGGGATATGAAAGATTCACTACTATTTAGGAGACACCCTAAACCCTTGATACTAATACCACCTGACCTTCTATATAAACTTGGGTACCCTGTATAATATTTATAGTGAGCTGTTTCAGCAAAATCACATGATAATGTACAAAAAAATAAATAAATAGGTACAGTTAGGTACATGCTAATCAAGCTTTTTTCCCTATGTTACACATTTATGTTAATTTAATTTTCGCGCAATATTATGGCACTCAGACCACATCCATAAATCCTGCCTTGTCCGCAAGAGATGTCAGTGTGTTCACTCAGCATTTGTTCCTAGTTCACAAGGTTTCCTGATATGTATTAACCCCTTGAATACTGGGTTGTGTGTTACCCTTGGATCTTGTATAATAAAATTGGCATAATAATAAAATATCATATTTTTTAATTACACATATGTCTATATTGGACTGTTAAGTGTCAAATAATGTGAACTTTCATAATTTTCGATTTTTTGGGGGGGCTACACTGACTCTTTAACTGCTGCTGTGGCACTCCTCAATGGTTTTAAAACCATTTGCGAGTGGTCTTTGGTAGCCGTAATATTTTCTTCCATTTTTTTTAGTTACGGCAATGCCCTGATTTGCAAGTGTTTTGGTATAAAAGTCTAGTCTAGTAAATCTTTTGTCAATGCAAAAGTTAATGAAAAAGTTTGCCCACATTTTTGGCTCCGGCTTGCCGGAGTCACTTGTAGTGGTTATCTTTCAAAGTTTCTGGGATGGGAAAATAACATAGCTAGGTATATTTACTTTGCTCTTAAACATTGTGTAATCTGTGATATAGGGGATTAGCATGGAGGAGTATAATTTTCACTATTGTATTCAGTTTTACTTTACTAGAGATTTGCTTCTATTCTTAAAAGGATCAGTCATCTGGGAGGGTTCATTAGATGAAAGTGAGATCTCCATTCATTTCTATTGAAAGGCAGCCTCTAAAGCCACTGGACAGTCAGAGATACATATATCAGCATGGACATCAGTCAGAATATCACTGGGTATAATGCTGAGAAGTAGAGCAGTGCAAAATAGCTGAGCAATGTCCTGGTGGACAAAACTAGTCTCAGAGAGTTGGCTGCATCAGGTGCAGGTTGTCCCATAATTATGATACTGACCCTTAAAATATCAGGTATCACGTTGTGTGTTCAGAGGCTGTTACGGGAAGTTCCAGTAAGGATGAGCAAGAAGCCTTCATGGAAACTGCAGCAATGCCGCTAGCAGGTAAGTATGTAGCTGAACAGGCGTAAACTCTTACTTAGCCACAACATACGCGGTAGACATCCAAATCCGTAAACCATGTTTCCACACGTTCCATTTGCAGCTGTAGACATGATTATGGGTTTAGACGGAGCCAATAGTAAAAGAGATCGTCATCATAACGTCACAAAACATGGAGGTTAGATTTCAATCACTTACCGGTATGAAGTAAGAGTTGCGATCGGGCCCGCATTCCAGAAGTAATGCAATTATCAATAAATATGATATTCTAGTCCATGCTTGTTCTATTATATGTATACACATTGATTTGCGAGCTTGAGAATATTGTTCTATTAATACTAATACATTACATACATTTCCCTTTAATTTAAAATACAGTATTGTGTTTATATTTGCTTTTACAGTGCTACGGACAGGACTTTAACCCCCTTGCGGGTCCTCTCTTGTACCCATAGGATTTTTGGCTCCATTTGCCTTTTACAGGTTTCAACGCCAGTGCGTCTTTGGGGAATCGTTGCAATTTAATAGCGATTTGCGAATGTAACATTTACAGGCTTGACAGATCAAAGTCATAGATGGGGCATTTTTTTAATTGTAGCAATTTAATAGGGTTCATTGTTTTCAACCAAAAGAGGTTTAAAGTAACAATCTTGGCAAATGAAGTGGAGATTAGTTGTAACTACACAAATTCTTGCCAATTACATTGGGCCTCATTCAATTGGCCAAATCGCAATTACATGACCCCTGTAAATGGCAAATGTATCAGAAAATTATAAGAGTACTAGATAAGACTCGCAAGTTAACTTAGCAGGTATTGGGGAGAATCCCAGGGAGAAATAACTTATAGGCAGAGGGGTCATAAACCCCCTGCTTCATTTTTAATCTTATGTAACCCTTTCCCTGCCATGTAGGTGAGGAAGATATCTATATTTGTGGTTTAGCTGGGTATGATTGCTTAGATGTATAATGACATGAATGTGTTACTTTAGTTACACTTTTGCTATTTGTACCACATGTTATGGCATTGGTACTCTGGTGAACGATTTAGAGCTCTTTTCAGTGGTGGTATTATTCTCACAGGGAAATATATAGTTCCTTTCTATTTATTTTTTATTTTAGTTATATTTATTAAAAGTTATGTTTTAACTAGTTAGTGCATCACATTAGCATGCATGGTGCTCCCTTTTTGGAAAATTAGTTCTTTATGCATTAGCACCTCATTTTATTAATATATTGGAAACCACATTATTTAGTAGTAGTGCAGGTATTCTCCCTATTAATCAAATGTTAATGATGGTTTACCATATTACATTTTTAAAATAACTTTCAATTGATAAAGTCAATTTCAATTGTTATTATAGTTTTAAATTATGCAATTTTAAGAAGCTCTGCTGTGTCACTTTAACAAAAACTATAATATTGCATATGTTTGTAAGATGGGGCGGGTCAACTGAGGAGCCTTTGCCTAGGGGCGCTTCTGGTATATATCTGGCCCTGTATCTCCATGCAGGTCTTCCTTCCATGCTCCTAGAAACAGTTTGTCTGGCTCTTATTTTTTTAATATTTTTATCCACCCCTGTACATATATGTACTTTCAGGATTTGTAAAAAAAAATAAATTATAAACTTTTATTGAATGTTGCCTTGAGTCATCATTGCAAATAGACTCGAATAGAAATAAATACAATAAAATGACATTACTCTTAAAACCACTGCATTTTCCTTTATTCAATTATTAGCCCAAATGCCATCAATCAAATTGCCTTCTATACATGTTCTTTGTAACTAAATTGGGAGAGGATTTGATTAGGAATGTTTTAGCCATTATCATGTCTTTGAAAGGTCCTCACGCAACTTCATAGGTGGAACCTTCCATCTGTCAAGTTGAATAAACTATAGTGTTTATGAAAAACTTTCCCAGGTACTGGTAGGAGTGTGGAGTTAAAGACTCAACATCCCACTAATACGGCAACGCAACTACAACTACATTGATTATGTTCGTTAACTCCCAGATCGTTACTTGTGAGTCATCATTGTGCAGTTATTTTAAGGTCAAAGCCCTGAAGCCCAAATTGGAAACAAAATGACATGCACACACCTTCACATAAGTAATTTGTCATAGTCTAATTAACAAACCTCCAACATGTTTACAATCTATTCCTCTACAGGTGTGGGATAAAAACCAAAGGCCAACCCTTGACATGAGATTAAACTCTATAACACTAAATACAGTGCTTTTACACTTTGTACGTTTCTACATTTTGTAGTGTTTCAACCTGGTGTTAAAATATATCTACGGTAATTGGGATTTGTATCATTTGATTCACACAACACAATACTTAACACTTTAAAAGTACAAAATATATTTTTTTCCTACCAAAAATCTAGATCCTGCAATGATTAACCATTCTTCTTGCCATTCAGGACCTTAGTTTTAAATTGCAGCAGTGTAGCTTTGGCTGTGTGTTTAGTGTCATTGTCATGTCTACTAAATGATGAACAGGTGAACTTCCTCAACTCTCTGGTCTCTTGCAGACTGAAACAAGGCAATCACCAAGTTATTGATACAACCCATTTTGCCCTCAATCATGTCCAGATTACCAGCCCCTACTGATGGAAAATACCCAACAACACAATGCTACCACCACCAGTGGGGATGGTGTTCATAGGGTGAAGAGCAGTGTTGGCTTTTTACCACACGTAACGTTTTGAACAAAGGAAACATTTTCAAATTTGGTCTCATAAGCCAGATAAACTTTTTTTTTTATTTCTGTTTGCTGTGCCTTTCACTTATCTTTTGGCAAACTTCTAATGTTATTTTTTTTTGTTATTTATTTCATGAATTACCTTTTTCTTGTCACTCTTCCATATCGGTTGTGGGTCTCCAGCTCTTTCACTGGTCTCTTAGTTACTTCTCTGATTACATCCTTAACTAGGGCCCTAATAAATTCTAGAATTTGCAGGAGTTGCAGAGGGATTAAATTAGATAAGGCCTCAATGACCTTGCCGGAATCCTAATCCGTAAACCATGCTTCGGCACGTAGCATTTCTGGGCTTGAACGTGATAAATTATTCAAACCCGTAGTTACGGGTTTAGATGGAGCCAATAGTAAAAGAGACCGTCATCATTACGTCACTAAAAAATGGAGGTTACATTTCAATCACTCATGGTTTTGAAGTCCGAGTTGCAATCAGACACGCATTCCAGAAACAATGCAATATAAAAAAAAAAAATCAATAAATATAATATTCTAGTTCTATCATATGTATTAACACATTGATTGCCGAGATCAATATAACCCAGAAATTAAAGATATTTTTTTTTTTTTATTGCAGATTTGCGAGCTGGAGAATGAATTAATTGTAATACATTTCAGCGCTTTCCCTGTAATTTAAAATACAGTAGTGTGTTTATATTTGCTTTTACAGTGCTACCGGCAGGAGTTTAACCCCCTTGCGGATCCTCCATTTATGAGTGTGAAAACAATTGCGGGCTTGAGGACTTGTAGCAATTTTATAGCGATTTGTGATTGTAACATTTAAGGGTTTGAAAGATCAAAGGCTTAGCTGGGTCGGAGTTCAGATTTTGATTACCCTTTGGATTTTCAGCCTGTAACCCGCATTTGTTTGCAGGTAGCTAAAAGAGGCCAATTTAATAGTGGTAACTCCTTTATGGGTTTCTGGAACTACAAATCGGCAAATTTAATAGCGCCCCTAGTCACCTAGACTTATCTAGTCTTACCCATTTCAGGTGCACAACCTTTTCTATGCAACCAAAGTTATGTTGTATCCATTAATTTTTTAAAATAATAGATTATTTCTTATTATTTCTTCAGGGGATGTTCAAAGCTTGTGATTTTTTTTATAATCCAAATGTGATTAGTGCTTGTCTGCAACTTTATCCCAGACTGGTTTTAATAGCTCTTTGGTCTTCAAGATTCTGGTTGTTTAGATGTGGTAATAAACGCTGGTCCCTTCCTGAAACATAAGTATTTATTCTTACATGATGATACACTTTAATTGCACACAGGTGGACTTTGTGCAATTAAAACATATTGTATTCAATCCAGGCTGGGAAAATTACTTGGATTCAAGTTACTTGGATTCAAAATCATTGATGGAACCCCCAAATTCCAAAATATGTCCTTGGATTTTTCCTGTTCGCTGCCCGTACGCAATAGCGCCCATGGGCTACAAGGTGGTGCGGCCGAGGAGTCCGTTAATTTCTTCATAGATTTTTTTTCACAGTAACCCGAACGCCCGTCACCCTAACACCCTCACCCTAACACCTAACCCTAACGCCCCTCACCCTAACACCCCTCACCCTAACACCTCTCGGCCTAACACCCCTGACCCTAACACTAAAGCATAAGAAATTCACCTTATGGCCGATGGCCAGCACTGCACACGGGTTCCCAACAGGAAAGGTCCTATGTCCTATGAAATGCCACACTTCTACCACAAATAATTGCAGAAAAAAAATACACAGATCCAATACAACTTCCCAACAATTGTGCCAACCATCTCAGAGTCCCATCTATAATCTTATACCTAAGGATATTATCTATATGTACTTGTTCATACTAGTTGTGTGATCAAATACATTTTGAAACAAAATGTCACATGTGTTTCTATCCATTCTAAGATGCCACTCAAACAACAACATATAGCAGCATGACTCAAAATCCAAGGTATTGTAGAGTCTGGTAGAGGTAGCATGAGGGTCACTTGACCAATATGTGGCATCCCCACACACACTTTAGATCAGCCAGTAACTCCATGAGACTTGCTGAAATGGTGAAAAAGCAAATGCCAAATAAAAGAGGATAGCATGAATTTTGAGCCATTTTGCTATCAGTGGCAATTAGAACAGATATAAAAAACGTACAATGTTAGATATTGTAAATATCATTAGTTCCATTTGTTAAAGAAATATAAGAACATGTTAAATATTTAGATTTACACATTACACAAATTAATGTTACATTTTGATTTTAAAGATGAACTTCCTCTTTAACTCTGTATATGCTAGGAATCTTCCCCATTACATAGGTAGCTAGCAGACCCCTTGCCTCCCATTCTACAATGCCAATTATACAAATATTAAATATTGAGAAACAACTTTATAAATGAAGATGGTGATAAACACTTTATATAGAGTATTCAATTTGTATATTGTCATCTGTCATTGCATATAAATTTATTTTGCCTGTTGTTCCACCAAATTGCTCTGATATGCCTCTATTTTCATAAGATAAGTGGAACAACCTACCAATGGAACTTGTATAGAAAATCCAGTGAAATAGTTCAGTCATGCATCTTATGAATAAAAGCTATGGGCCCACAAGTTCTTATCTACCATTAATGTTTCAATGTATGGCCAATCATTGGTGTAGGAGCCAAAGAAAATCTGATGGATACTGCATATAGCATAAAAATACTACACAACTGCTTCTCTACACACATTGAAAACTGTAGGCGTGATTTGTCCCCTTCGTCCCCCCCAGTTCCTACACTCATGGGGCCAATGACGTGTATTCTCCTAGTCTAACCTTACTCCCGGTCTAACTTTTGGGCTAGACGTCCACTTTATGTGTATCAATCGCTATAACTGTGACCTGTTGACATGTCCTACTCATTTCTCTGTCTCACCGTTTATAACTCATTATCACCCTATCTACATTACACTCCATGCTTGACTGACAAACTTCATCTAAATTTGTACATAAATAAATCCTGACCAATCGTATTATGGTAAGATTTCATAGTGCTGGCTGTAATATCATAATTCATATAGTAAAGTATATGGGCCTCATTCAATTGCAACTTGGCCAATTGAATAGGGGTCTAAATAAGCACATAACATATTTTTTTTAAAGAAGTTTTTAGTTAGTGAAAACCTTGTTTTTGTATAGATGTTTACTAACTAAAAACTTCTTTAAAAAAAATATGTTATGTGCTTATTTAGACCACTATTGAATTGGCCAAATCGCAATTGAATGAGGCCCTATGTATTTTAAACCACTATATACAGTATAGCTTGTCTAGACTGGTCTAAAACTTTTGTAGTTTTTGTTTAGTGTTTTGTACAAGTCATAGATACAATAGAATTTAATTCCAGTACTCACAATATTTGATTCAAAGACGTAATGGGTTTAATAATGATTGACTGGCCTCACTTTGTTGTATAGGAGATACATGAGCAAACAGACAGTTTTATGTTTAGAGCTTAAAATGTATTATTTATGACAGAGATGAAGAGGGTGGAACCTCGTATATGTGTATAAAAAACAGGTTTCTAGTTAGATATTCTTTAGCCAAGAGGATTCAGGAAACATGATCCTAATCCTACTACTACACGTTCATTAATATTTTCCCTATTTGTGTTTATTTAAATTGTGTATTGATATTAATAATAGCTATGGGCTCTTAGCCAAGTGCCTTTCAACATTTTTGTTTTTTACGAGACATATAACTAGTTTTTGACATCAACATTCACGTCTCATTGTTTTCATACAATGTGCAGCTGTATAATACAAATATGTTAAATAATGAGGATTATTATTTTCTCAAGAAAGGTTGAAACATTTCTTCTTTGTATATTACTCATGTTGAGAGTCTCAGCAGATGTATGGCAACTACTGTATAATAAATTGAAAATCATTTTTAGGATAGAAACACAGTTTTTATTCCTGCACTCTTGCTTATTTTAAAACATAGCTTTTATTGATTCTAATAAAATGTCTTAATCTTCATTACATTTAGTATTAATACCATGTGAAAAAGTATATATATTTTTTAATAACTGGGATTATATGTACCAAGATATAGAACACTTTATCCTCTTGGAGCCTTGCTGAATTAAAAAAAGAAATGTACAATCTTTTAACCAAATTAATTTCTATTTAATTTTTCATTTCTATTCCTTGCTAATCATTTTAGGAATAATCTAATCTATTATTTCTAATGATATTTTTGTTAATGATATTATTTTATTATAAATTTGATTCACCCATTTTCCACAATTTTTTATATTATTAATATCTTATTTATGCTTTTTTTTTTTGAACATGGAGATTTCTATTGATGTTCTTAATTTTCTTGAGATGTAACTAAGAAACTAGAGTAGATATAATATTTATTATTATTATTATTATTATTATTAACTTTTATTTGTAACGCGCCAACATATTCCATAGCGCTGTACAGGGGATAAGAACAAGAAAGAAAAGAATGTTAACAAACTGAAGAAAATGGAGGGTCCTGTTTTGAGCTTAGAATCTTGACAGAAAGTGCTTTTTTCCAAAACACCTTACAAGATTGGAAACACGCTACTTACAATATAAAGGGATTGGCTGAGGCAGAAACCTGGACAAGAATAAACAGATAAGGAGTAGCTAGGGTCAGGAAGATAGTAAAAGTTTACTTGGGTAGGAAGGTATGCAAAGTTAAAAAGATTTTTCATTTAGTAGGAGTCAAGAGATCTCATAGAAAGTCAATTGAATTTAGTGGCTCTAGTGTGTAATATGTTATCTGCCCCTAGTGGCCAGATAATGTGTCCTGAAAATGGGAATGTCAGGTGAGGGGCCTGGTTTAGAGGATAGGGTCCCTACTTGGGAGCCCTAGTCCACCCTGACGCATTTCAAATTGCTTGTTAAAGTTAGTGGAGGGGGTTTAACTGCATAATTACTTTAAGGGGGACTTGTTTTGCCACCCCAACATGAGACAAACAGAATGTAATTCTATTTAGCAGCGTAATTCTATTTGGGTGTTATCAGTGAGTCTAAACCCTACATGTAAACACATCCTCCAACAGCACCAGCTAAACCCCTGACAAGAGTTATAAGATTAGTAGCAGCTCTCACTAAATTTGCAATAATCTCAGCAAGGAAGGCGTAAAAATATAATAAAAAAAATAATGCACCTATACAAACTACCTCTTAACTATGGTCTGACCAATTGGGTTCACAATAAACCCCAATAGTCCATATTCTCTACAGATCTGTAAGGACCACTTTAGATCCCCATGCTCCCAATACTTAAGGTACCCCATGGGGACCCCTAGAAACCTCCATGGCACCTAATATAAACCTTCTACTATGGGGTCCATCTGGATCCAAAGTTATTCTAGGTTAGTATACCATATGGTATCCTAGCCCACCTATCTTATGAACCCCCAGGGTATCCTAAACTCTACCATAGGAATCCTTATAGACGACCATGGCATCCTAACTCCTACTATAGGTCTCCTTACCAACACTGAACTAAATACAGAAAAATAATAATACAATTACCTATGGTAATAAAAGAATTACAGAAAAAATATTTCACTTAAAAACAAAAAATACTTACATGTACAATAAAAATAATTAAAATAAAATAATTAAAGTAGTAATAAAACTGTTAGAAAAAAATGGTTAATACATTAATCTCTAACGATCCTCTTGCGAAGATCATCAACACTCTGGTCCTTAATCTTCAGTCATGGTAAAGTAGGCAAATCCATTTGATTGTAGAAATCAGAGTTATTAATATTTACATTTTTATTCTGATTGGTTCACATATGATTGACACTTATTTTAGACAATCATAAGTCTAGAAAAACAGTATATAAGGTGAGAATGCAGCCAAAGAGCTATTATTCTGCAGGGATACTCCTTCTCCGAGGAGCTCCACTAGTTTGTGTTATTATTTTATTTTTTTAGAGTGCAGCATTCTTTCCTTGGGATGGCTGAACAAGGGTCTTCAATCAAGAAAGAAGAGGACCTATTTCTACAATCAACATGAATGTGCAAGCTTACCCAAGGTTGAAGACTAAGGACAGGGAGTTGATAGACATTGCTGGAGGGCAGTGGCATAGCTAGAGCTTTTGCCACCCGGGTTGCCCACGAGTTTGCCACCCCCCCAAGTGCAAACTATATGTATATATATATATATATATATATATATACACAGTATATATATATATATATATATATATATATATATATATATATATATAAAAGTAGTTTCAATTTTTTTTCTGTTTGCACCAGAGGAGGGCCAAGCACAGAAAACAAAAATGAGATATACATTATCTGATTATGTGACAACAGTGAATAAATGACACTCTGCTACAATGTAAAGTAGTAAGGGTACAGCCTGTATAACAGGGTCAATTTACTGTCCCCTCAAAATAACTCAACACACAGCCATTAATGTCTAAACCGTTGGCAACAAAAGTGAGTACACCCTTAAGTGGAAATGTCCCCATTAGGCCCAAAGTGTCAATATTTTGTGTGGCCACCAGGATTTTCCAGCACTGTCTTAACCCTCATGGGCATGGAGTTCACCGGAGCTTCACAGGGTGCCACTGGAGTCCTCTTCCACTCCTCCATGATGACATCACGGAGCTGGTGGATGTTAGAAACCTTGAACTTTCCCACTTTCCATTTGAGGATGCACCACAAATGCTCACTAAGGTTTAGGTCTGGAGACATGCTTGGCCAGTCCATCACCTTTACCCTAAGCTTGTTTAGCAAGGCAGTGGTCGTCTTGGAGGTGTGTTAAGGGTCGTACTGCCGGCACTGGGGAGCTACAGTTCATTGAGGGAACCATGAATGCCAACATGTACTGTGACATACTGAAGCAGAGAACGATCCCCTCCCTTCAGAGACTGGGCCGCAGGGCAGTATTCCAACATGATAACGACCCCAAACACACCTCCAAGATGACCGCTGCCTTGCTAAAGAAGCTGAAGGTAAAGGTGATGGATCCTCAAACGGAAGGTGGGGGAGTGCAAGCTCTCTAACATCCACCAGCTCCGTGATGTCATTATGGAGGAGTGGAAGAAGACTCCAGTGGCATCCTGTGAACTCCATGTCCATGAGGGTTAAAGTAGTGCTGGAAAATAATGGTGGCCACACAAAATATTGACACTTTGGCCCAATTGACACCTTAGGAGTGTACTCACTTTTGTTGCCAACAGTTTAGACATTAATGGCTGTGTGTGGAGTTATTTTGAGGGGACAGCACATTTACACTGTTATACAGGCTGTACACTTACTACTTTACATTGTAGCAGAGTGTCATTTCCTCAGTGTTGTCACATGAGAAAGATATAATAAAATATTTACAAAAATGTGAGCGGTGTACACACTTTTGTGAGATACTTTATATATCACATATTATAATTGTCAAAGGTGGATTTGTCGTCACGCTTGAAAGCCTCGCAAAGCAAGGCAAGCCATTGAGGCCTTAGGCAATGAGCGCCAAATGAGGTCATTTCCCGCGAGGCTCACAAAGGCGAGCAGTTGAGGTATTGAAACATGTGGGACTTAGGCCGAAATGAGCGCCGTAGGCGTTCCTGCGAACCTCGCAAAGCGAGGCGAGCAGTTGAGAGACACTAGACTTAGGCAGCAAGCAGATGTGGAACGCGGGACTTAGAAAAAAAAAATCCAACCTTGGAATCTCGGGGGCAAAAAAATCTGACCTTGGAAAAATACGAAGTTAACTGCCGAACCGAGGGTATTGAAAAAGAAGAAAAACACTAAAAAGAAAATAAAAATAAATGAAAACACACTCACACATAGCACAGGGGGAGAGTCAGGATGCCTGGGAGTGAGGTTGCAAGCAAATTTGAGCCAAATTTACTGTGTTTCGACACTAGAAAATTGGCTAAGCGAGAGAAAAAAAATGGGAGACGAAAAACGCGAACAAGTCTGAAACTGGATGAAAACGAGGCTGAGCAAAGCCAGGCATGCAGGACTTAAAAAATACACGATGGCAAAGACAGGAACACTTACACGAACAATACAAAAAAAAATAATAATAGCAGGGAAAGGAATCAAGTAAACATCTCTAATTTTATAGTTGCTTGCTCTATACCTTTAGATTACATTTATCATGCTTTCTCATGGTTGAAAAAGAATAATATATTAAATATAGAAATAATACTAGAAACGTAACCAAACTTCCACCAGGTGATACTTTTAATTAGTACCACCTGGTGGTGTAGCTCATTATATATTCTGCCCGAGCAAAGGACGGTTAGAAAAAGCCTAAAATCAGTAACTTCAAAAGCTCATAATTTAGATAATCTATATTATATTTTAGAAAAAAAAAACTCTTTCCATCTACATTTCCACTCCTACCTGGTGGTGCAGCTCACATATGGTGACTTCAGTGTCCCTTTAACTATAACATTGTAGATTTCATTGTTGAAGGCTAGAACTTAGGACCCCAGTTCATGTTTGCAATGATGGAAGAGTCATGGTTGCTAAGTGTGTACTTACAGCTCCTAAATATGTACAATGCATGTCTATGAATGATTTCCTTTCAGACTACTAGAAATAGCCTGTTTGACTCATTAACATTTTCCTGGCTCCCATGTGTTAGTTTATACACCCGTGCATATGCAAATAAGTCTAAGCCAATCACTTAAGTTCTGGAAGAGTTGCTGTTCTTCATCAGCCTTTTGTGGTTTTGGTGAGAATGCGCTCTTATAAGCAATTCTTGGACAAGACATATATTATTGATTTTAAGAGACATTGCTGATAAAGATCTTTATTGCACTATGCAGAGATAAAGATACAATAGTTAATTATGTTGTTTTTTTTTATTTCGGTCAAGTGGGTCCTTAGCCGAAGGAGGTAAAGTTGGCTGTCATATCAAAAAACGAGTGGTGATATATATATAGTTCTATTTTTCTAAGAATTATGCCAACGTTAGCATCTTTAATATAGCATCTATAATATGTTGCATTATCTAATATGTGAATGAATATTATCTTATTAGACTGTACATTGTTTGAGAGAACATCAGCTTTAATTATATCGATATCGATTGATGATTTGTAATTTCTGTAACACATTTTTAACATTTTCAATGATTCATATGTCCTGTGGAATCAAAGGTAAAAGGTAAGTACACTAAGAAGGGGATATGGATAGATGTGATCAATGAAGCAATGAACATGAGCTTGAGGGATCTCAGAGTGGCGGTAGTTGACAGATTTCCTGACATGCTGGCACGTACAGTCGGACACGGCTGAACGACTAAACAATAACCACAAAGAGGAGAGTCCATCTGCTTATAGGACCCATGGTTTGTCTGAAATGCTTTAAAAGGTGTGTCTCTACTGCAAGTGACCATAATGTATCTTTAGCCAAACTTCATACATGTAAATAAAAAAAAATAGAAATTGTTTCTTATTTTTTTGGGGGAAAAATGTGTTAAAAAGTTGTTTATCTTACCGTAGACTACAGCATAAAGTGTAGTATACATGCAATGTGTATTTAGAAAATTACAGTAGCTCTGCATAGTAACTTTAATATGGCAACCAGCCCATTTGTGATTAATATTTTCCTACCGACAAGATAAACATCAACTGGTGGCAGATGACCTAAAGAGAGAAATTGAATTATTACGCTCAGGAGTCTCAGTGAATCAAAAATCAGAAGAGGAAGCTAAATTCCCAAGGGACTCGTGATAGTTCCCCTCCAACTGCTTTACAAATTGTTGAAAGTTCAACCTAATATTGTTTCTGGAAAAAAATGAAAATGAAGAGAAGGCATGATGTGGGAATCTTTGGGGTTTGATGAAGATGGAAAGCTCCATTTGGAAAAGCAAACTCAACCAATGAATAACAGATGTTCTGTATGTTTCCGAGCGCATTCAGGCAGTTTTCAATTACACCAAAATTAGAGAAATAATGAGAAACAAAACAGGATTACTTACTAGACATGGGGTTGCCCATATGGATCAGTAGCATATCTGGAAATGTCATCTCTGATTACTTCCCTAAACATGGCTAATCATGTTATACATATGGCTGATTACAATCTGTGTATGATCTTGTAATGTGACCTCCATCCCTATAAAGAGGTGTTTCCTAACCACCTTAGAAGAACTGATTTGTTCTGGTTATTTTATGCTTGTTAAAATCAATGTGATTTATAACTTGATGATGCATTAGCTTTCTTGTTCCTAAGCCATAAAAAGTCCTAGTCTGTAAATGACATCACTGACAAGGCATTGGCCATTAATATTCTGTATATTAATCTACATGTTATCTATAGTGATAATTTTATATATATATATATATATATATATATATATATATATATATATATTTTTTTTTTTTTTTTTATATTTATTTATATATATATATTTGTATTATATATATTTATATATATATATATATATATATATATATATAAATGTATTTATTTATTTATATATATATATAAATATATACATATATGTATATATATAAATATATAGTTAGAATGTATTCAGCTTTGTACAAAAACAATATATATTTGTTAAAAAATAGAAGATTGAGTGGTATGTTTACCATTATTTAAATTTCTGGGATTCCTTACAATTTTCAGGTCATAAGGTGTGTTATGGTTGTTTTATGATGAAAATTGAAGTTCTCTGAATTTACTAACACAAATCTTGCTTTTAACTACTACAATGATGATATTCAATAGTGTAAATTAATCCAAGGTTATGGAGTATTAAATATTAATACAAATTATAAATGAAAATATTTGTTTTAAATATTTATCTATATATTTATTTATATTAATAATAATATATACATATATATTTCAACATATTCATATACTAGCGATTTGCCCGTCAAAAAATCCCTGCAATAAAGTTTTAAGCCAGGCAATGCTGTTTGCCACACAATGCAAGGCTATGGCCCCTCTGAGATCCTCTGGTGGTCTTTGCCAGCCACAACTTTCCTTCTTTACAATGATCACCTTTGGTGCTCATCGCTAGCCCCACAATGAGCGTTTTTGGCGGTCATTGCCAGCCTGTCCCCCAGTGTAGTTTAGGGGCCTCGACAAGGAGTGTTACTGCCTTACGTTAAGTGTTACTGGCTATTATTAAGTGTTACTGGTTTGCATTAAGTCTTAGTGCTTAGGTCTCGTATTTACATCCTTCGGCCTCGTTTTACGTTCTTCGGCCTCGTTTTCATTGTGTTTATGTTTTTTCGGCAGCCATTATTGTTCTCACTTACGCGATTTTCGATCGTGAAAAAACAGCAAATATGCCTCAAATTAACTTGCAACCTCACTCACAGGCTCCCTGACTCTCCCACTGTTGTGTGTGAGTGGGTAAGTTAATTTGAGACATATTTGTGTGTTTTTGCAGGTCTTTCCAGTTCAGTGGTTCGGCCATTAAAGTCTTAATTTTGCGAGCCCCGCAGTCCATCTAGGTTCTTCGGGTCCGAAGTCCAACGGGCCGTAATTTTACGTAGATAAGTCCAGGGGCCCCACCTGTTTCAGGATGAGCACCTGACGCGCTCATCCCCTCTGAAATGAGCGCCTTTGGCGCTCATTGCAGCTAAGTCCCACGGGCCTCCACCCCCACAAATGCATCCCTCGTTTCGCGAGCCCAACAATTGTGACGACAACTCACAGATTGACAAATATTATGAACTTGCGACATGCCCGTCAAAAATTTTAAGCCATGGGAATGCTGTTTGGCACACAATGTAAACTGTTTTGTACTCTGAGGACCTTCATCGCTCATTACGAGACGCAGGAGTTAGAAAAAAAAATACGAGACGCAGGACTTAGAAAAAGAAAGATATGAGATGCAAAAAAATACGAGCTTAACGGACGAACTGTGAAAACAAAAAAATAAATAAAAACACACTAAATACAACAAAACAAAATTACAAAAACATCACAGACAGCACGGGGCAACAGCCAGGACGTCTGGGAGTGAAGTGGAATGCGAATTTAAGTAGATTTAGACGTCTTTTTTTTTGTAAGTCCTGCGTCTCGTAATTTTTTTTTTCTTAGTCCCGCGTTTGTCAACCGCTTGCAGGCTAAGGCGATCCCGCATTTTAGGAAGTGTTTGGGCTGATAGTTGTAGTGCGTTGCAGTGACTTAACGGCTCGCCTCGCTACGCGAGGCTCTCGGGCGATGAGCACTTTTGGCACTCATCGCCTAAGTGCTATGCGTTAATGGCTCGCCTCGCTTTGCGAGGCTTGCAAGCGATGAGCACCTGCGGCGCTCATCGCCTAACTCGTACGCACCATGCAAAGCGTGTCACGACGTCTGGCAGTTTGACAACTATTATATGTGATTATATAGCTATTATATATATTGAAATATATATAAATATATATACACATGCACCTTCTGAGGAATTTGTATGTGAACTAAGAAGCCACAGCCAGAACTGAACATTGGACAACAGAACGATTCCTAGCAAATAGATGGGGAAGAAGTGGAGGCTGTGACAGATTGTATTTTCCTGTGATCCAAGATGCCTTCAGATGGTGACTGTAGTCCTGAAATACTTTTGCTCCTGGGGAAGAAAGCTATGGCAAGCTTGGATATGCTTGTAAAAAGTAAAGGTATTACATTATCAACAAAGGTCTGAATAGTTAGAACTTTGGTATTTCCTGACGTATCTTATGGATGTTAGAACTGGACCATAAAGAAGTCTGAGCCCCTTGGACTGCAAGATCCAATAAATCAGTACTAACAGAAACCAAGACAGACTGTTCACTGTAAGGTTTGATCATGAGGCTGAAGCTCAAATATTTTCGGCATATAAAGAGAAGACAGGATTCCCTAGAGAAGACTCTGATGGGGGGAAAGATTGAAGGCAAACGAAGAAGGGGAGGAGATGAATAGATGCAGTCATTGAAGCAATGAACATGAACTTGATGGATCTCAGAGGGGCAGTGACTGACAGATGTACCCGGTGTGCTGTGGTGCACAGGGCCATTTAGAGTCGGACAAGAATGACTAAGCAACAACATATATATATATATATATATATATATATATATATATATATATATATATATATATATATATAGTCACATAACCTAATTATATTTAGTTATTTATTTTACTTTTTTAACAATTTCATTTTATGGTTGACAGCCTGACTGTATAAACAAAGGAAATTAATATGTGCTGCTGTTATCATTTGGTCAGACTTGTTGTTATTATATGTTAATATATTGACATGTGATGGGGTATGTACAGACATGCATTTGCAATGAAAAGATCAATTCAACTGCGTACGCTTGACTACTATACACACACACGTGTTACTATATTCGAAATGTTTAAATGTATATCTAAGTTTTTTTGTTTTCATCTTTATCTAATCTAACACCTGCTGCTTATATCAGAAACACACATTACATGGAGTCATTCTATACACATACAGAGTTATTTTATCTAAAAATAAAACATGTTTTCAACACCCCCATAGCTGCTTACAAAGGTACAGAATACCTACCAATAGAAACGCTGCATTTGGGTATGCATTTTAACACTTACTAACCTTCAAACCAGCAGCATCACAATGCAAAGATCCACACAATGTCTGGCTCCTCCTGCTTCCTTGTCCAGGGGACTACACATTCCCTGATTCCCTACTATACAAACTGCCATTATAGATGGATACAATGTATTAGCAGCCTGTGATTGGTCAAAACTAATTATGAGGTTTATGCTAAATTTGTAACTCTGACAATCAACTGCTTGCAAACTTAAGAGATTTAGCAAACTTTTGGTTAAGTAAAATAAAATTTATTTTGATATCTTTTCATGCAAATTTATTTTTTGCATACACTACTGATTCTCTTCTATCAGATGCATTCATAATCCATGAAACTTAACTATGCCTTTAAAGGGATGGCTAGGGAGTGTATACCTTCTAATGACTGTTGTTTTTATTTATGTGGTTTTATTTACAGGAAAATAGTGGGAATCTTTATGCAGTAAAGATTAAAAAGGAACAGTTATACACCATATCATTTGTCAACTAGGGCATATCCTTTGTGTGTGCCCAATCACCATGCAATGCAATACCTCTATGCAAATTCCATCCAAGAAAAAGGATAGTGAGCAGAGCAGGCCTATTATCTCGGTGGGATCCATTCTGCTACATGGAGCATTACTGTGCCTCATTGCAGACTTAATTATAATACCGGACTTGTAGTAAATCTTATATAGACCTGAGCAGCACAAAAGTTCTTCACCACTAAGGCTCCATTTTTATTCTATGTGCCCACATTCATCTCCCAAATCCACCATACACGCAGTTCTACTTCCACACTCAAATTACTTTCTAGTAAGAAAGTTTTTTATTTTTTTTTATTTTCAATTAGAAGTTTATTTATGTTTAATATATTACTATAATTCTTCAGAAAATACAAACAGCCCCTTTAATGATCCCTATATAATAATAATATTAACCAGCAGATCTGTAATATTACTTTAAATTGGAATTTCCCTTCTAATAAATAGTAATCTACATTGTATTGAATTATAGTTATTTATCAGTGCGCATTTACGCCCTTATTTTTTTCAGGATATAAGATATAAAAAGTTTATATCTAATAATACATTCTTGCAATTGTTATTATCCTTTGTTTGCAATATATTTTAGATGCAGCACATATCTAATAATATCACTTTTGTCAGCAATACCTAACATATTTTGAATATTTTATCTGAGCTTCTTTTAGCACAAGATGACTGCATTCTTCCAAATTAATTAAGGACAATGTTATTAATAGATTAGGAGAGCTTTATTAGATTCCAATAGCTTTTATAGCATAGTTATGTCTGGAGTACTATGGAACAGTTTTCAACATTATAGTGGACCTATGAGGTTTGAGATATCATGTTTTTGATGGGAACAGTACATATAATGCATGCGCAATACATATTTTGATTTAAACATAACATGATGAAGGCATTTCAAATACTGTATATATATATATATATATATATATATATATATATATATATATATATATATATATATTGCATTGGCTTTGCATTAAAAGCTGTGTAATACAGCAGGCATGAGCTTAAAGGAAGCAATGTTTGAAAATGGCTATGTATTGAAGAGCAAGGGCATTTGTGGGCACATTTGCATGTCCCAGCTCAGCTTCCAAGAATGCAGTGTAATAACATTTTTTCTTGTAATTCTGAGCTGGAAGCAGGTTTTTTAACTTGCTTTAGACATTCAAATGTGAACACAGATGTACTATTTATTTACTATATATTTATATATAAAATAACTAGTTCATATATTTATTCAAATTGTTTTTTTAAATGAACCAAAAAATCAGTTAACTCATATTGACATATGGTTTAATGATAAACATTAATGAGAAATATCAGTGTCTGTGGGGATTTGAACCCAGGACCTTTGCTACTACATCCTGCAGCCTTACTGTGCTATCTGATCTGTTATTAGAATAAAATCAAGTAGTTACAAAACATTTAGCCACTGAATGATTCAAAGTCTCTACACCAGGTTATAATTAATATTCATTACATCCCCCATGGTACAGAGCTCACTACTAATTCAGGCAGAGGCAACTCACTGAAATAGCCTGACTTCTATTGATCATAACTCAATGATTTCAGCATCAATCTTAAAAAGCATGCTTTTTCACCGTCTATCTAATGGTATAGAGCACATATGGTGACTTTTGTGGGCCTTTAAGTTAGCTTTTTCAAACTTGTCTGATAGCACAGAAGTAAATAATAATTGTAGATTTTCAGTTATACGTCTATTGGCTCCTTGCTGATCTCTTGCTCTGATGTATGACATAGTTTGGATTTATAAATATATCATTTTTAAATCCTTGCTTATAGATTCAGCACATGGCTTCTTGCCCTTCTCTAAGTATTTATATCCGGAACATTGCTGAAGTGTTATTCTTTTTTATTGGCTTATAAAAATACATATTTAATTCCATTAAAACAAAAGGAGTAGAAGCATTTCTACAGTGGATTCATTTTGGCATCTACTGATCTACTAAAGAGTGTATTTTAAATTGTATTTTATTAAATATAAGACAACACAGGTTGTTTAAACAAATCTATAAAATAAAGAATAGTGATTCAGATTGAATTAACTTGAATAATATTGTTAAATACAGCAACTTCAGCACTGCACTATGCTAATTAGTGATAGTTGCTATACAGTTATCATCTGAGGCTCTTGTTAACTTGGGATGAGTAAAATATAAATTAGTCTCTGAATGTCAGGTATATAAAAGTGATTCAAAAACAAAAAGCAGGTCCTCATTGCTAGGCCTATGGGACTTAGCGAAGGCCGTAAAATTATGGCCCGTAGGACTTAGGACCAGAGGCACGTATATGGACTGTGGGCCTCACAAAATTGCGACTTTAACAGCCGAATCACTGAACTGTAGAAACCTGAAAAGGTGATCATTGCAAAGCAGAAAAGTTGAGGCTCGCAATGAGCAACGAAGGCGCTCAACACGGGGCTCGCGATGAGCGCAAAAGGTCCTCAGGGGCCCATAGCCTCATACTGTGTGGAAAACAGCATTGCCAGGCTTACAATTTTACTCCCGTCATTTTTGATGGGCAATTTCCTAGTTCCATATAAATCTAGTTATATATTTTTGAAAACTCTCTAACTCTTTGGTAATAATTTGTATAGGTGAGGATCTGAAGAGATATAATATTCTTGGTAATATAATCATCTTAATGGCCTTTATATGCCCTGAACATGACAATTGATATTTGCTCCATTTGTTAATATCAGTTCTAAGGGACTTAAATAATAGGATATAGTTTGCATTGTACAGTCCAGACAGGTTAGGGGTTATGTTCAATCTCAAGTATTTTACGTGGTGTTTAGGCCAAGAGAACGTTTATTGTCTTTTAAGATGGTCTAGGTCTTGCTGGGGGAGCAATGATACTGACACTTCCGCTTTATCTACATTTACCCTGAGTCCTGAGATCACTCCAAAGGAATCCAAGATGCCCATCAGGTCTTGTATGGAGTTTACCGGATCTATCAATGTGCACAAGATATCATCGACGAACATGCAGCACGCAAATTGTTACAGTCCAATCATGACTCCCTTTACTTGTGTCGTGGACTTAATAGCTTGGGCCAGGGGATCAATCGCTAAAGTGATTAAAAGTGGTGAGAGAGGGCACCCCTGTCTAGTCCCTCTGTATGGAGATATGGTCTCTATTTAAGCCTTGTAGTGTTAGGTGCACTATTGGATTTCTATAATAAGTTTTAAGTAGATAATAAAATTACCCTTAACACCCATCTTCGCCAAGACCTCGTGTAAAAATGACCATTGCAGAGAATCAAAGGCCTTCTCTAAATCTAAGGCAATTGTGCATAAGGGTATATTCTTAGATTTGTCTGTATGATATATGTTCAGAATCCGCCTAACATTGCCCCCCGTCTGTCTGTGCGTCCTTGTGAACCAGTTTAGGTAAGAACCTGGAGAATCTAGTTGCCATCAACTTTGCTAGTATTTTAATATCTCCATTTAGCATCGAGATTGGACGGAAGTTTTTGACATCCAATGGGTCTCGTCCAGGTTTAGGGAAGAACACTGTGTCAGCCCATTTGAATTTGGGTGGCATTTGTTCCCCTCGTAGGATTTCATTATATAATCTATTTAGGTATGGAGCAAGTTTATTGGCATGAGTTTTATAATAAATGTTGGAGAAGCCATCTGGCCCAAGGGATTTACCTAGTTTTAAAGATTTTATGGTTTTTAAAATTTGTTGTTTTAGCATTTAGATTTTCCAGGTCTTCATTTGAAATGGATGGGATATCGTATTTGTTTAAAAATTATTTAATTGTGAAGTTACTAGTTTTTAATTGGGATGAAAATATTTTTTGATAATAATTAAGAAACGCTTCTTTTATTTTTGTTTGGCTCAGGGCTATCTGTCCTCCTGAGGTTCTGATCTGGTAAATTTAATTTTGATTTAGCTTGGACCTCAGTTTCCTTGCTAGCATAGGGGATATTTTATTTGCATGTAGGAAAAGTGTATGCTTTGTTTTTCTGATGGCTTTATCTGTTTTTTTCTGGCTGGACTTTTTCATTTTTTTGCCTAAGCGAATTTGAGAAGCTATTTTGATTTCATCTCTTTAGTATGTGTAATTTTTTAAAGAGTTTAGTCTCTCTGAGGCAATTTTTTTTTTATATGTAGATGCTATTCTTAGTAGAGTCCCTCTTATGTACGCTTTGTGAGTCAGCCAGATCCACCCTATTTTTGTCTCTGGTTGGTCATTACATGTGAAGTATAAATTGTAATGGAACCCATCACTGTTTTACCCTGTTTTATGGTTATTTTATTCTTATGGTTAAAATATGATCACATTGCTGTACTGTAGATATGTTGTTTTATGCTCTACAGAATATATTGGCTCGGAATATTACAGCTACTAGGCTAATAGATAATCCTATTACAGAGACTCCTCATAAGATAAGGAAGTCTATTGTATAAAGTGTTTTCATTATGAGACATAGAACAAAGAGAAGTATAATCTGATCAATGTCTGTATTGTATCAAAGTAGCCAGGTAGCCTCAGGGAGGTGTGACCACACCTATTGTCTCTCTATGTGTATTGTGTGGCCAAATATGGGGGATGTGTATTGCCTGTGGAAAGAGGTGTATATATATTTCTGCATAACAAAATAAAGACAGTATTCTTTGACTCCCAATTGAGTGTCGTCCAATATGGGTGGTCTGGGCTTGTAAAAAACTGCAGTGCTTCTTGGATATTTTACCGTATACCAGCCGAGATACTGGACTTCGTGTTCCAACTTTGTTACATTTGTTGGCAGTGACAGGATAGAAGCCAAGCCTCGGAATGGAACAAGCAGTGTTATACGAGGAGGAGGACCTGGATTACAGGGATGCATTAAGGAAAGGCATCTGGTACCAGGCCCTGGATAATGTACAATACCAGCGGGGTGAGAGTCTCCCCAGTGAAGAGCAGCGGTGGCAGAAACAAGTGGCCCTGCGGATGCCCTTCCTGGGGGAGCAGCCCTTGGAGGAATGGGTGAAGGAACTAGAGCACTGGGTATGGAAGGAGCAATGGCTGGAGGATGCCTACCAGGCGCTCTGGTGGTATATGGCACAGTATAGACCCTGGACAGCCAAGCATGACAAGCCAGAGGGAGAGGAGTTTGATGGTCCAGGCTTTTATGGGAGTCCTTTGCAGAGCCTGACTTCGGGAGCCCTGCGCAGACCAGACTTTAGGACATTTTCTACGAGAGGAAGGCTAGGCATGACTGGGATGACCCCCAGGAGGTAGAGCAAGACCTGGCTCACCTAGCAACCCTGGAGTGGGCACTGTAGCAGGACTACCAACACCTGCTCAGCTTTGTGCAGCCCCAACCTACCCGCCACGAAGAACCAGACCTCATTGACTGGTCCTGGGATGACCTCCAGATGGCAGGTAGAGATGGGACTGAGGTCTCTCTACCGGCCCTACAGGGAGCCGAAGGTGTCGTCCTTCCTCCCCAGCAGCAGTGTGAACCCCAGAGGGCCGAAGGTGTCGTCCTTCCCCCCCAGTGGCAGTGTGTACCCCAGGGGCCTGAAGGTGTCGTCCTTCCCCCCCCCCACGGCAGTGTGAACCCCAGGGGGCAGAAGGTGTCGTCCTTCCTCCCCAGCGGCAGTGTGAACCACAGGGAGCAGAAGGTGCCGTCCTTCCTCCCCAGCGGCAGTGGGTACTACAGGGAGCTGAAGGTGCGGCCCTTCTCCCCAGCGGCAGTGTGTATCCCAGGGAGCAGAAGAGATGGGACCGAGGTCTCTCTACCGGCCCCACAGGGAGCCGAAGGTGTCGTCCTTCCTCCCCAGCAGCAGTGTGAACCCCAGAGGGCCGAAGGTGTCGTCCTTCCCCCCCAGTGGCAGTGTGTACCCAGGGGGCCGAAGATGTCATCCTTCCCCCCCCACGGCAGTGTGAACCCCAGGGGGCAGAAGGTGTCGTCCTTCCTCCCCAGCGGCAGTGTGAACCACAGGGAGCAGAAGGTGCCGTCTTTCCTCCCCAGCGGCAGTGGGTACTACAGGGAGCTGAAGGTGCCGTCCTTCCTCCCCAGCGGCAGTGTGTACCCCAGGGAGCAGAAGGTGCAGTCCTTCCTCCCCAGCGGCAGTGTGTACCCCAGGGGGCTGAAGGTGTCGTCCTTCCCCCCAGCGGCAGTGTGAACCCCAGGGAGGTAAAGGTGTTGCCCTCTCCTCCCAGAGACAGCTTACCCTAACAAGGGGAGACACCAATCTCCCAGACAGCGCAGATGGGACCGTGTCTCTGTGCCTGACCTACCGGGATGCTGGACAGCCTGTCCAGATCCCCAACTACCCTCACTGGGACAACCGGAGGAGGGGGTAAGTACAAATTCCCCTCCCCAGCTAACTCCTAATGTGGCCCCAGGGTTAACAGAGGAAATGTTAACCCCCACTGACCCCCACCTTTCCCTGGCTACTGAGCCGGAATATGTCCCAAGTACCCCAGCAGAAGAGCTGACAGCGGGGCAGAGTGCAGTCAGCCTCTGCCCTCCCTCTGTCCCTTGTACAGAGCAGGATGTCCTGCAGGTTATACCAGCAGAGGAGCTGGCATCAGGGCAGAGTGCCGCTGGCCTCTGCCCCTCAAGTCCCCTCAGCGTGTTGCCCCATGACCACAGCGAAATATCCAGGTGCAGTAACTGTTTGTTGTGGGTGGGCTGCTCTTGCACTTTGTTGTTGTGGGGGGCTGCTCTAGCACTGGTTTATTGTGGGTTGGTGGATCGTCTAACGGAGGCACTGACCGGCAGAAGGTCAGGTGCCTGGTTAGACTTCCCCCCAAAGGGGAGATATGTGACGAAGTGCCCTTCGCCACTTTGTCCTGGAGAGGACTTATTGCCAGCCTCCTGCCCTGCGACTATGGCCCCGGGACATATTGCCCTTTAAAAACAGTATTCGGCCATACCAGAGTGTATGTCACTCATTCTGGCCCTTTAAATACAGTGGGGTCATTCGGTACTTGCCCTGTGTGAGCGGTGATACCCCAGATAGCTATGCCATGGAACCCATTCATATAATGAAAGACTATGGGAAAGACTTTAGCTACATGGCAATTGAACTGTGTGAATAGGATCTGAGCGCTATTCAGTAGTTTTGTGCGCTCAGATCCCAGCTATCTGGGGATATGTGAAATGTCTGTGTGTTATGTGTAAAAGGTGACTTTATGTATTTTAAAGTGGTTTATGTTTTTTTGCAACCATGTGCTCAATGGAGTCTGCCTCTATCCCTGGATAATTGGATTAATTTCCCCATTGTCTCCAGTACAGAGGCCTCTGTAAAATCTGTTTGTAAAATGTATTTTCCCTCTCCTTGAAATGTTTATTGCTGTGAATGCTGTATGAAGTGTGCGTTTGTTTTGTTCTTGAAATGTGAGTAAAGGTGAATTGCAGTAATGCTGATGGGTTGTCAAACTAAAGAATTGACCAACAAATACTTTTGTCCGGACATCCCCAGGCCGATCCGTTGGGATCAGACCGTGTATGCCGGCTTATGGTCACGGGGGAGGTGTGTAGCGGAACCCATCACTGTTTTACCCTGTTTTATGGTTATTTCATTCTTATGGTTAAAATATGATCACATTGCTGTACTGTAGATATGTTGTTTTATGTTCTACCGAATATATTGGCTCGGAATATTACAGCTACTAGGCTAATAGATAATCCTATTACAGAGACTCCTCATAAGATAAGGAAGTCTATTGTATAAAGTGTTTTCATTATGAGACATAGAACAAAGAGAAGTATAATCTGATCAATGTCTGTATTGTATCAAAGTAGCCAGGTAGCCTCAGGGAGGTGTGACCACACCTATTGTCTCTCTATGTGTATTGTGTGGCCAAATATGGGGGATGTGTATTGCCTGTGGAAAGAGGTGTATATATATTTCTGCATAACAAAATAAAGACAGTATTCTTTGACTCCCAATTGAGTGTCGTCCAATATGGGTGGTCTGGGCTTGTGAGACTGCAGTGCTTCTTGGATATTTTACCGTATACCAGCCGAGATACTGGACTTCGTGTTCCAACTCCGTTACATAAATCTAGGTCTGCTTCTATTTGCATTTGAAATTCAGGATTTGTTATTAACGAATCATTTACTCTCCATCTATATTGATATTTGAGGTTCAGACCTAGATCTTTGTTTATGAGCACTGCTGCATGAACAGACCACGGGCAGGGTAAAACTTGCACATTACTTGAGCGGTCAAACAGCTCTGAGTCAAGTAATATTGCATCTATTCTGGAGTACGAGTTGTGATTGGGTGAAAAATACGTATATTCCCTTTCTGTGGGGTGATGTCCTCTCCATGCATCCATGAAACTGTTTTTCTCCAGTAGGTTATTTAGTTTTAGATTTTTGGGGGGAATATCTGTTTCTTAAGGTGTCACTGGATCTATCCAACCCATGGTCGAGAGCTGAGTTAAAGTCACCCCCATTATTATTTTACCTGTGTCTAAGGAATGTAGCATGTTAAATAGTTTGATTAGGTAGTTATGTGGAGAGGTCGTAGAGGCATATGTTTGCTAGAGATATCTTTTTGTTCAACATTGTCCACGTTATAGTTAGATAATTCCCTTCCTTGTCTATTTTCTTGCTCTCAAATTTGAATGAGAAGTCTTTGTGGACTAAAATAGCAGCCCCCACTTTTCTGGTTTCCTGATTAATGGTGTAGAATGTTGGGTAATCTCTGAAGAGATAAGAGGGGACACCGTTTTTTGCAAAATGGGTCTCCTGTGGGAATATTACTGAAGGTTTATATTTTTTGTAAGATCAAAAAGCTTTCCTTCTTTTAAAGTGGGAGTTAAACCCCAGTACATAGAGTTACAAAATTATATGTTATATCTGCCATTGTGGTCGTCTATCAGTGTGGCTTGAAGCAGATTGATAATTACCTAGGACTAGGTTGTGTTTTTTTTACTTTGATTTTACCTCGTTTTTTAAGTGGAATTCGCAGAAGCCGGATCCAGGTTATTCAAGTGTAGGGCATAGGGGAAGTAAAAAGATAACATTAACATTTTAACTTGTGTCAATTTGATTATCACCATTACATTAATTATTCTCTTAACATTAACATTAGTGTCCCTTTCTTTCGGGGTGCAGAGTCTTATTCTATCTCCATCTTTAATCCCCAAATGAGAATATTAAGTAATTTATCTCTGGTTATAACCAGGAATGAAAAGAAACCATTGGTAGTACAAATATAATTACACATTCTAATGCAATAAGAAATTTCTTACAAGCGTTATATATACAAAACTTTTTTAAACATTTTGCCTACATTTTTCTCCTAAGGTTAGTAAAATTGAGTTATAAGACTATTAAAGTCATTCATTTGGTCTTCCCTTTATTTTTATAGGATATTTAAGGTGTAGCAGATTTATGTTTCCCTTTCAGGTCTCTATTTCACATTGTCTTTCTTCATGTCTGTTTGGTAATCATGCTCTATTGTCCATTAGTTTTTTTTGGTCTTTTGTTTTTTGTAGTGTCTGTCCATGAGCCTATTGGGCCTTGTTCAAGATGTAAGAATTGTGATGACTCTTGGTCTTCTCTGTATTTATTGTAGCAGGGTGAGCAGTGTTTGGCTTCCTCAGGTGAGTGAGTTTTGTATGTGTCTCCTTTATATTGAAAGCTCAATGCAAAGGGGAATCCCCATCTGTATGTAATTTTGTGTTTGGTTAGAGCTGCAAGTATTGGTTTCATTGCCTTTCTTTTCTCAAGAGTCACTGGGGTGAAATCCATGTAAATCTATATTTTAGCTCCATCTGGTCCTTTGATAGGGTTAATTTTTCTAGTGGCTGTTAGTATCATGTTAGTATCATGTTTCAAAAATCTTACAATTACGGGGGGCGGAGCCGGAGTCTGATGGAGCCAGACGTGCCTTGGCAGAGCTCCTGCTTGAAAAGCGTTTGATAGCCCATTAATCGCCCCAAACCTCTAAAAAACACCCTCAAATAGGCTGGGGGAGCAGGAGGGCATTAAACTAATGCCCAGCAGCAATTCGGAGGCTCAATCTTGGAGGCGCAGTGACTCAAAAGCAAAGGCTGCGAGAAACCTGTATCGCCGACGCTCTTACCTCCTCCCCTGCTGGAACCGCCGGGAGGAGAAGGCAGGGGAGAACCTTGGCGGATCGGCGCTTAGAGGTCCAAATCGGGCAGAGCGGAGAGGCCTGGATAGAGTCCTCCGTCGTCAGGAGGTTCGGCAGGAGCCTGGGGACATCGGAAGGCGGCCATCTTGCCTACCCCGGAGCAGGGAGCTCCGATACAAACCAAGGTAATGGGGATACCCCGTGGGAGCTATAAAGGCCACCCAGAGCCTTCCGGTGGCGGCTGGTACCGGCCGGAGGGGTGCCAAAGGGCCTAAATCCAGCTTGTGCTGCAGCACAGGGTGCATCAGGCCGCGAGAAAAAGCCTGCGAAACGGGTGGCGGCCATTTTAAATTCTAGGCCTATCAAAGAAGACATAGCCTCTTCCCACCAACGACCCCTGGGACTATAAGGGCAATACACCAAAGCCCAGATCAGGACTATACAAACCAATTGGCCCATGTAATGACTCCCAAGCAACCCTGAAGGAGTGGAGAGGTTCTTACAAAGCCTTAACAGCCACAGGCAAGCCACAGTACTTTATCAAAAAGGGGGCCCAGGACATAACCTCCCAGATAGGCCCAAACAGGAGGCGACGACCATGGTGGGCTTCAGTGCAATGATAGGAGAACAGCTCTAATCATCCTGGAAATGAACTGAGACCAGAGATCATGATGCATTTGCATTGCTGAACATGTAAGCCCTGGATTGAGTTATGCTTATCCTCCCTGTCAAAGCTTTGGGTAAATACAGTGTCCTTTGACTTCACTTAAGGGCTGGATAAATACCGGTTAATCAATCTCCACATGGCACATATCCAGGATTGTCAGCACAAGTCTCCCTAGCCATGTCAAACTTTTAAAGAAGAGAGGGCCCTAACTAGGATTGCACTTTACAGCTCTGCAATATGTCAACATGCTAATTTAATAAGAAGAGACAAGAAAATGAGAAACCCAGCCATGAACAAATAATCTGCCTATCTTAAAAGCTGGATCAACTACAAGGCCTCAATAAATCACAAATGAGATAAGGTGGGGAAGATGAAGGGTAAAACACGCAAGAGCATGGCAGCTAAAGGTATTCAAGAACACTTCCAAACGCTCCCAAAATCCCAACCCACATCTCAGAGCCCCGCAGCAGACCTATCTGACAATTCGGACATGGAGGGGGATCAGAGAGGCACACTACAAGACCCGGAGATGATTGACAAAATTATGACTAGATTTGAAACCTTACTAAAGACCCAACTTTCCCAAGCCGTGCAGGACTTTAAGAAAGAAATCCAAGAGCTGGGACAGAGAACTCACCAATTAGAAAACCTCACGGATCAACTGGTCTCATCCCAAGATCAAGACAGAAAGGACATCTCAGCAAACTCTGCTAGAATCTCCCTTCTGGAAAACAAGCTAGAGGATGCTGAAAATCGTTCCCGCAGAAACAACATCCGCTTTAGAGGGATTGACAAACGGGTAACAAACCTAGAACCCTACATCAAAGAGGTGGCCCGATCCTTGCTGCCGGGGGAAGAAGCTGAAGAGATCGAAATTGAAAGGGCACACAGGGCCCTAGGAGCATCCTTTAACCAAAGTCTACCCAAAGACACAATAGTTCGCTTCCTCCGACAAAAAACAAGGGATAACATCCTCTCGGCCGCCAG
Source organism: Discoglossus pictus (assembly GCA_027410445.1). Lineage (NCBI taxonomy): Eukaryota > Metazoa > Chordata > Amphibia > Anura > Alytidae > Discoglossus > Discoglossus pictus. The sequence continues at coordinate 29,279,007 of CM050163.1, read as the reverse complement.
AAATGTTCCACAAGTTGTTGGCCCAGATGGTTCTCACCTGCAGGTTTTTGCTGATATTGCTCCAACCACCCTGAACAGACGCAGGGAAATGAAACCGGCTTTAAATGTTCTTATAAAAAACAAGATCCCATATAAATGGGGTTTTCCATTTCGCTTGCTCTTCCAAGCTGGAGGCTCCACCTACTCCGCCTTATCTCTGGAGGACTGTCAGAAACACTTGATACATCTCAATCTTGCAACCATGGAAGAGTTTCGAGAACAACAAATAGTTAGGTCAAAGGCCAGGCCCTCCAGGCAGTGGACGGATGTACCGATCCACAAAAAACAAAGAAAGCACAGAGACGCTGTATACACGCCACAATCGGAGCAGGGGACTTCCGACAAGTTCACCCCAAGCACCCCCTCCACACCGGTGCAGGAAGGTTGAACTTCTACAACATTCAGAACCTTGAGACATATTAAAATAATGCATAAAAGGTCTAACATTTCCTAGTAAACCTAGGGTTGTATTTTAAGGTCTATATATTTTGCATGTTGGAGTATATTTTACTAGATTTAACACCTGAGAAAAGTGAACAATTATCCAAAGAGACTATAGACCTGGATATGTTTTATTCTCATAGTTTATACGTATCTCCAGGGATGGGCTTTCTCCAGGGTTGGTGTTCTGTGGTTTAAATGTATTAATGATCTAGTCAAGTACTATTCAGTTGTATTCTTTTTCCTCATACTAGGGTCAGGAGGAGGAGTTCGTTTTGTATTTCCTATCCTCCCTAGGCACTTAGGTGCTATCGGTAAATTTTAATGAGGATCAATGCTCTTGAAATGTTTTATGGTTTTATCGGTTTAACTGTTATGTCTTAGTACTTTCTTACTGTTTTGTTAGCTTGCTGGCGGTCTCAATCTCTTCCTTCATGAACGCAAGACTCCCCAGAGGTAATTCCTTCAGGTTGGAAGACAGCCCTCATTCAGTCAATACTCTCTCAGGCGGTAGGTCTGCAGAGCTATGGAACTATCCACTCTCCCAGCCATTCACACCAGCCCACAAATCTATCAGGATTTCTCCATTGGATTGGGGTAAGTCAGGACAACACTTCACCACACCACAAACATGGCGGTAAATCAGAACAATCTAGACATAGTATTCCTGACACACAATGTCAAGGGTTTTAACTCCCCTTTTAAACGCCGCAAAGCCTTTCTTTCCTATAAGGATAGCAACCCCTCCGTCATATTCATGCAGGAGACTCATTTTGTACATAATAACCATCCAAATTTTCTACATAAGAATTATCCTTCAGTCTTCCTAGCCAACCAAAGAACTAAAAAAGGAGGTGCGGCCATACTCCTACACAGGAACTTCCCCTTTTTATTAGAAAACAAACAGATAGACCCGGCAGGCAGCTTCGTAATAATAACTGGACTAATCCAGGGTATTAAGACAACCCTGGTCTCTATCTATGCCCCTACAACAAACCCTCATCAGACTGTCATAAAGGTGCTAAAAACTCTAGATAAACCAGGATTGGGAAAAATAATAATTGGGGGGGACCTAAACTTGGTGATGGACCCAATTCAAGATAGGTCTAGGGAAGGGGGACAAGAGAGGTTTTCTAGAAAACTACAGACAATTAAGCGTCTTCTTCTTAAGCTAAATTTGACAGACGTATGGAGGGAAACGAACCCCAAGGCTAAGGAATACTCCTTTTTCTCCCAGGTACATAATACCTATTCCAGGATAGACTACATTCTTGCAGATTCCTCCCTCCTAGACCAAGCAAAGAAATCCGAAATTGTCCCATGCACATGGTCAGACCACGCCGCGGTAAAACTAACTTTGGAATGGGATTCAGGGGGGAAGCCAACAGTCTCGTGGAGGCTAAATGAGAGACTTCTAGCTAACCCAGAGGTAAAAAAACAAATTTCACAGGATCTGGATTTGTTCTTCCAGGTTAATCTCTCCCCAGAGATAAGGTCAAGCATTATATGGGCTACACACAAAGCCTACATTAGGGGAACCCTTATCAAAATAGCATCCCAATACAAAAAACGAAAAAAAGCCAGAGAAATTGAACTACAAATAGAACTGACAAAACTTGAAAAATTAAACCAATCCAAGCCGGATATCAAAAATAGACAGCTAATAGACAAGGTTAGAACAGACCTAGACGCTCTCCTCTCGGACCAAACTGAGAAAGCCCTAAGGTGGACTCAGCAAAAATTCTTCGATAAAGCTAACAAGCCAGGCCCACTCCTAGCCAAAAAGCTACAATCAAAAAACACACAGAATAAAATCCAGCAAATAAAAACGCGGGAAGGTGAGCTAACAGCCAATCCAAGTAAAATTAAGTCTACTTTCACCAAATACTTTAACTCCCTTTATGAAGGCTCCACAGCTCTCAACGGTAATGAAATAAAATAATTTCTAAATTCAAAAGATCTCCCCATCACCACGGAGGAAGAGCTGGGGGCCCTTAACGCCCCAATAACGCTAGACGAGGTCCGCAAAACGGTTCATAAACTCAAAGCTGCGAAATCTCCGGGGCCAGACGGGTTTTCCAATAATTACTACAAAACATTTATAGATACACTTGGCCCACATCTAGTCACACTCTTTAACAACATTCTAGCCGGAGAAAAAATACCTGCTGAACTTAACGCTGCTGAAATTATACTATTTCCCAAGGAAGGTAGGGACCCCCTGGAAATGAAAAACTACAGACCAATCTCACTTCTAAACTGTGATATGAAAATCCTCTCCAAAATTATGGCAGACAGATTGGCTTCATTCTTGCCAAGATTGATTCACAATGACCAGGTAGGTTTCGTGGCCCACAGACAGGCAGGAGATAATATTAGGAAAGTCCTTAACCTCATACACAAAGCCAAAGCCACTAAAACACCAACGTGCCTTATGGCCTTCGATATAGAAAAGGCCTTTGATTCTCTGGAATGGCCTTATCTATTCGCGACCCTTAGTAAATTCGGTATCAGTGGCCAGTTCATCAACTTGCTGAATTCTTTCTATAGCTCCCCTTCGGCCAAATTGAAGCTCCCGGGGCCTGCAACTCCAAATATAAGAATAGGGCGGGGTACTAGGCAGGGATGTCCGCTATCCCCTTTGCTCTTCGCATTGGCAATGGAACCGCTGGCCGGAGAGATCAGGGCAGACTCAGGGATTTCCGGAATAGAGGTTGGACATCAACACTTCAAAATCTGCCTGTTTGCAGATGATCTTCTCTGTGTGGTGTCCAATCCGAGTAAATCAGTTCCGGTACTCATTAAAACATTAGAAAGGTTTGGCCAAATCTCGGGACTAAAACTAAACTTAGAAAAAACTGAAACCCTAGCCATCGACGTTCCGGCAACAGTAAAAAATAGTCTACATGACAGGTATAAATTCAACTGGGACATTAAATATATAAACTATTTGGGGATAAGGTTAACGGCAAACCTGAGCGATCTATATAACGAGAATTATTCTAAGCTACTAAAAACCTTGATGGCCGATTTAGGTCGATGGACGAAATTTCGCCTGTCTTGGGTAGGGAGAATTAACACAATTAAAATGAACATTTTGCCCAGACTTCTTTACCTTTTTAGAACCCTCCCAATTCAGGTTAAACATAAAGAGCTATCTAAATTCCAAAGGCATATATTTAGGTTCATCTGGAACCAAGGCCCATCACGAATTGCAAAAAAAATCATGTATCTTCACAAATTAGATGGAGGTCTATCCTGCCCTAACATTAAATTGTATTACAAGGCCGCTCAACTATCCTTTTTACCAATAGCCCACTCAACGACCCATCAGCCGGCGTGGATTTACATAGAAAACCAATCATTGAAACCGATGACTTGGGATTCTATTATGTGGTTATCAGAGACTCCCCCCAAAATTAAAGACATTTCCAATCCCATAATAAAACATACGCTGACATGCTGGAAATGGGCCCGAGATCACACAAATTTATTCCCAAAACCATCCTACATGATCTCACTCCTTAATCATCCCCAGATGCCAGTTAATCTAAATCTATCCTCCCAACACTGGTGGAAAAATAAAAAACTGGATAGGCTGGGAGAGTGGATAGACAAGGGGCAAATTATCTCCTTCGAAAAAATAAGGGATAAGCATGATATGCCCCTGTCAGAACACTACAATTTTTGCAGATTAAAACATCTTGCAATCTCCTTATTGGACAATCACACAGTCCCAGAAATGAACTGGCTGTCTAAAATCTGTCAAGCGGCTCCTCTAACGAAGGGCACCCTAGGGATGCTATACAATACATTCAATGCTAGGCCAGCCGGACTTAAGCCCAAACACATGGTTGACTGGGAAACTGACATGGAAACGAGCTGGGACCTCAGTAAATGGAGGGCAGCCTGGTCTAACATCTATAGGGGCTCCCTTAACTATAGCATCCTAGAAACCGCCATTAAGGTGCTCCACAGGGTATACATAACCCCGGAAAAGCTTGCAAAATGGAAAAAGTCAGAAAGCCAACTATGCTTTAGGGGGTGTCAGGCAACGGGGACATTCGCCCATACATGGTGGTTCTGCCCCAAGGTAGTAAAGATATGGGACTTAGTCTCAGAACTAGCCTCTGACTTATTCCTTACCCCGGTAGACAGGTCTATGGATAGCATGCTGCTGGGGATCCCCAATAGTACTTTGACTCCCCCCCAAAGCAGACTGCTGCAATACATAGCATTGGCAGCTAAGAGTCATATTGCTAAAACCTGGAAATCCAATAACCTAAACTTCCAGATGATTAAACAAAAGATCAATTTTATTGCCATCAATGAAAGAATCACGCATCTATTGGATGACTCTATGGATAAGTACAGGAAAATTTGGGACCCATGGACAGTATACATAGGCCTAGCATTAGAGTGCTAGAACTAGCGGTGGATTATAAGCTGGGTCCATTTCCTCAGTTAAGTAGAACCGGGAGTCAGGGGAAGGGGTTATTGATGGGACTGGGGGACAATCATATTAAAAAAAAAACGAAAAAAAAAAACGTATATTTTGGGAGTCCATAAGCGGGGAAGAGACCGGCCAGCAAGCTGTTCAAGTGTTAGGTTTCTTTTTATGTTTCTAAAAGGTTAATGTTATAGATAAAACTAAAAAAGTGATAGTCACCATGTATACACTAGCACTACTCGGCTTGACCTATAACAGGTTATCCTGCATCTGGACTTATCTTACAGAGAGGGTCCAAAACTCTCTATACTCTGATGAATATAAATGTTTGTTTACTGGGTGCTATGGACATATGTGAAATGGATAGGCCTGCGTGCCGAGATCAAAGCTGTGAACTAATTACTATATGTGGTGACAATAAAACTCATTGTTATAAAAAAAAAAAAAAATCTTACAATTACGTCTTTGGGTAGGTCCGAGTTGTTATTGGCCCCTAGGGCTCTGTAAGCCCTCTCTATTTCCCAGGTGTGTTCTGGGTGTTCTGGCAGGATACGATTGATTGTAGGGGATAAATATTGATTTAAGTCAGTTATCTTTTCTCAAATCTTAATCTTAATCTCAAATTATGTCTGCGTGACCTGTTTTCCAGAACTTCTATTTTGTCCTCAAGAGTACTTATCTTAGAGGCATGTAGAGTGGTCTCCATTCTGTCCTGTTCCTGGGTCTCTATGATTTGGTCTGTAACTTCTTCCAAGAAGTGTGTCCTTTGACCCAGGGTGTGTATTACTTTTTTTAGACTGTCTATATGTGATTGGAGTATCCTCTCTATTTTAGCCCAAAAATTCTCAGAGACATCCATGTGATGGGACGTACCTTGTGGGGTTTTCTCTGCATCTGAATTATCAGATTGCCCAGATCCTGAGCATTGACATGATAGTTGCTGAGGTTTTTTAGTTTTAAACATTTATGGAATGATTCGTTTAGTTGAGTTCTTTTTTGGTTTAGCCATCTTGGTGTTTGGCTATATTATCTGATGCGTAGAGAAAGTGTTGAAGATCTGGTTTGTGGATTCAATTTTATCTATTAATTTTGTATATTAGTTACAGTTTTTGTTTACATGCTTAATGTTTTTAAATTGTGAATAGTTATTGGTATATTTCTTTGGGTCACATATCTTGATGCTTGTGAGAAACTTTAGGCTTTTTGTTTTTCTTTAAAGCAGCTTTTGTATTATTAGGTTGCTGGTTTTAAGGTCTTACGTTGTTTATATGTCTCTTTTCTTCCGGTTGTGAGGGGTTATTTGTTTAGTTGTTTTTTTGTTGCTGGTTGTTGCTATAAGTTTAGTTTAGCTTTAGATTTGTGTTGTTTCTCTTATTCATTTAATTCATTTAAGGCCTTCTATCAGGTTTAGCAGCTTAGAAGCCTGTTTGTTTGTAGGGTAATGATTACCTGCGTTTGTAACTTTGAGGAAGGGTGGTCTAGTTAGGAGGAGTGAGATCTATGGCCTAGATACGATGATGGAAAAGCGGATATATTTTTTTCTGTGTATGATCTAGTGAGTGTCTTCCTGTGTGGAGTTTAGGTCCCTAGTGTATTACATGTAGTAGGCCTCAGGAGGTGTCCTCCCCAAGCCCTGGGGGAAAGGTTCTTACCGGTTGGTCCAAACTGTAGGCAGATGATTTAATTATTCCCCTGGATCAAAACAGACGCAGTCAATTGAAAAGCCTTTTTATTGTTGTTTTTTTCGACTTTTCCACCAGAGCTCAAGTGAAGTTCAAGTGCTCTCACTATGTGACAACAAACATTTTGTTTCCTCAAATGTTAGACTTGTTTCTGGGTATATTGGACCTGCTGACAAAAATAGCACCAGTTTTCCCATATAAGCTCTAGTTTTTGAAATACAGAACATATATTTATATATATATATATGCATATATCCAACCTTATGGTTTATGATACAAACTTTCCAGTCATTCAACACACATGAAGCTCTTTTTGTAAGACTTCTGAGAATGGCAATAGCCAGGATAATTCTGCATAAGATCCACCATCATGTGTGCATCCCATTTTCCCTGGTATCTGGCTTCCATTGTTTTTATGTCTTGGTGAAAACTTTCACCTTGCTCTTAGCTTAAGTCACCAAGGTTCTCTGGAAAGCAATCTAATTGACTGTGCAGATAATGGACTTTAAAGGGATATGTAAATGAGCTGGGTTTCAAATATTTCCTAATGAACAGCTACTGATTAGTAAAAAAATTACCGTCTTTATTCAAAGCCTTTACAAATCAGGCCTAGCTTTATATGTAGTGGTGGCAGTATGATTCCTCAGGCCTAGCTTTATATGTAGTGGTGGCAGTATGATTCCACAGGCCTAGCTTTATATGTAGAGGTGGCAATATGATTCATTAGGCCTAGCTTTATATGTAGAGGTGGCAGTATGATTCACCAGGCCTAGCTTTATATGTAGAGGTGGCAGTATGAATACTCAGGCCTAGCTTTATATGTAGAGGTGGCAGTATGATTCCTCAGGCCTAGCTTTATATGTAGAGGTGGCAATATGATTCATTAGGCCTAGCTTTATATGTAGAGGTGGCAGTATGATTCACCAGGCCTAGCTTTATATGTAGTGGTGGCAGTATGATTCCTTAGGCCTAGCTTTATATGTAGAGGTGGCAGTATGATTCCTCAGGCCTAGGTTTATATGTAGAGGTGGCAGTGTGATCCCTCAGGCCTAGCTGTATAAGTAGCGGTGGCAGTATGATTCATCAGGCCTAGCTTTATATGTAGTAGTGGCAGTATGATTCACCAGGCCTAGCTTTATATGTAGTGGTGGCAGTATGATTAATCAGGCCTAGCTTTATATGTAGTAGTGGCAGTATGATTCACCAGGCCTAGCTTTATATGTAGTGTTAGCAGTATGATTCCTCAGGCCTAGCTTTATATGTAGAGGTGGCAGTATGATTCATTAGGCCTAGCTGTCTATGTAGTGGTGGCAGTATGATTCATCAGGCTTAGCTTTATATGTAGTGGTGGCAGTATGATTCCTCATGCCTAGCTTTATATGTAGCGGTGGCAGTATGATTCATTAGGCCTAGCTTTATATGTAGAGGTGGCAGTATGATTCACCAGGCCTAGCTTTATATGTAGTGGTGGCAGTATGATTCCTTAGGCCTAGCTTTATATGTAGAGGTGGCAGTATGATCCCTCAGGCCTAGCTTTATATGTAGAGGTGGCAGTGTGATCCCTCAGGCCTAGCTGTATAAGTAGCGGTGGCAGTATGATTCATCAGGCCTAGCTTTATATGTAGTAGTGGCAGTATGATTCACCAGGCCTAGCTTTATATGTAGTGGTGGCAGTATGATTAATCAGGCCTAGCTTTATATGTAGTAGTGGCAGTATGATTCACCAGGCCTAGCTTTATATGTAGTGCTAGCAGTATGATTCCTCAGGCCTAGCTTTATATGTAGAGGTGGCAGTATGATTCATTAGGCCTAGCTTTCTATGTAGTGGTGGCAGTATGATTCATCAGGCTTAGCTTTATATGTAGTGGTGGCAGTATGATTCCTCATGCCTAGCTTTATATGTAGCGGTGGCAGTATGATTCCTCAAGCCTAGCTTTATATGTAGGGATGGCAGTAAGATTCATCAGGCCTAGCTTTATATGTAGAGGTGGCAGTATGATTCATCAGGCTTAGCTTTATATGTAGTGGTGGCAGTATGATTCCTCAAGCCTAGCTTTATATGTAGTGGTGGCAGTATGATTCATCAGGCCTAGCTTTATATGTAGAGGTGGCAGTATGATTCATTAGGCCTAGCTTTATATGTAGTGGTGGCAGTATGATTCCTCAAGCCTAGCTTTATATGTAGTGGTGGCAGTATGATTCATCAGGCCTAGCTTTATATGTAGAGGTGGCAGTATGATTCATTAGGCCTAGCTTTATATGTAGTGGTGGCATTATGATTCATCAGGCTTAGCTTTATATGTAGTGGTGGCAGTATGATTCCTTATGCCTAGCTTTATATGTAGTGGTGGCAGTATGATTCCTCAAGCCTAGCTTTATATGTAGGGATGGCAGTATGATTCATCAGGCCTAGCTTTATATGTAGTGGTGGCAGTATGATTAATCAGGCTTAGCTTTATATGTAGTGGTGGCAGTATGATTCCTCATGCCTAGCTTTATATGTAGGGATGGCAGTATGATTCCTCAGGCCTAGCTTTACATGTAGTGGTGGCAGTATGATTCCTCAAGCCTAGCTTTATATGTAGGGGTGGCAGTATGATTCATCAGGCTTAGCTTTATATGTAGTGGTGACAGTATGATTCCTCAAGCCTAGCTTTATATGTAGGGGTGGCAGTATGATTCATTAGGCCTCGTTTTATATGTAGAGGTGGCAGTATGATTCACCAGGCCTAGCTTTATATGTAGTGTTGGCAGTATGATTCATCAGGCCCGGCTTTATATGTAGTGGTTGCAGTATGATTCCTCAGGCCTAGCTTTATATGTAGCGGTGGCAGTATGATTCCTGAGGCCTAGCTGTATATGTAGTCGTGGCAGTATGATTCATCAGGCCTAGCTTTATATGTAGTGGTTGCAGTATGATTCCTGAGGTCTAGATTTATATGTAGTGGTGGCAGTATGATTCATCAGGCCTAGCTTTATATGCAGTGGTGGCAGTATGATTCCTCGGGCCTAGCTTTATGTGTAGTGGTGGCAGTATGATTCATCAGGCCTAGCTTTATATTTAGTGGTGGCAGTATGATTCATCAGGCCTAGCTGTATATGTAGTGGTGGCAGTATGATTCCTCAGGCATAGCTTTCTATGTAGTGGTGGCAGTATGATTCCTCAGGCCTAGCTTTCTATGTAGTGGTGGCAGTATGATTGATCTGGCCTAGCTTTATATGTAGTGGTGGCAGTATGATTGATCAGGCCTGGCTTTATATGTAGTGGTGGCAGTATGATTCATCAGGCATAGCTTTATATGTAGTGGTGGCAGTATGATTCCTCAGGACTAGCTTTCTATGTAGTGGTGGCAGTATGATTCATCAGGTTTAGCTTTATTTGTAGTGGTGGCAGTATGATTCCTCAGGCCTAGCTGTATATGTAGTGGTGGCAGTATGATTCATCAGGCCTAGCTTTATATATAGTGGTGGCAGTATGATTCATCAGGCCTAGCTTTATATGTAGTGGTGGCAGTATGATTCCTCAATCCTAGCTTTATATGTAGTGGTGGCAGTATGATTCATCAGGCGTAGCTTAATATGTAATGGTGGCAGTATGATTCCTCAGGCCTAGCTTTATATGTAGTGGTGGCAGTATGATTCTTCAGGCCTAGCTTTCTATGTAGTGGTGGCAGTATGATTCTTCAGGTCTAGCTTTATTTGTAGTGGTGGCAGTGTGATTCCTTAGTCCTAGCTTTATATGTAGTGGTGGCAGTATGATTCCTGAGGCCTAGATTTATATGTAGTGGTGGCAGTATGATTCATCAGGACTAGCTTTATATGTAGTGGTGGCAGTGTGATTCCTCAGGCCTAGCTTTATATGTAGTGGTGGCAGTATGATTCCTCAGGTCTAGCTTTATATGTAGTGGTGGCAGTATGATTCATCAGGACTAGCTTTATATGTAGTGGTGGCAGTGTGATTCCTCAGGCCTAGCTTTATATGTAGTGGTGGCAGTATGATTCCTCAGGTCTAGCTTTATATGTAGTGGTGGCAGTGTGATTCCTCAGGTCTAGCTTTATATGTAGTGGTGGCAGTATGATTCATCAGGCCTAGCTTTATTTGTAGTGGTGGCAGTATGATTCCTCAGGTCTAGCTTTATATGTAGTGGTGGCAGTATGATTCATCAGGCCTAGCTTTATATGTAGTGGTGGCAGTATGATTCCTCAGGCCTAGCTTTATATCTAGAGGTGGCAGTATGATTCCACAGGCCTAGCTTTATATCTAGTGGTGGCAGTGTGATTCCTCAGGCCTAGCTTTATATCTAGAGGTGGCAGTATGATTCATCAGGCCTAGCTTGTGCTACCAAAGGTTCATTGATTACATTTTGTCCTCCAACCGACATATATTCCCTTGGAGGTCAATCTAGGAAACTAGAGCTGATGCGGTCTATCCAATGCAATTTTCTGAATCAGCACCCCAAATAACCCCAAGAACAAGCCTAAATACTAAGACACCAAGAAACATTTTTTTTTGTTGGCCTGTGTTATAATAGACAAAAAGGATATGTGATTTTTTGGCATTTCTACTATATTCATCATTTCTGTTTATTCAAATTGTATTCAACACTAAAATAAGGGGAAAGGAGGGTGTTTAGGATTCCTAAATAATGTTATAGTATTTTTTATTAAAAAAAAAACATTTAAATTGGCTAGTCATTCTACTATCTTTAAAAAAATCTTCAGATATACACTCTACTTTTGGAACAGGATAGTAACTAAATACTTAGTGGCACTAATTGCTAATTAGAGTATGTGTTGGCAAAAATAATGTACCCTTGTGTCATCTTTTAATCAGGCATTGTATCAATAATGAATACGTTGGCACAGATTCACCATCCATTAGAGCCGGCAATACGCTGCCCTTTACGCACAACAGTATTTATCAAGTAAAGCAGTGTTTCTCCTCAAAAACCACCAGACAAGCCATGATTTTGGTTTAACACTGTGTTCAACAGACTCTAATTGCTTCATCTGTATTCAAACAGTGTTAAACCTAAATCATGGCCTGCCTGGTGGGTCCTGAGGAGGGGTCGGAGAACAACTGAAGTAGAGAACGAGCCTATATGTCTTTCAATATCATACAAAATATGTGTATCTCACCCCACAAAGGGTGGAAAATGGCTTAAAAATGCCTATTCATAAACCAGCAGTAATATTCTTGAACACATCTGTGCTATTTCTTTTCTTAAGCTTTAATTAAATAGAGCAATGTGTATAGGTTAGAAATAATGGGAAAATATTGTGAAAAATAATCATTTAAAATGTAAAAATAATTTTAATGTTATCAACAATAATAATGATAGTAATTATAATCACATTAATAATGAAATGTAATATTAGTAGCAATATAGTAATAATGTAATGCATAAATAAACATTAGTGTTAAAATATATTATTACTAATAGTTTGGTTATATCACAATAAGTAACGTAAGAATAATTATAATAATGTTGTTTTACTGTTAACATATTATTAATATATTATTATATTTATTATTATAATTGACATTTTCATTATCTATGAGCCCTATGTAAATCATGTGCTCTAAGTTAGGGAACAGATGTAAATTGGCTGCAGGAGCTTTTTTTCCCTGAACTTCTACACTAATGTAATTTTTTTACTCCCCTAGATTAGAGCACTCAATGCCCAGCCATAAATCCTGCCTTAGCCGCAACAGATATCTGTGCAGGGCGCAGCCAAACCAAGCTTTACAGTTGAGGCAGGGTCTTAGTGGCCAATAGGAAATGCAAACGTCATAAATCATATAATGAGTGGGAAGCTCTGTAACAAGTGCCGTAACTTCAGCTTCAAGGAGATATTAGATATATATAGAAAGTAATAGTTTTTTTAATAAAACATATATTTTAATATTAAAAAGAAGTGACAAATATATTTATAGCTTCGATCAGTAAAAGTGTTTTTATCTTGTTTTAAAATATTATATATTTATAGACAGTGAATTAGAGTGTTTGTTCCTAGGTGACGTGTATTAACCCCTTGAATACTGGGTTGTGTGTTACCCTGGATTTTATATCATAAAAACGGGCTTAATACTAACATAATAATTACACATATGTTGATATTGGATTGTTAATTATCAAATAATGTTGACTTAAATTAAATTAATTATTTATTTATATGTAAAATAGTAAATAAATAGTACATCTGTGTTCACATTTGAATGTCTAAAACAAGTTAAAAAACCTGCTTCCAGATCAGAGTTCCGAGAAAAACTATTATTACACTGCATTCTGGGAAGCTGAGCAGGGACATGCAAATGTGCCCACAAATATGTAAAATAGCATACACTTATACACATGTAAAATTACCCTTTTTCTGTTGTGTAATATGCCTCCCATTGAAAAAACTACTACTAGATGTATTGCAAACCTATCACATACACCATCCATTTCAATGTTGAATGTTAGTGGTGTATTGCGGTGATAAAAACTTAAATAGTAGAGTATGTTTTAATGACCTCTACATCAAATCTGTACATTAGCCATGACTCTGCTACTTTATGAACATGTATCCTATATAATATTGCTATAAAGTATATTAGCAAAAAAATCATATTTACTATTTTTAAGCAAAATATGAAATGCATACAGAGGCTCTGTGCTGCTTCTTTTCAGCATGAAGTCCATTAAATAATTACAAAAAACAGAGGAATTACATTTTTTTTCGGATGTCCTAAACTTATCCTTGCTACACCACAATGCAGACATGTCCTAATGCTTCTTCCATCCTTTGTGGCTTCACTATTACAGTGGTAGACATCTCAGACAATAATTGGGGATCATGAATAAAAGCATCCTAGGATATGATCTGTGAATGGCCAACAGGAATTCTCTCTATGAAGGAGAACTCTTAGGGGTTGGAGGAAGTATTTAGACTACCTTGTGGGACAGTTTTGGTGTGAGTCTACAACAGACTAAAATATATTTGATATGGTTTAGCACCCTGGTTTCTATATTTATAAATGCCTTTGCAAATTGCATAGTGAACATAATCATAGTTTAACAATTCATATACTCAATTTACTATTTATTGACTCATTTTTATTCTTTGTGGCACTTTGTTTGCTTCTTTGCCATATGTTGAAATGTGTGTTTATTTTGAGTTGAAAAGATGTAGTCCATTGATGAGAAGATGACAGCTTATGTTCAACCCTAAATTCAGCTGGAGGGCCGGAGGAATGTCCACAGAGCTTTAAGAATATGATTTGCAGTTGAATGAAGGAATTCTAAGATAAACTCTAAAAGTAATTTGAGGATAAAATTATACTGTGATCTGGCAGGAGCAGAAAGATAGCTTCATGACCCAGAGCCAAATTCCATTCTTAAAATACACAACAGCTTTACTGGACTAGAATGGAGATCCAAAGCTGAACGGGCTGTCTTGTAGACCTTAATGTTTGTGCCAAATCCTAAGATAGAAAACTGGTGAATTTTCGTTGGTAGAAAAAATGCACAGACGTGACATTATCAATGATATATTTAGATTTATGGACTACAACAGACTTTAAATATAAATATTGCATTTTGATATTGCTCCACTTGCTACCTGTGAGATAAAAATAAATGACTCTCAAGTCTTTTAATACCTATATTATTAAATTGAATTAATAAGGTACATGAAGCACACTCAAAGGACGACTATTGGCCCATATACAATGGGCCTCATTCTATTAGCGGCCGCAGCCGTTGCGGGGCCGCAAGGACCGGCCGCAAGCTATTCTGCTATTCTATTCCCTTACGGCCGGAGGCTCCGGCAGGCTTTCGGCCGGTGCCTTGCTATCTCTTGCGACCGCTCGCGCCAGAGGAAAGCCTTTGATCTAAAACGGCCGCAAGAGTTTTGCAATTCAATTGCTCCGGGAAACCTCTCTGCAAGGCTAAAAGCGAGCCGCTGCTTACTTGCAGGAAAAAGGTCCCGCTAGCACCAATTAAGCACATAAAATAGCTTAAATAAAGCCATCCTGCACTTTGCGAAGACTATAAAGGGATTTTAGGTGTTAGAAAAAATAGCACATAATTATCCTGTACTCAAATCCGTAAAATATTTTATTTTTAATATCCGTAAAATATCCATGTAAAAAGTCCAGAGTGCTTGGAGCACCTCAGACACACCCACGCCGCAGCCGGAAAATAAACAGTTAATTTGAACTCGGGTTTGGGCTGATGTGCAAGCTTGAGAGTGGGTTCCTTTTAATCCTCATGTCCCCCAATATGATCCCTAGCATTTACAGAGCTGTACAGTGCAGGCTTGAATTTATTTTTGAGTTTTTATATTTCACAGCTTACGGCCGGTTCCAAGATATGCGGCCGACCGTAAGGGGAGATCCTTGCGGGGCCGTATAATAGAATCGCGAGTTAACTGAACCCCCGCAAGGAATCGCAGCCTTACGGCCGATTTACGGCCGATAATAGAATGAGGCCCAATGTGACTTGACTTGTTTTTGATGATGCTATCAGTAGTAGTAATGAAATTGTAATCATCAATTAAGAAGACCAAATGGAATATTGGCCTCACCAAGTGAACAATAATTTTTAATATAAGATTGATAAGATTGCAACTTTGCAAGTTTTCAATCTTGTAAGGAACTTTGGGGAAAGCTCTATGAACACTGGATTCTAAGCTCATAGACAGGGCCCACCATCATTTGCAATGTGTTAATACCGCTATTGTTTTTTTCCTTGATCGGAACCCATGTATGGCGCCACAGAATATATTGGTGCGTTACAATTAAATGATAATAATAAAAGACTGTATTTAGTTTTTTTACCTTCTAAAAATGGTCTAGTTCTTCAGTCTACTCACGCAAATCACATATATAGTTGTCAGCAAGCGGGCCGTTGCTAATGATGGCGGGCTTGCGCAGCGAGTCTGCGGCCCTTGCAAAGCGAAGCGAGCAAAGCGAGTGCCGCATTTGCTGGCATGGAGCGCCAAAGGCGCTCCTTTCCAGCATGAAGTTTACTAAAGAAAAGACTATGGTAACATATTATAAGTGTACTGTTTGCCACACAATGCAAGGTTCTCCCCCTCTAACTTACGGGCCTTGCAATGAGCACGTTCTGCCTACTCTGTGCTCCTGTTTGCATTTACATGTGTGAAACCATTTCGGGCTTGGGAAATTGTTCATTTTCCCCAAGGCCAAAATGTGTTTCCGATTTAGCGGGCTTGAAAAAAATGTACGGCTTTATGGCCGCCAATTTTTCCTCGCTTAGCCGTTTTCAGACCTCCCAAAAAAGCCAATTAAATATCAACCTCACAGGCTCCCTGCCTCTCCCCCTGTGCTGTGTGTTAGGTTGTAAGTTATTTTTTAAATTAATTGGCGTCTTTTGGCGGTTTTCTGTCAACTTCAAAATAACCGGGTTGAAAAAAATGGCAGCCGTTAAATCCATAATTTTTTTGAAGCCTGTAACTCTTATGCCAATTGAAGCCTCTCCCCCCCTCAAGCCAGTCACGTACGGGTCCTACAATGAGCACCTTCGACGTTCATTGCAGCCCTGTCAAACCAGTCACGTAGGGCCTTAGGATGAGCTCCTTTGGCACTCATTGCAGCCCCCGTCAAACACGCAACTTTCTACGCTCATTGCGCATGCGCAAGCCTGTAACTTTTAATATTGTGTGACAACAACTCGCAATTACCATAACTATTATATGTGATATATATATATATATATATATATACAGTGGCATAGGAAGGGGGTGGTCTGTGTGTGCGTGAGTGTCTGTGTGTGTGAGTGCAAAAGTGTGTGAGTGTGTCTCTGTGAGTGTGTCTCTGTGAATGTGTGTGAGAGTGTTTTGTGTGTGTGTCTTTGTGTCTCTGTGTGTGAGAGCCCCAGGCGGCAAAAGCTCTAGCTACACCACTTAGCAGTGGGTCAAGTAGGGCTAAAAGGGCTCAAGATGGAAAGCGACGATAAAAATTGGTTATGGACAATAGAAAGGAAGAGGTTTTTTTTAAATATACAATATATATAATTTTAAGAATATAGAAATACAACTTGTGTCCAGCCACACATGTGGTTTTCAAATCAAATCATACAGATTGCACTTGCAAAAGTACATGTCCACAGGGATACACTGAAACGCTTAAGTGCTCAAAAACACTCACTTTTTAACAGCTTATTCTGCCAGTCTGATGCTAAAACCAGTCAGCAATTTAATGTCAGAACACAAAAACATTCCAATGCGTTTCGATAAATAATTTTTGTCAGAAAGTGCAATCTATATTAGTAAACACTTTGTTGTCATTCAGATGTGTCCAACTCTCCGTGACCCTATGGACCTCAGCATGCCAGGTGCATCTTGTGTCTGGTTGTTCTAATCCATGGCACAAATACTGGAATTGGTTGCTAGTTCCTTCTTCAGTAGACTGAAATTTGTCTTACCTCTCTGCTATGACCTATCTTGGGTGACCCTACCTGGTTTAGTTCACAGCTTCATTGAGGTACAAAAGCCCCTTCACCATGACATGGTAGCGATCCAGAAGGAGAGTAAATACTTACCTGGTCCTTACATACTGATTGAGTTCTATGCTTAACAAAACCATACCGACTGGCAAGGCCTGAAGCATCATTTCACAGCCTCCTATGCCGGCATTGATAACCCAGAAGTGTATCAACCGTCTCCTTAATAGCCATGGTAACCACACCACTTAATTCGGCACAATTTGGACCACATCACTGTAACAATATCCTAAAAGCATGTTGAAATACTTTTTAAATTTTTGAAATATGTGCATTTTTCATTGAGAAATCAAATTTAAAAAAATCTGTGTTTATATGTGTGAAAGACTGCCCACAAGCTGCTCCGTTACTGCAACCAATCAGGTTGCAGGGTGTGTGTCCCATTCAAATCAATTGTAAGGTTTTCGTCAAACTGATTATATTTCCAGTCTGAAGGGAACAGACCTTCTAATTGTCATACCCAGGAGGGCCCCCACCACTGAGCTTTTGGGTTACTACAGACTGTGTGGGACCTTTGGGGAAACCTGGTATCTGAATCATGGTTATTTGTAATCCCAGCCTGTGGGCTTGCTAAGAAATATGACATTATGGTGCTGTGTGTAATGTACGGTAGACCTCAATAATCAATGTTGGGGGTCACTAAATGATGTGTATTATACAGAGTAGTGTGTGTGTGTGGACTTATGGATGCAAAGGGGGTACACAGGCATGTTTGGGGTCCACATGCTGGATTTTCCTCAGAGTTTGGTGAGATGTATTGCCAGGGTCTATGGGCAGAGGGGTCCTCATTGTGAGGTGCTTGGTCATAAGGGAATCTAGTACAGTATGGAAAAAGGCCTACATATTGCCATTTTCCTGCCATAAATGTATCTAGCCTTTGGGCACCTCAGACAGTGTGGTGCCACAAGCAATTTGCATGGGTCAGTCCCTGAATGTATGGATCAGAAGAAGAAAGGTGCTAGACAGGAAGGCAATGGCTCTCTAATTATCCCCTAGAGATAATAGGAAACAGGAAAGAAAGCACATGGTGAAATCTTGTTCAAGCTCTTAAACTCAGGTAATTTGAAGATATGGGGAGATTAATTAATTGTGTGATTGGTTACTGTATGATTTAAATGTGTTGCATTGTTGCCAAAATAAATGCTCATTGCCTCTACACTAAACTAATGGTGTGCTGGTCTGATTTGTCCTGTTTCTCTATGATTGATGCTTCGATCTGAAATGCTGGGTGCTGAGAAGAATATAAAAGTCACAACCTGCAGATTGCTCCTATAAGCTACAGTAGAAGAATTAGGGGTGTACTGAGCCCTTTAAATCTAGATTGTGACACTAATTAATTTATTTTTACTTATAGGCATAGACATCAGGTTTCTCCCCTCTTGCCTCTGTGGAATTTGAGCATTGCAGAGCAGCTTAGGGGTAGAAGGGGCGTAGGCTGGGTTATTGCTCCATGTAGTGATCCCAGGAAACAAAAATGTAACACTTACCACATCTATTTTTACAGGCATGGAATACTAGTACTCACCTAAAATAGGAACCTCACACAATGTGCATGGACTCAGCATAGTGCTAATTAATCATGCAACAACAATGGCAAAATAGACTGTATGTAAACAGAGATTTAAATATAAAATTTGTTTTAGCTGTTATTAGTGTAATTCCAAAATATAGACCATCTTAACATACATTCATGTGCTCTTTCCAGTGAGTTATGTGGCACTTTAAGATCTTTAAGTTTGGGGGGGGGGGGGGTTGAATATTGGTCCACACTAGCCCTTAGGAACTCTTAAGATCTCTACTAAAGACCCTGATTTGTTTTTTCAATTAACCCCTTTCTGAAGGGGACTATACAGGTGGGGTGTTTTCTGGGGAAATCAAAGACCCCCTTCCTTGAGCTTGCTAATCCTCCTCTGATTAAGCACCTCTATCTTTGTTGTTGCAATACCTAAAATACACAACATTTAAACCCTTGTTTGCTTCTCTGTTCATGTAATATCTCTAAACTGTTAATATATGATATACAAGAAAAAGCATATTTTCTATAGATTTGAATTGTACTTGATGTGTAGGTTGATTTCATTCTTATGTGCATTG
Source organism: Discoglossus pictus (assembly GCA_027410445.1). NCBI lineage: Eukaryota > Metazoa > Chordata > Amphibia > Anura > Alytidae > Discoglossus > Discoglossus pictus. Next base: position 29,259,790 of record CM050163.1, on the reverse strand, counting down.
ATGAAACAAATATTAGTCAGAATGGTATATTTTTTATATAAACCTAATTAATAAATGGAATGGTACTACAGAAATATTTACTATTTTGTTAATGGGCCATTTAATTCTGCACAGTTTGGACAACATCAAAGAAAATATCTGTTAAAAACATGTTGAAATACTTTTCATTTTTTAAAATATGTATTTTTTTCAGAGAAATTTATAAATTAAATTTCTGCCCCCAGACGCAATAACAGCAACTGCTCCTTGCAATGAGCACAAGCAGACAGATAGTTTACCCTTCACAAATTCATTTGTGCAGGGAAATGACTGCTGGAAACTACTAAAACTACTAAAAATTACAGTTAGGGTTTAACTTGTCCTGCTGCATTCCTGAAGTTCAGTGAAAACTATAAATCTTTGTCTTCACTCAGAGCTTCACCAGCCTGTGTGGCAGATGTTGTTAATCATGGAACAGCAGGGGATGTGTTTGTAAACAGACCTAAGGACATTGTTTTTTTAGGTTTTATTAGTGTAATTATAAAAAAAAAAAAAACAATCATATTAACATAGATTCTTGAGCTCTTTCACACCATGAAGAGCACTTATAGTGAGGTTTAAAACCCTTTAAGATATACTATTTTTTTATATGTCAATATAGAAAATCTCAGCACTTACTCTGTGCTTAACAATTAGAAATAGAGTATTGCATACATAGTTAGGATAATCAGACGTTCTACAAAACTTGAGGTTGATTGGCAGTTTTTCTGCAAGTTTATAGAGTAGTATTTTAAGGTATTTGGTTGACTTTTGGAGTGTATTTGAAGAATTGGAAGATTGGAGAATCTGTAATACTAATAGCTTTTTTTATAAATCACTATAGGTTCAAGCAGAGGCGCTACATCTGAAACTTCAGTCAAGATGATTTATCAAGCACAGGTAATGAATTAGAATTATAGCTCAAGCTGTCAAGTTAATCCATTGTTAAAGATTCACCTTTTTATATTGTGGTGTTCTAGTTATTGTCTTTCCATGATTATAGTTAAAAAAGCAGAGTAACAATTGCTTCCTTATGGAGTGTTAGAAAAATAAAACACATATCAAATATATCAGCTAATAAATAATTGGGAGCTGAATTATATTATTACTGGGATTTTGCCATTGAGGCAAGCAGCACTAAGACAATCAAATGCTACCATTAAAACAAATAAATAATGGCACTCAAAGACTCGAAGAGGTTCACAAATACTCCTATTTGGCTGAACCCTATATATAAAGTTGCTAGCCAAAAAACAGAGATAAAATACAAAGTAAACGTCTGGTCTATAGCTCAAGTTTAACTCGCCAATTTGGCATATATAGAATTAGGGGGTTTAGCCATTTGGAAAAGGAAATGGCTGAGCTAACAATAACAAAAGCAAAGGACATATTGCTGAAATTAAGCAGAGGTTACATTTATTACAGCTGGAGATTTAATAACACATAACATGGATCAAACTTCATTTTCATTCTGCGCAAGAGCATTAAGGCTTCACATATACAGATGCCAATAATTCCCAAGTAGGGCGGTATAAAGCTTTGATTGTTTTACAGAAACAAATACATATATACTAAAGGCTATAACTAAAGTTTTAATATTTTCATCTATGATTACAGGCGCTCCTATGTCAAAGAACTGATCCCATAGTGGTGAGCCAATAGATTTTACTCTCCTCATTATATAGGCCTAAAAATCAAAAAAGTGTATATATATATAACAATTAGGAAACTAATATTTCAGAGCCAGGCATCAACCATTATACCCTATTGTGAGGGCTTAAAATACATTCTCCTGATGTCATCCAATCAAATTCATTATCGTGCATGCGCTATAGCAGAAATTGAAAATGATGCCTGATGATACATGTAGTCATGCCTACTATTAAAGGAGGGTGATGTTATCTTAGCAATTAAATGACAATGTATTCACTGCTTCACTTCAGATATTAAATATCAGACAAAAATTTGACTAAGAGATTTACCAATAGGCCCCAATTAGACTCATTTTAGGTATTTGGAAATTAGGCACAGAGGGCCTCATTCAACTGCTACTTTTTCGAGATCCGGGCCCGCACGTGGAGATAGCAAATCACTTAGCTATTCAATTGCCTCCTACTTGTGGGCTCCGATTGGGTTACTTGCTTATTGGAACCAAAGAGGTAGCGCAAGGGCTAGTAAAGCCCTTGCATATCCTCCCCACTAGTCCTAACCGCCCCCCCCCCCACACTCTGAAATTAAACCCCACAATCGGGAAACCCGCAGGGTCCCCACATTAACCCCATGATGTGTAGGTCCCAGTCGGGACCCCACAGAGTCCCCACATTTACCCCATGATACAGGGATCCCAATTGGGACCCCTGCACCGTTTAAAATTTAAATGTGGCGCCGCACAGCTCCTTACAGGACCTTAAAGGTCCTTAAAGGACCTGCTCTACAGTTAAAATTAACCTTATCACTCATGAGGGTCTATACAGAACCCCAATAAGTCTCTAATTAACCCCATCACTCATGGGGATCTATACAGACCCACATAAGCCCCTAATTAACTACATCAGTCCCACAAGGGTCTATATAGACCCTTATGGGACAATAATCAACCCTGACATTAACCCTCTAAGTGCCATGAGGGTCCTCCAGGACCCTCATGACACTAAGTCCAAACACTACCCTACACTACACTATTATCCCCCCAATAAATCTAAATTAACCTCCCTCTAACTAATTACCCCCTCTACTCTACCCTATTATTGCCTACACTACCTACATAACCACCTAATAAAATCCCTAGCACCCCACTAATCACAGAAAATTAAGAAAAAGACCAATTATTAAAAAAGAATAAAACCTAGATTACCGAAAATAAAAAAGCAACACTACATAAAATAAAAAACAAACTACTCACAGAAAATAAAAAAAACACCCCACTACTTACAGAAAAATAAAAAACACTACTCACAAAATATTATAAAACTACATTATAAAATAAGGAAAAGACCTACAACCAGCAATAAAAGAAAGGGTACATTATACCAATTACCTTGCCAAAATGCCCTTCCAGCGATGCTGGTCTTCTGTGCTTCGTCCCAGACAGAGCCCTCCAAAAATGTCCACAGGTCACATCTACAAAAAAAAGAAACATTACAATACATAAATACATACAACATGTAATTTAATATAGACCTAATAGGCCCCTCCCAAAAAAACAGACATTCTAAATAAATAAAAAATCTAACGGAGCTCCACGCCGCAAATGATGTTTCTCACGCATGCTCCGGTCAAAATATTGAAATGCGTCTTCTGATTGGCTGAAATCACTGTCAATCATATTTCTGCCAATCAGAATGCGCAAATGTGTGAGCCAATCAAAATGGGATACACCCCTATATCCCATTCTGATTGGCTGCTATCTGAGTGACAGTTACATCAGTCAATCAGAAGGCGCAGATGCTTGGAGCCAATCAGAATGAGATACACCCCACATGGGTGTATCCCGTTCTGATTGGCTGAAAGCAATAGCGCTTTCTGATTGGTTTAAATATGATTGACAGTTACATCGGCCAATAAAGATGGGCTATAGGGTTGTATCCCATTTTGAATGTCTTACACATTTGTGCCTTCTAATTGACTGAAATATGATTAACAGTGATTTCAGCCAATCAGAAGGCGCCATTTCGATATTTTGACCAGAGCATGCGGGAGAATCATCATTTGCTGCAGGGATCTCCGTTAGATTTTTAATTGTTTAAGAACGTTGTTTTTTTAAACCATGTGCCAGCCATGTGCAGATTATTGCAATAGATTAACAAGAATCATCTTGGTTGTTTGTGAGGCCATTGTATGTGCGTGTTTGGAGTTACTTAAACCTACACTTTCCTTCAGGAAATTTAGTACTAGGAGAGTACCAAATTCCAGGGCAAGTTGAGGATGTCTGGAAGGCATAGTTAAAAAAATCATTAAAATGATGTGAGTCTGTCACATTAATTTAATACAGAAGAATAGATTTTAACAATGTGTAAGAACCAATAGATATATTTAGCCAACTTACTTTGTCTACCCAAAAGTCTGGATAAACCTATGCATAGAGATAAACTTAATTTGAGTACACTCTACTTGTGTATAAAGGTGTCCATGTTGTCTGCCTTCAATACTTCATGCAGGATTGGACACAGAGGGGGTGTGCTTTGCTATTTGAACTTTTACTTGCAGAAGGAGAGGGGGTGTTTCATGGGTGATTCAGATCTGCTTTTAGAAGTAAGCAGTCACAGACTTTAAGTTTCCTTGATTCTGAATGCATCTGATAGAGGAGAATATGTTGTGTATGAAAACATTTTGTGCATTAAAAAAAATCCCAAAATAAATATTAATTAGCTTACCTTAAAGTTAGATAAAAATTATTATGGTTTTTGGAAGTTGCATTTGATGGTGTATGCCACTAGAAAATATTTAGCTATGCCCAATCAGAAGCAGCTAATACATGATATCAGTCTCCACCTCTGTGGCTTCTGAAATGCTGAATACAAGAACTGAGGCTGTAAGGGCATCAGCAGTAACACTGCAACTGGGATTTACTTCTGGCACGTAAAGTGTGATTATTTTCTGTGTGCACTAATTTTGTCCAGGTGAGAGGGGAGTGGTTTGCCTGTGTTTAACTTGCATAAAGGTTTGTGGCTTGTGACTTTGGGGCTGTTTGCAACTGGGATTAACTTCTTCTTCTGTGTAGATTTAAATAGCGGAGCTGCAAATTCCAATAGAATATTAGTAGGATTATGCTATAAACCCTCAAATATAATTAAAAGCAAGAAAATGCAATTATTATTACAGATTGGAAATGCAGCTAAGCATGGGCAAGTTCTAATAATGCAAGATTTTAACTACTCTGAAATAAACTGTATAAATGAGGCCAGCAGGTCAGCTAAGGAGAGCAGGTTCATGAGTACACTCAGGGATCATTATCTGGCCCAAGTTATAGAAGAGCCTACTAAAAATGAGGCTATCTTGGATTTAGTCATCACAAATAATAGTGATATAGTATAACATTTTGAAATAGGGCAACCTTTGGGAAACAGTAATCACAACACAGTCTCATTTGAGATTGAAATAAAAAAATAAAACTATAAGGGGCCAACAAAAACTCTTAGGGCAGCTCTTTATGGTCTAAGGGCAGCAATACAAAGTATAGACTGGGACCTGAGAACTGACAGGTAAAAATACTGATCATAAATGGACAACATTTAAATCCTTATTAAATATACATACTTATCACCATATACCAAGTGGGAATAAAAGTAAAAGGAGTAAATCACATCCAATGTGGCTTAACAATGATTTAACAATCAAGATACAGCTTTATATACGTACAAGATAATCAACAAGGCTTGCAAAAGGGCTGAAATTGAAAATTAAAAATCAGTTGCAAAAGAGAGTAAGACTAACCATAAAATATTTTTGAAATATATTAATAGGAAGAAGGCAAGGAAGGAAGCTATAGGAACATTACAATATTAATTAAATCAGATAGTGATGTACTTTCCCTCCAAAGGGATTTACATAAATTAGAGGAATGAGCATCTAAATGGCAGATGAGATTTAATATGAATAAATGTAAAGTTATGCATCTGGGAAGGAAAAAAAAATGCAATGTATAATCTTAATGGAACAAACATAGGGGTATCACAGTGCTCAATGCCAAGTAGCAGCTGCAAAGGCAATAACATATTAGCATGTATTAAGAAGGGTATAGAAGCCAGGGAAGCAAATATAATTCTGCCACTATATAAATGCCTAGTACACTACCATTTGGAATATGGAGTACAATTTTGGGCACCACTTCATAAAAAGTAAATTTTAGAGCTGGAAAAGGTACAGAGAAGGGCAACAAAATTAATAACTAATAACTTATTTCCTTTAGAAAAAAGGTATCTAAGAGGTGATATGATTACATCATATAAATACATCCAGAGTAAGTATAAAGATTTGTCAAGGGAGCTTTTTGTGCCAAGAGGTTTTCAACTGACAAGAGGACATCCCTTGAGGTTAGAAGTAAAAAGATTCCACCTTAAAGAAAGAAAAGGGTTCTTCACAGTAAGGGTGGTTAATCTGTGGAATTCTCTACCAAAGGAGGTGGTGACAGCAGATTCGATAGATAACTTTAAAAAGGGGACTGGATATATTTTTAATTAAAAAGGCTATTCAGGGTTATCCTGGTTAATTAGAGAGAGTAATGATCCAGGGAGGAGTTTGATCGCCAGTATCTGGGTTCAGGAAGATTTTTTTTTCCTTTTGAGACAATTGTCTCACTTGGGGGGTTTTCTGTTCGCTTCCTCTGGATCAATTAACAACTAATAAGCACATTGCTGATCAGAGGAGATGTTAAAAGGTTGAACTTTTTTCAACCTCAAGTACTATGTAACTATATATTTACAAACCACGGTTATTCAGTGAAAACCCTATTCACTTGTATGGTCAATACCAGAGATGTGTTTATACTCCTTGCCATACTTGGCTCCTTTATATATGTGTGCCACCCTACATAAGCCACTCTTTTATCTTTTTCATGACTACTACTTCTGAGGACCATTACCTATGTACACTATATACACTAGTAAAAGTACTTGTCTTGTATTTTGTTGACTTACTGTTCTACAATTTGAAATATTTCAGTAATTGTTTACAGGGTATCTGCTGTTCTAGTCTTGAGTTTTACTGTTATATTCCTTAAGTCATTGGATGACATGGTGCCTTCCTGTACCTGTCTACTATAATGACATACAGTAAATTATAATGGCCCTTTAAATCAACTCAAGCATTGTGAGGACATAATCTACTTTGGTACTTTCCTTTAAAACATCAGCTGAGGGAGAGAAATATAAACATTGTATTTGTACGGTTTATTAGAACAGTATATAGGTCAACTGAAAAACTGAAGGCCAGCTAAAGAGAGCGTAACAGCCAACAGTTTCTGGCTTTAGGTGTGTGAATGAGACCGTTCTTGGCTTTTTGACTATCCTTAGAATCTCAGATTCTAGTTATTTTTCCAGTTTTCCCAATTTATTTCTCATGTTTCCATTATTTACTCTTTGTTTTATAACACAAACCAATTTCTGGCCATTGTAGAAATGTGCTCCCAGATTTCCTGTGTTGATCCCTTTGTATAATTTTGAGCAGATTTAGAGACACTTTATGGTATTGAGCGATTTATGTTTTTAGAGGATGTCTCCATTATAGAACAAGAAAATCAAGACAGCAACTCATGAAGCCTATGGAACAGTTTTACTGTCTACCCTTGTAATTGTTTTGTACTATTAAAGGGATACTAAAATCTCATGTTTTCAGGATGTTTTTAAAAACTAAAACAGTCTATAAGGGTACTTCTTGCTAACACTAAATCTGTTTGTTTTGTGGCGCTCAGTAGTGTCCAACTCTCTGTGACCTTATGGACTGCAACACACCCTGCTGATCCACTTGGTATTCATGACAGAGATACTGGAGTGGGTTGGCAATTCCTTCTCCAGTGGGCCATAGCATAGAGATCCTAGTGTCCCATCCAAGTACTGACCAGCCCCAACCCTGCATGGCTTCAAGGTGGTGTGACCTCTTGGTTCTCTGACTGGAATTGATCTCTGATCCCAGGGGGAAAAGCACAGAATCCTAACCACTGGACCACCAGGAACCCTAAATAAATGCTACTTTCTGCCACTACCACTTCTTAGTCACTTGACAGTAGTTTTAAATCTTCTCTAAATGGATTCTTCTTCCTGGTTCTCAAATATTATTGGAGTTAAGGCAGTGGCGTAGCTTTTGCTTTGGCCACCTGGACCTATCCCCAAGTTTGTCACCCCCCCCCCCCCCAGGTGCGCATATATATATATTTATTTTTTCTTCTGTGCTGGACCCTCCCGGTTCCCCCTCTGGTTACATTATTATACATATATACATGGGACCAGCTCAGACACCAAATTTTTGGACTATATATATATATATATATATATATATATATATATATATATATATAGTTCCTTTTTATATATATTCAACATTATGCCCACAGTAATAAAAAAAATATACACACTATATATATATATATATATATATATATATATATATATATATACATGTACAGTAAATTCCCGATTATCCGGCACTCAACAAACCGGGACTCTCAAGCAACCGGCACCGGCATCAATTCCCTATTTAATCAAAACTCCCGCTAAACCGGCACTATCCGCCACTCCTTTTTATTTTTTCTGGATCAAAATAGTCCAATTTAGGTGCTAATGCCTTTTTAAAGTTTAGACCATTTTGGGGTTTGAGGGGTTTAAGGGTCGTTTAGACCATTTTTTTCCCAGACTCCCGATTAACCAGCAACTACACATTTTTCCTATTTATATTTCCTCGCCTTTCCTACCTCCTCTCTCTGTCTCACACTCCTTTCATCCCTTCTCTATCTTTCATCTTTCCTCCTTCCTCTCCTCCCTCTTTCACTCTCTCCCCTCTCCCTCTCATTTCTTCCTCTCTCTCTCCCTATCTTTCTCCCCCTCTCCTTTCTCCCTCCTGCTCTTTCACCATTCACTCTCCCCTTCGCTGTCTCCATCTCCCCTTCTCTCCCTCTCCCACATTAGCACCTACAGACACAGGCTGGGCACATTAGCTCTTAAAAAACACAGACTGGGTTCATTGGCTATTGCAGGCACAGGTTGGAGACATTGTCTATTACAGGTACATGCTGGCCACATTGGCTCTCACAAATACTGGCTGGCCACATTGGCTATGACAGGCACAGGCTGGGCACATTGGTACTTACATACACAGGTTGGTCAAATTAGCTCTTACAGACACAGGCTGGACACATTGGATATTACAGGCACAGACTGGACACTCTGGCTATTACAGATACAGGCTGGGCACTTTAGCTATTACGTACACAGGCTGGGCACAATAGCTGGTGCAGACACAAGCAGGGCACACTGGCTATTACAGGCACAGGCTGGGCGCATTGGTACTTACATACACAGGCTGGGCACATTAGCTGGTATATGCACAGGCTGGGCACTTTGGCTATTACATACACAGGCTGGGGGCATTAGCTGGTATATGCACAGGCTGGGCACTTTGGCTATTACATACACAGGCTGGGGGCATTAGCTGGTATATGCACAGGCTGGGCACTTTGGCTATTACATACACAGGCTGGGCACATTAGCTGGTACATATACATGCTGGCACATTGGCACTTGCATGCAGAGGCTGGGCACATTAGCTTGTATATACCCAGGCTGGGCACAATGGTACTTACATATACGTGCTGTGCATATTAGCTGGTACAGACACAGGCTGGGCACATTGGGTCAAAGGACTCTGAGAAGAGAGGAGAGAGCTGGGGCCTGGGAGAAGGAAAGAGCAGAGGGGGCCGGAGGGAAACCGGCAATGGGCGGCATTTTTGCCGCACTAAAAGAACTGCCGCCGGGAAGCTGCACCCCTCTTGCCCCCCTTGCTACCCCGCTGAGTTAAGGGTTGTGCCTATGTCCGGTGTCAGATATATTGTCATATTAAGGTGGTGTGTCTGTGTGATCTAGATAGTAGGTAGTTGAAGATTTACCTGGGTGGGCAAACAAAAATTCCTTTTAAGCATGGTCTAAACATTACAAAACATGCTTTTTGCATGAAAAAAATTATTTAGTAAAAATTGTTTAAAGTTATTAACAGGAAATGCCACAGGAACAAATCTCTGTGAGAGCAGAGAATACTCACGACTAGATCTTATTGGCAGACACTTATGACTCATAAGTAAAATAGCTATACTGTTCACATTGGCTGACAGGGACAAGCCCCCAAAGACAGTTATATATTCAAAGCAGTATACTCTGCTCCAGGAGCTTCATTTTCAGAAAAGAATCACACTGTTAAAGATTACAAAATGCCTTCAATGGCCCTTTAAATTATTGGGATTAAAAAAGCTGATCTTTTGTGAGGAAACATACACTGAAATTGCTTGTTTTTCTGCCATCTTTACACTGGAGCTCCTTTTTTTAAACTATGTAGCCCGTAATTAAATAATTAATAATAAATCTGTGCAGAGAAAGAAATGCTAGAAACAGGTCAATTTTGGGTTAAGTGCTCCCTGCATTCCTGAGTTTTTGGGAAAACTACTAAAAATCTTTGTTTACACAGAGCCCGTAATGTAGCCTGTAAAATAATTTGCTATGCAATTGGGGTCTTTTAGCTACCTGCAAACTATTTGCGGGTAACAGGCTGAAAATCCCTGTGGTTGTCAAAATCATAACCCGACACATCTAAGCCTTTGATCTTTCAAGCCCGTAAATGTTTCAATCGCAAATCGCTATTCAATTGCTACTATTCCTCAAGCCCGCAAATGTTCTCACACCTGTAAATGGTAAATGTAGAAGAAAATCCTACAGGTACCAGATAGGACTTGCAAGGGGGTTAAAAAACTGTTTGTAACACTGTAAATGCAAATAAATAATCAATACTGCACTTTAAAAGATGGGGAAAGCGATGAAAGTCATTAGAAGTAATTGCACAACAGTCTCATTCTTGTAAATCTGCAATAAAAAAATATTACTGTTTATGTTTAATTTCCATGTTATATCGATCCTGGGAATCAAGGAGTTAAAGGTATATGCAAGGGAGGTGGGTTATGAATGCATCCTGTAGAATTCATCATGACCCACCTAGCAAAAAATGTTTACATGAAAAAATGCAAACATTTTTTGCAGAAAATAAAAAAATGTAATGGGGATGATGTAGACACCCCCAGCAGCTGAAATTTGCATACTGGATATCGCATTTTAATGAGATATCTAATATGCAGCACATGTGCATGCTGATTGGCTAAAGGAAAGGAAGGTGTCTGAAATCACTTGACTTCCCACAGTAGTGCAGACTACAGGTAATAATTGAGCATGTCTGCACAAACCCCAGGCCTAAAAGAAACATTGTATAAATCATGCTAATTATCCCTGGGAATTTCAGGGGGTGTCAACATTGATAGAAAACAGTTTGCAAAAGCAAGAAATTCAGCAAACTTCAGGCTAACAGTTTAACTGTTTACTTTGGAATATTTTCATGCAAACATTTTTTTTCAGACACTATAAATCCTCCTATATCAGATACATTAATAACCCAGCTCACTTTCATATACCTTTAATACATATCAGTCCACCCACATAGACTAGAACAGTATTGCCATTCATTTTTTATATTTTGTACATTGCCGGATTGTCAGTCCGATTGCATAGCGGACTTCTAAATGCTAATTGATTGACATGTTTTACTGACATCATGATGACGGTCTCATTTACTAGCTTTGCTTAATTGATCATGATGACGCTCTGAAATGCTACTTATGATTGCATAGTTTACGGTTTCGTCGGTTGGACCTTAAATTGAGGGCTTGTTCAATTGAATTGCTCTGTAACTGTAGCAAATTTCAACTGCAGGCTTGCAATTGAATAGGTGCCAGGTGAAGCGCAACTGTAAAATAAATGAATCGGTGTACAATATGAGGAGATTTAGAGCAACAGTGCTCATAATTGCCCGGAACAGGAACTCACAATTGCCTGCTTATATATATATATATATACTAGCGTATTGCCCGTCAAAAAATGACGGCAATGAGATGTGTATGTTTGGAAAGTTGTATAGTTATTAATATACATATGGAGCACTTTGCTCCATAAAAAAAGGGGTCCGTATTAACGGCTCGCCTCGCTAAGCGAGGCTCGCCTGCAATGAGCGCCTGCGGCGCTCATTGCCAAAGTGCTCCGTATTAACGGGGCAAAAAATGTTTGGAAAGTTGTATAGTTATTAATATACATATGGAATTGTAAGGTAGCTAATGGTGTTTTGTGTGTACTACTGAAATATATAAGTTAAAATAATAAATAATTAATGAATGACTATACTTTACCAATTTGTATGCATTGTGTTTAAGAGCTGGCAATCTGTAGTGATGTTGCAGCAGCATTGGTGGTGTGGAGGTGCTGTGTAAGCGTTTAGAACGTGTGCAGTGTAATAGTGTGCGTGCGCGAGCTGAAACCGTTAGCGTAGTACTTTAGTTCCGCATTATCGTAAAATGGCGGGTAATGTGTGTTATGCGTCTTAGCGGATAATCCGTACGTGATTTAATGGGCGCTAATGTGTAGTATGCGTATCGGTTAGGTTTTTATGTATGTGGTGTGTGTAGTTATTGTTGATTTTAATTTTTATGATAGGCGGTTTGCGGCCGTATTTTTTTACTACGTTTTAACGGCTCGCCTCGCTACGCGAGGCTCGCCGGACGATGAGCGCCTGCGGCGCTCATCGCTAAGCCCGCTAAAGTTCTACGGGTTAACGGCTCGCCTCGCTTCGCGAGGCTCGCCGGGCGATGAGCGCCTGCGGCGCTCATTGCTAAGGACGCCTCACGTTCTACGGGTTAACGGCTCGCCTCGCTTTGCGAGGCTCGCCGGGCGATGAGCGCCTGCGGCGCTCATCGCTAAGCCCGCTAAAGTTCTACGGGTTAACGGCTCGCCTCGCTTCGCGAGGCTCGCCGGGCGATGAGCGCCTGCGGCGCTCATCGCTAAGCCCGCTAAAGTTCTACGGGTTAACGGCTCGCCTCGCTTCGCGAGGCTCGCCGGGCGATGAGCGCCTGCGGCGCTCATCGCTAAGCCCGCTATTCGTACGGACCACGCAAACAGCGTGACGACGACTCGTAGCAGGACAATTATAATATGTGATATATATATATATATATATATATATATATATTGTATAAAAAAAATGGTACCTTTCTCTGCATATTTGGATGTATTAAAATAAAAGAAATGTATGCCGTGCTCAGAATTTTGCTAAATACAGTTATTGCACTGCATTCTGGGAAACTGGGCAGGGACATGCAAATGAGTCCACATGCATTTTCACTCGTTAATCCAATATCCCTTTAAACATGGCTCTTTTTAAGCTTATGCCTGCAGTATTACACAGCTTGGAAGCATAGCATAGGATGATGTATGCAAGACTTACCCACAGACAGCTGTTTTGATCTTAAAATAGATCTCACCAGTTTTTATATATGTAAAACTTCATTAATAAAGCCAGGAGCACATTGACAAAGCGGTCACATAAGGTTTTATTTTAGTTATATGGGAGCAGCATCTGATTTCTGTGCCAGTTATTGAATTGTGTATGATCATATAATCACTGTATTTCACAAATAATAATTACATTGCCACTAAAAAAATAAATATCTGGTTCTCATATACAGTAGTGTTTTGTGTCTTGCAGATGGTGCCATGTAAAGTCTTTGAGTTCTACCTCCAAGGTACTTTCCTTCAGAAATTTTCAAGTTTTTCCCGAAATCATCATGAACAAGGACACACCTGACCTCAGCTTCTTATAAAAATATCTCTGTGATTACTTTGTCTCACGTCATCCATTGATTATACAATAATAAATGTAACTTCTCAGTACAAGGGCGCGATTCACACAGTGGTCTCCAGATATAGCATTAACTAAGAGAGAAATAATCCTGGGTTACTAAGAAGATACGACCAAGTGAATAGCTGCCTTCTGATATCCCACATATGTGCTGCTGTATATTACATGATCCTTGTCTCTCAGTTCCGTAAACAATCATCCTGTGTAAAGGAGCCATGCTTAAAATGGCTTTGGATTAAAGAGTGAAAATTCATTGTGTGCTCATTTGTATTTCCCCACAAAGTTTTCCATAGTCCACTGCAAAAATTCAGCCCTATTGAATTCCCTCAATGTGTAAAACCGCAGCCCGTAACGTAGCCCGTAAGACTTATGGCTAATAAATTGGCAGTGGAAAGCAACACGCCAACGACTTGCCAGGTAAGGGCAAAAAAAAAACTACGGGATGTCAAAAATTGCACTCAGCGGCCGCAAATCCTTTACACTGTCAAGCATGTAAGTGTTACGTTCCCATCACGCTATTACATTGCAACAAATTCACTGGCACTCAAGCCCGTAACCCGCAAATGGAGCCAAAAAGCCAATGGGTACTAGAGAGGACCCGCAAGGGGGTTAAAGTCCAGCAAATAACACACTACTGTACTTATAATTAAAGGGAAAGTGATGTTAGGTATTACAATTAATGGCACAACATTCTCAAACTCGCAAATCTTCAATCTAAAATACTTTTTTTTTTATGTGTAATTTCCATGTTATATCGATCCCGGCAATCAGTGTGTTAATACAGATAATGGAACTCACATGGACTTGAATATCACATGTACTGCTTTATTAATATTGCATTATTTCTGGAATGTGGGTCCAATCAAAACTCGTAATTGAAACCCGTAAGGCTTTGAAATCTAACCTCCATTTTTCAGTGATGTAATGATGACGATCTCATTTGCCATTGGCTCCGTCTAAACCCTTGCAGCATGGTGGAATTTAATAGCTCTGTAATGCAGCCAATTTTCAAGCCTGCAGCTTTTGCGTGCTTGCCGATGCCCCTACGGGCTTCTAATTTAATGGGGCTGATTGTATTTCTTGAGATTCTGAGCAGAAAATAAGTTAACTTATTTTTAGGCATTCAAATATACACACAAATGTTTACTAGTACATGTTAGTAATAAACTTGAGGTTATGCAATTATAGGTTTTTTTTTTTCATACCAGTGGTATCAGAACAAGAGGGCAAGAGGCATAAATCATAATCAAAACAGTCTGAGGTCAGAGACAGGCAGAATAGATTCATAAACAGGAAACTATGCAAATCGGCAATCCAGTAGCAATCCAATAACCAAAAGCCAAGGTCATAAACAGGAAACCAGGAATACAATTATGGGGATGCTTCGTAGTGGTTAGACCAAACAACTCAGCAGAGTCAGTTTGCTCTCTGCTGGTATTTAAACCCTATGATCAGGTCAGCTGACACACCATACACACCCACAGACAGACCATACTGGCTGCAGCCAACCTCATTCACCAAAGCAGACAAGTGTAAGCGCTTGCAGAGTTATCTACAACACTTTGCAGTTTTATGTCTAAATAACAGGACTCTGGTATGGTAAGCTTCAGCTCTTCTGCAAACAAGCTGACTGTGGAGCGATGTGTAATGATATATGCATTCTAATCTATACAACCTCCCAGTCCTGTTTTTTCATTTGGATTAAGTGGTGGCTTGCATTTAGTTACGTGGGTTTGGTGTTCATCACAGCTGGTGGATGGCGGGGGTGCTTACCCACAGTGGGTAGGAGCAACGGTATAAGGTCTTGGTGGTGTCAGGACTCATGGGGCACGAGTTCCCCAGAGTTCAGCTATGGGTTGGCAAGCACCTCTCATTTTTTTTCTGTGAAAGTTCAATAAAAAATCGGTTTCTGTTTAAAACCCCAATTATGTGTCCTTTATTGGGAATCCATATTGACTATGCACCCGTCAAATTAAAGTTTGTTTTTTATTTATTTATTTATTTTCTTAAATCTTTTCTTCAGAAGAGCATTCTATAATTACTGGACATATTTAAGAGACACATATTCCAAATCTATTATTGTAAAGCCAGGCTACATTTCCCAATTCTATCATTTAAATATCAACTTATTAATATCAGATGCTAATTTGTCTCCACTCCCTATAACCCAATACACTTCCCAGTATCTTAAAGATGTAAATAGAATTTATGCACGATATATCCATATACAGTGTCTGGCCGAAGCACAGGCTGTCAGGGACTACACCCTCTTGATCCGTTTTAATGCATGCAAGAGGAAGTTAGGGGAAATTCAGCCATCCATAATATCTCCCACTTAGCTGCTCAATTGCCTTTTTACATGTGCATATAATAGCAAAGTATTACACATGTTAAAGACATTACTTATTTTGTAAAATATCCACTTACTGCACTTTTTAGGTTTCCCCACTCTTTTATCCTTGCAATGCAGGGACTATAACAGAACAGAAGTGATAATCCAGAGGGGTAATATATAATTTTTGTTAGTACCCATGTCTTTTGGTTTGTTTATGTTAGCAGACACAGCCATTAACCTGTCATCGCATGGTGATTGATTATTTGTATTACAGCTCCCTCCTCTCTGCAGAGCTTCCTAATGTGTCAGAGCACCACTTTTATACAGTATCACAACCGTGTTAGACTCTTAAAGTACATTTACTTAAAGATATTTATTGGGGGGGTTTATTTTTCAAAGAAAATACATGACCCCGGCATGATCCATTAGGCGATTAGATAAATAAAAACACTGACCAAGTGTTTCTTGGGAAAATTACGGGCCACAGCTTTATTAAAGCAATTATAAACCAATAACCAATTAACATAATTAACATTGTTACATCACAGCTCCAATAAACATCCCAGGGAAGGAGCCCTGCCCGGTCAGTAACCTCACGCCCTGGGCCCACGCCCAGAGCCTCCCAACGCCCACTTAAGCCCATGGGCCGGGTGCCTCACCTCCCGTCAACCAAAGTTATTCCTACCTGCATACTAACCTAGAAATCCCAAAATCCTTAACCTTCAACTCTTTTATACCCCTTTTTTCTTTTTTTTTCTTTTAAAATAACTTAAGCTCCCTGAACTTAGCTCCACCAACCTCACCCCCTAGACTATACCTTATTAGTATATCTACAACTTTTTAACTAACCACCAACTCAAGGGAAGGGAGGGAATCAGGTCAATGGCCGGCGCGGAGTGAGGAGGAAGTTCGCGAAATGGGCGGAAGTCCCTCCTCCTCCTCCAGCCAATCAGAAGCGCCCAGGCTCCGCCGGGTCATGCAGCGCTGCGTTAGACCCGGGGTGCCTGGGGCTGCCTCCGCGCCGGCCAGCAATATTTAAAAAAAATGGGTTTATTATCAATCTCTTCTTCTTCATCTTCTTATTTTATACAAATACCATGTTTAAAGATTATTTCAGTCATCTAGCATGTATTTTTAATACTAACCATGAAAAGCAGTAAAGCCTTCTTTACCCTTGCAAGGAGTTCATTTTTCCTTTTCTTGTGTTTAGGCCTCTTCCTTCTGCAAAAACCAACAGTAGTCGCCCATTGTGGCTGGATCCCATCCTCATTGGTATCTCTCCTCCATGGTTCGGATATCCCTGTGTAATCTTTCCTCCTGCTCATCACTGACTGTTCCTTGGTGCTCATCAAGATGCAAATGCAAAAAGTGGATCTTTAAGGATATTCTGCAGCCAAGATTTTGTTAGTTCGTGAGAAAATCTTAACAGTAGTTTTCCTTCTTATGGTTAAACAGAAAACCCTTGATCACATACGTGAATTATGTTGGGTTAAATCTTAAGCATCATTCAGTAGCTTGCTAGTCTGCAGATCAACAAAGATACCTTCTTTGAGTTTAGCATCATTTCAATGTGGAATTTTTTTGTATCCTTGGCCAGAAACTTTGGCTCTTGAACCTAGAAGCTCAGCTTGCTGTTTTGAAAGTCCCAGATCTTGTACAATATTATTAAGTTAATTTTGCTGTATCAGGTGAGACCAACTTAAATTTTAAGGACTGTTTGTGGAGTCTGGAACAATTTCAGATGCTGTGTGTGGCTCAATGTCTGTCTCTGATGAAGATTAATTTATGGCTTCCAAGTTTTCTGGGAAGACTTTCTCTATGAAGAACTGGCCTGTCAAGAAAAGGTACAGTTATGTACACAATATTTCATTTTTTTAATTTCTGAAAAGCCTTTTGTTTTACAGAAATTGCACACCTTTAAGTGACTGTTTGGCTTATGCCAAACTAACATTGCATGTAATGCAGAACACACGAGGAGCCAACTTTTTGTCCTCATAACCCACATGGTAGCCGAAAATTCAAGTAGTAGGCTTGCTTCACAGTCTTTTTTAATCTGATATTTAATAATATAGTTCCCACACACGTAGAAAAACTTATCTGGTAAATGAATATATCAGCGATGCTGTCTTTTTGCCATTTTAGCACTGAAGTTTACTGTGAAACAAACTACACATGCTTCCACAACAGTACAAGCAACAAAAGTGAGGCTAGGTGACGTGATTCCTCCCACTTCTTGTCAAACACAATAAATACAATATTCCAACAAAAATGAACAATTGCTTATTATTGAACTAAAAGTGACCTATAACATAAAAATTTTAAGTGCTGGCCTTTTTTATACTACTACTACTACTACTATTACTACTACTACTACTACTACTATAACTACTACTATTACTGCTACTACTACTACTATTACTACTACTACTACTACTACAACTACTACTACTACTACTACTACTATAACTACTACTACTACTACTACTACTACTACTACTACTATAACTACTACTACTACTACTACTACTACTACTACTACTAATAATAATAATAATAATAAAATAGCTAATATCGTTCATGTTAAAAAAACTTTTAAACCAGTGATTTATTATTATTATTATTATTATTATTATTATTATTATTATTATTGAAAAAAATGCTTAGAGTCCCTTGGACTACAAGAAAATGCAATCAATCAGTACTACAGGTAATCAAGTCAAACTGCTCTCTGGAAGTTTTGATCATGAGGCTAAAGCTCGAATATTGGCCATATCACAAGAAGACGGGTCACCTTAGAGAAAGCTCTGATGATGGAAAAGTTTGAAGGCACGTGAAGAAGGGGGTTCCAGAAGCTGAGATGGATAGATGTGGCCTTTAAAGCAGGGAACATGAGCTTGAGGCAGCTCTGAGGGTCAGTGGCTGACAGATGTGTCCGGAGAGCCAGAAAAGTCTGAACGACTGAATAACAAATAGAGAAAACTACTACCCACTAAATTTACGGTAAAAGAACAATATTTTTACTAAGCTGATGTCCAATATATCCGACACCTTTGTGATATTGTTTGAAGATGTCCAGCAGTATTTAATCAGTGTGGTCTTGAATGCTTTCTGTCCGTGGAAGGGGTGTGTGCATCATTCCTCTTATTAAGCTTTCAGATCATAAAATAGCTCTGCTTAGTCTGGAAACAGAAGTCACTGAATACCTGCCTCACCCCAGGAGGCCATTCAATTCTCCTCCAAATAACATAATGCAGGAATGTCCTGCACACGGCGGATCTGCAAAGCATAACTTTAGCAGCGTTCGCTCTGCCTTGCCAATGTCTCCTTGACAGATTTATGTCAGACTGTAAATACCGCATTATTTATGCAGTTTCTGGATCAGCACGGACGCTACAAATTACAGTAAATTGGAAGTGGCTGCTGGAGTTGTAAGCATCAAATTTAATTGCCATTAACTAAAGTTTCATCATTGATCTGCTACATTACGGCTCAGTTATCTTTCCCATGGGTGGTCACACTTCACAGGCCGAGTACAGAGCAGGGCATATAATGTGCGTAAGCACAAGGCGTATGGCTTTCTGGTTTATATTCACAAAGTATTAATTCCCTTTCTGATTTTTACAAGCAGAGTAGGCTTAAAAGGTGCATGTACTTTTACGACCATGTGCTAAAATATTTTTTACTGGCGCATTTTACTCTTTAATCATTCAGGCTTTTTTCCCTACTATGTCAATCTCTACAAATTGCTAGATTATATGTATATAATGAAAGCAGACATCACACCAGTAAAGTGAAAATTGCGCTATTACTGATGGAGACATAGAACGTATAATCAACAATGACGTGTTGCAGCTATTAAAGGGCCATGAGCATGCAAGTGAAATGTCCACAAGTCACCTGCTGTTATTGCAGATGCTTAGCGCTCTAGGGTGAGACATTCCTGAACTTGTTGGTGATTACCACTTAAAGTCCCAACAAATGGCTTTCATATGACAAAACACAAAAAAATAATAATATAACGTATAAGAAGAAACCTTACCCTGGAAACGATAATTAGACTGGAGAACTCACCCGTGTATCTGCCATACAAATTGTGCTATATCCTCCCACTGTTTATGACCTTCTCCTGCTGTATATACTATGGCCCTCATTCTATTATCGGCCGTAAATCGGCCGCAAAGCTGCGATTCCTTGCGGGGCTCCCGTTACCTTGCAATTCAAATATACGGCGCCGCAAGGATATCCCCTTACGGCCGGCCGCATATCTTGAAACCGGCCGTAAGTTCTGAAATCTTTAAAAGCAAAAATAAATTCAAGACGGCACTGTAAAGCTCTGTAAATGCTAGGGATCATAATGGGGGACATGAGGATTAATAGCAACCCCCTCTCAAGCTTGCACATCAGCCCAAATCCGAGATTTCATTAACTGTTTATTTTCCGGCCGCAGCGTGGGCGGGTCTGAGATGCTCCAAGCCCTCTGGACTTTTTCCATGGATATGTGACATAAATTTAAAAAAAAAATATTTACAGATTTGAGTGTAGGGGAATGTTGTGCTATGAATGCTAACACCTACAATCACTTTATAGTCTCCTCAGAGTGCAGGATGGCTTTATTATGGCTTTATTATGTGCTTATTTGTGTGCCTGCGGGACCTTTTTGCTGCAAGTAAGCTACGGCTCGCTTTTTGCCTTGCAGAGAGGGTTCCCGGAGCAATTGAATAGCAACCAGGATTTTCTTGCGGCCGAAACTCTTGCGGCCGTTTAAGATCAAAGGCTTTCCTCCGGCACGTGCGGCCGCAAAGGATAACAAGGCGCCGGCCACAAGCCTGCCGGAGTCCCCGGCCGGAAAGGAATAGAATAAGCAAATAGCTTGCGGCCGGTCCTTGCGGCCCCGCATCTCTTACGGTCGATAATAGAATGAGGCCCTATATATATAGTAAAGAAATGGTACATTTGTGCTCACATTTGAATGTCTAAAATTTGTTAAAATAATTATTTCCAACAAATACAAATATTGCACTGCATTCTGGGAACCTGGGCAGAGACATGCATATATACATATATATAAAGATTGAGGTAGCTGTGAATGTCCAGTAATCCAGTTGAATAATCAGAGTATTGCAGTAAATAGTGATACATATTTTATTGGACAAACATATTCATAATATAGCGACGAGCTATAGAGAGATGAACCTCTCCTTATAAAGTCAAAAGCAAAATATATATATATGTAGTTGAATAATCAGAGTATTGCAGTAAATAGTGATACATATTTTATTGGACAAACATATTCATAATATAGCGATAAGCTATAGAGAGATGAACCTCTCTTTATAAAGTCAAAAGCAATATATATATATATATATATATATATATATATATATATATATATATATAGTAGTACAAATAAGGAATAGTACATTAGTGATTCTATTTGAATGTCTGAAAATAAGTTGATAAAAACTTATTTCCTGCTCAAATTTCTCAGAAATACAGTATATGCACTGCATTCTGGGAAAACTGGGTGGGACATGCAAATGAGGCCACATAATGCACCATCACTCTGTCAATCCAAACCATTTTAAACATGGCTCCTTTGAAGCATATATATATATATATATATAGTTGAATAATCAGAGTATTGCAGTAAATAGAGACCATCTTTATTGGACAAACTTATTCATAATACAGCGACAAGCTTTCGAGAGAGTATCCTCTCTTTATCAAGTCAAAAAGCAAAAATATGAACTAAAAACAGTAAACAGAAAGCGAGGAAAGGACAAAAAATAAAAAAACAAGAACAAAATTCCCAATGACTGTGTTCCCAAAGACCCTCTGTTTACTGTTTCGCATATCGGACCTCTAAACGCTAATAGATTGACATGTAACCTCCATGTTTTACTGCCGTAATGATGACGGTCTCATTTTCTATTGACTTTCTATTGAGTTCCTAAATCTGTAGTTAATTGGTCATGTTCACGCTCTGAAATGCTACATACAAGTGCATGGTTTACGGATTTGGCTTTCAACCCTTAACTTGCGGGCTTGTTCAATTGAATAGCACCAGAATTGTAGCAGAGTTCAAGCCCGCAGCAGGAGACATGCGGCCTGTATACCGCGAGTTGCGGCCTTGCAATTGAATGAGGCTCCAGGAGTATTAATTACAATAGTATTAATAAAGTTACAATGGAGTTAGGTATTTTCTTTATATTTTCCAGAATAAATTCTATTATTGCTCATAATAAAAAAGCATTTCAGGCAATTCAAACACAAGTGAAAAGTACGATAAGTTACGTAAATATTAGCAAAACAACATCCAGACTAATTAACAAGTCACAATGTTAAAGGGACACTGAAATGGTCCTAAGTGTCATATAAATGAAAATGAAATAAAAAAATCAAGCACTGATTTTTTAGCCAGAATAATGCAAGCCTATGAATCTTTTTATGCAATTATTCTGTACTGCTTTTTTTATATTTTATTCTTCGAGGTGTCCTTGTGAGCTAATGAGATTCCTTCTATTACTATTGAAAGCTCTGGGATGTTAAATTGACACATTTCCATTGTAGCAGATGACAGCTTCCTCTTCATTCAAGGTTTCCTCCAACCTTTAGAAGCAGGTCAGCAGAAACCAAAATGGTTGCTTCCACCGTAGCACTATAGCCTATAACAACTAAAAAATGCAAGATTTTTTTTATTTATAACATTATTTTGTCTTTTGTCTTCTTATTTATTTCTCATTTACTTTCTATTAGGTTGAACAAAAAATACTTTTACTGCACTTTTAACTATCTATATTAAAAAAAATTATGGTATTGTAGAATATTTACCTTTCTGCAAATTGTAAGAGGAAATCACTCATGTTTATCAATGTATTAAAACATATGGAAGGGTAGCTCATAGAAAATGAGATGCTACGTTATGAACTACTGTGGTTCACATATGCGCTTGGACCACCATAGTTGCCAATTGTCCCCTGAGGAGGAAATAGATATCTTAGACATAAAATATATGGAATTCTAGTGTTTGCTATAAATCTTAGATTTATATAATGTTTAGTAATTACCAAGAATTAGAATTTATGCCCAAAGTACATATTTTTAGGGTTCTGGCTTTCAAAAAAATGCTTAATTATAGCATAACTATAGCTTAGTGATTATTCTTTGCAGTGAAATATAATTATATATATATATATGAATTCATTAGCCTTATATAAGTATATATTTATCAATCCACAGACAATATTCGAGTCAACAAGTGATAAAACACAGCACATCTTTTAAATGTAAAAACTTTATTTATGAATCACTAACACATGGCTGATATCTGAGGTCGCTAAAGATCACCTGAAGTCTCTCTGAGTGCTTGACATTTTCAGAAAGCCGCCAGGTACCTTCAACCACCGGTAAAGGCTCAGATGCCTCTGATAAGCCTGGATGGCTAAATCACGACACCATGAATACACTTGAATCAAATTCAACACCGTTAATGAGCTACCCATACATCTCTGCTCTCATCTCCAAATACTCCCCCACACGCCCTCTTCATCTGCTAACGACCTTCTTCTTTCTACCACTCTTGTCACCTCCTCTCACTCCCACCTCCAGGACTTTTCTGATGCTGCCCCTATTCTCTGAAACTCCTTGCCTCGCTTCACCAGACTATCCTCCTGCCTTAACTCCTTCAAAACTTCAATAAAAACGCACCTCTTTAAAGAAGCCTATAAACTTATGTATAGCGCTACAGAATATGTTGGTGCGTTACAAATAAACGATAATAATAATAATAATAATACTATCAACCACTTATGACCACCTGTGTCCCCTGGGATCCCCCTCAATACCAGCTATCTCCTATGAGCCCGGGTATCCCCTGATATCCCCCCTCAATACCAGCTATCTCCTATGAGCCCAGGTATCCCCTGGGACCCCCCTTCAATACCAGCTATCTCCTATGAGCCCGGGTATCCCCTGGGACCCCCCTCAATACCAGCTATCAGCTATGAGCCCGGGTATCTCCTGGGATCCCCTCCTTACACTTTGGGTGTCATGCATACCACTCCACAGTCAGACTTGTGAGCACAAGAGCTAAATGTTACCGTGCAAGGGTTCAGTTACTTTGACAGAAAACTTCAAAGTGTTCTAGGCGGTTGATCTTGCCTGCTCTTGGGAATGAGGTTGGCTGCAGCCAGTCTGTCGGTGTGCATGATATGTCAGCTGACCATATCACATACTCGAGATTCCTGTTCCTACTTTCCTGTTTATGACCTTGGCATTTGTTTACTGGATTACACTTCTGGATTGCTACCTGGATTGACATTTGGTATTTGTTTCATGTTCCTTAACTTGTCCTGCCTACCTCTGACAATGGTATATTTTAACTATGTTATCTGACTCTGGGACTCTTGTTCTGACACCCTTGCATACTCCTTCAGCAACATTCCAATTGCCAGCTGTTTTTTCACACACTAGGTACAATTGGGCACCCTTTCTATAGATGCTTATGAGGCCTCTAACTATAACCACTGGGGTCCATATTTACCCCATGGCACCAAATATTAACCCATTACCATAGGAATCCCTAAGAACTCCCATGCTACCTAATATTAACCCCCTAAATCCCTATGGACCTTCACGGTATACTAAGTAAAGTCTAGTACAACATGTATGTTTATGAAAAAATAAATACAATAGCAAGGTAACTTGTTAAATGAAAATTCGATAAACATGTGAATAAAATAAAAGATAAGGAAAATTAACTTTTGGCGCATGTTAAAGGAGTTCTTCAAACCTCTAAATGCATATTAATGGGTAGAGGGATTTTTCACAAGGTGGTCTGTTGTGATTCCAAGTTCAGTATGTCTGTGACACATAATAGTCAGTCTCTGCATAGAGGTTCAAGTCACAACAAGTGCAACAGAGACCAAGCATCTGATTGGATGGTAGCAATCTCAATATATTTGAAAATATCTAAGTGGGTAGTTTAATTAGTCTGTTTTGTTGCTAACCAAGAGTAATTTAGATAAATCATTTAAAACGTGTTTTGTATAAGTAACATATTGGATCAATGTAATACATTTTTCTAATGGCTGTGAAGGGGCCACAATGTCTGTTGTTTTCTATTCAGGTGGATGGCAATCCCTCCCAACATGGATAAGATCGGCTTTTCTTGATGCATGCTCCTCCGCCAACCAGAAAAGTCACACACTAGTTATGGTGTTCCATACTGATCTAATTGGTTCTGGTCGCACAATACACCAAGGTGTGTTTTAAGACCAAAAATGCTAATTACACCCATACAACTCTACACACCATCCATTAATGGGTGCCACTCCACATACCTTGATGTTTGAGATGTATCTTTCATCTGTGATGGGGGATATTGTGTTTCCAGCTCATTATTATAACAGAAGTGTGCTTATTATAACAGAATGTGCCTATTTGTATGTGATTACTCAAAAGTCATCATAAAGCTCCCTGATTTGACAGTACATTCAGGGAGATGTAAATGAGGGGACACAGATGTGGAGGAAGTTGGAGAAAGTCTTGCACAGTGGAGACCAGACTTAAAGGTATATGCAAGTGAGCTGGATTTTGAATGCATCTGATAGAGGAGAATTAGTAGTGTAGGAAAACATTTTTTTTGCATGAAAATATTCCAAAATAAACATTAATTAGCTTACCTTGAAGTTAGCAAAACTTCCTATGTGTTTTGGCATTTGCATTTTATCGTGCACACCCCTAGAAAACTCCACCTCAGTTATCATTACATTCAAATTTAGATTCAATATAATACATTGTATCATTCTTCACCTCAGTGGCTTCTCGCATGTGCTCAGTACAAGAACTGCAACAGTTACGTCCTGTGCTCTGTACCATCAGGGTCAAAATATGTATCTTGCTGTATTTCCTGTTGGTACACTGCTGTATTTCCTGTGTGTACCCGGCTTATGTAAGCATCATGTGGGTGGACTTTTGTGCAAATAACTTGTTATCTCTATCAGATGCATTCATAACCCAGCTCACTTGCATATATCCATATCCAGGATTACCACTGTGCAATCAATTAGAAGAAAAATAGTACCCGTCAAGAGAAAGGCTGTAGAAAGACTGTGCAAACCACTATGCTTATAATCTAATTCAGCCTTCTCCCAGTGTGAAGACTTTACCATCTTCTTTACTAATAGAGCTACCTCCCCCTGTGCCAGAATCCCTGGTACCATCTTAGAAACTGAGCAACAGACCTAAGCTTTCCTGGACAAGCTTTGACAAGGTTGGTGAAGAAAATATTGTACAAATCTCAGAATAACTTCATCCCAAACGTATAATAAGGTTGAGGGCCCACACTTCTTCTAGTAGAGTGCATAGACATAATTGGTCCAGTGCATCAGGCAGGGATTCTGACAAATCCTCTAAAAGAAGCAGCAAACAGACTTCTCCTATATTCCTTTTTTAGAGAAAAAATATATTGCCACTTAACCATAAACTCCGAGATGTCATCAAGCAGCGTATATGTTGCCAGTCAGAATAAACCCACCCCCCCCCCCCCACATATATACTTCAAATTATCTGCTGATGGCAAGAAACAGAGGTGACTGTTCTGTACTAATCCTCCATGACTCTCTGCAGCATTTGACACTGTGGACAATATTTGAATTAAAATGACCAACTCAATTAAACACGGGCAGAATGTTTCAGAAAGCAAATTAAAAAAAAACTTTTTATTTTGCAACTTTTATGCAAATTTGTTAATGCATGGCTCCCTTTTACTGCTGCTGCCTCAGGTGTGTCCATGTAAGCTAATGAACTTCTGCTGAGCCCTTCTGAGAGCACTTGCAGATGTTACTGCCCCTTTGCCATTATGCAGACAGACACTTGATGTGTATTCAAAAATTCCTTCCAACTCAGGAAGTTGAGCTGCTGAAGCCAAAGCGTCATATTCCACAGCAGCAGAATTGCATACAAAAGATAATAAATTACAGGCACTACTTTCTTTTCAAGTCTAAAAACTCGTTACATGTAGTTCTCAGTGGTGCTGATGATTTTTTTTATCTGGTGTAGTAAAAGACTCAGGCATATTACTGGAATAAAAGGGACACTGTGATAAATTGAAGGGCACTCGGTTGCTTGAATAAAGAATTGACTAATGAAATATGGTGTGTGATAAAAAAATGTACCCCAAGTATAAATAAAATATAGAAGCCTAGAAGGCTTTACTCTCGATGGGTCTCTTTAACATACAATCATACAGCTGTGCCATCACAACTGTAACATCATAGTGAAATGACGGTATTGTATTATGTGTCTCCCCCCCCTCCCCTGTGTCTCTTTCCCCTTTTCCCCCTCTGTCTCTATCTCCCTTTCCCCTGTGTCTCTTTCTCCCCTCCTCCCTCCCCTGTGTCCCATTCCCCTTCTGTTTCTTTCTCCCTTTCCCATGTGTCTCTTTCCCTCCTCCCCTGCGTCTCTTTCCCCCCTTCCCCCTCTGCCTCTTTCCCCCCTTCCCCCTCTCTGCCCCCCCCCCCCCAGTTGCATGCTTGGCTGTCTCTTTCCCCCCTCTCCCTCCCCTATGTCTCTCCCCCTCTCCCTCTCCTCTCTATCCTCTTTGTCTCTTCCCCTATCTCCCTCCCCTGTGTCTCTTCCCCCCTCCCCTGTGTCTCTTCTCCCCTCTCCCTCCCCTCTGTCTCTTTCCCCCTTTCCCCTGTGTCCATTCCCCCCTCTGTCTCTTTCACTCTTCACCTGTGTCTCTTTCCTCCTCCTCCCTCTCCTGTGTCTCTTTCCCCCTTTGCCCTCTGTATCTTTTTCCCCATCTCCCCTGTGTCTCTTTACCCCTCCTCACTCCTCTGTGTCCCTTTCCCCTCTGTCTCTTTCCCCCGTGTCTCTTTCCTCCCTCCCCTGTGTCCCTTTCCCCCTCTGTTTCTTTCTCCCTTTCCCATGTGTCTCTTTCCCTCCTCCTCCCTTGCGTCTCTTACCCCCCTTCCCCTCTGCCTCTTTCCCTCCTTCCCCCTCTCTGCCCCCCCCCAGTTGCATGCGTGGCTGTCTCTTTTAACCCTCTCCCTCCCCTATGTCTCTCCCCCCTCTCCCTCCCCTCTCCATCCTCTTTGTCTCTTCCCCCTATCTCCCTCCCCTGTGTCTCTTCCCCCCTCTCCTGTGTCTCTTTCCCCCTCTCCCTCCCCTCTGTCTCTTTCCCCCTTTCCCCTGTGTCTCTTTCCTCCTCCTCCCTTCCCTGTGTCCCGTCACCCCCTCTGTCTCTTTCACTCTTCACCTGTGTCTCTTTCCCCCTCCTCCCTCTCCTGTGTCTCTTTCCCCCCTGTGTCTTTTTCCCCATCTCCCCCGTGTCTCTTTACCCCTCCTCCCTCCTCTGTGTCCCTTTCCCCTCTGTCTCTTTCCCCTGTGTCTCTTTCCTCCCTCCCATGTGTCCCTTTCCCCCTCTATCTCTTTCCTCCTTTCCCCTGTGTCTCTTCCCCCTCCCCTGTTTCCATTTCCCCCTCTGTCTCTTTCCCTCCTCCTCCCTCCCCTGTGTCTCTTTCCCCCTTTCCCCTATGTCTCTTTCCCCCCTCCTCCCTCCCCTGTGTTCCTTTTCCCCTCTGTCTCTTTCCTCCTTTCCCCTCCTCCCTCCCCTGTGTCTCTTTTCTCCTTTCCCCTCCTCACTCCCCTGTGTCTCTTTCCTCCTCTCCCCCTCGCTTGCATGCGCGGCTGGAGCGCATGCCCACTGCAGCATGTACGGAAATCTATACATATAGTTACATATAGAGCATTACGCACACTTCACAAACTATATTAGTGATTATTGTATTAAAAATACATATTACAAATGTATAGATATACTAGGAGATCGGACAAATAAATAGATTATGATATGCCATATAACCCAATCTTGTATCCTATTATGCCACAATATTTCATATACCCCAGTGTATCCATTAATCCACCTATGTGAGTTACAGCTCACTAATATGCCATATAATTTATATCACACACCACTAAAGGATTGCACTACATACCAGTCAATGGATTACAGGAAATGTTTGTGGATTACATACACTCTACTGGAGTAACATGACAAAACTGACACACTACAGAATTATATGAAACAAACAAGACCATACAAGTTCATACATACTTTGAAATATTAAAGAATACAATTCTGCATTATAAAACATATTGAAGGCCACCTTACTAGATTATATGATAAAAATAGGGCACATTAAATAAATATAGCATCCATTATTAGATGACATATTGTGGTATTACTGGAAACATTACTACCATCCACAGTGACATATATATATCTACTGTCAGCCAAGACACACATCGGCCTACCCAATAAGCCAATGCACATTTTAAATGTAATATTCACTGGCATGCTATGGATGATACCTTTTGCATATTTTTCTCTTTTCTTCTGCACGCTATTAAAGGCTATGTTGATATCATGTGTTTCTGATATGTGTCTCTGACACACTTATTCCTTAGTCTATTGCTTCATCTCCACCACCTCCTTCCTTTCCCTATGGTATAGATTTGCTTATTGCATCTAAGAGTATCTCTCCCCTTTTCCGATTGCTCCATCTGTCACATTTTTATATTTTTTCCTTTATTCCATACATACTCATCATAGGGCCACATAGTCATATAATTTCATACATATACAGCCTGGGTACCCAGTAGTGATATAAATGTATGTGTATAGAGTTTGGGTGCCCTATCACATATATAGTTGTGAGCGTACGAGTCGTTGCTCACGCTTGCGGGCTCGCGTAGCGAGCCCGCGGCCCTCGCGTAGCGAGCCGCGGGCCTCGTGAAGCGAGGGCCGCGGCTCGCGCAGCGAGCCGCGGCCCTCGCGTAGCGAGGTCACTGGGCAAGGGCCTCAGTTGCTGGCATGGAGCGCCGAAGGCGCTCCATGCCAGCAACTGAGGCCCCTCGCGAAGCGAGGGCCTCAGTTGCTGGCGAGGTCACTGGGCACGGGCCTCAGTTGCTGGCATGGAGCGCCGAAGGCGCTCCATGTCAGCAACTGAGGCCCCTCGCGAAGCGAGGGCCTCAGTTGCTGGCGAGGTCACTGGGCAAGGGCCTCAGTTGCTGGCATGGAGCGCCGAAGGCGCTCCATGCCAGCAACTGAGGCCCCTCGCGAAGCGAGGGCCTCAGTTGCTGGCGAGGTCACTGGGCACGGGCCTCAGTTGCTGGCATGGAGCGCCGAAGGCGCTCCATGTCAGCAACTGAGGCCCCTCGCGAAGCGAGGGCCTCAGTTGCTGGCGAGGTCACTGGGCAAGGGCCTCAGTTGCTGGCATGGAGCGCCGAAGGCGCTCCATGCCAGCAACTGAGGCCCCTCGCGAAGCGAGGGCCTCAGTTGCTGGCGAGGTCACTGGGCACGGGCCTCAGTTGCTGGCATGGAGCGCCGAAGGCGCTCCATGTCAGCAACTGAGGCCCCTCGCAAAGCGAGGGCCTCAGTTGCTGGCGAGGTCACTGGGCAAGGGCCTCAGTTGCTGGCATGGAGCGCCGAAGGCGCTCCATGCCAGCAACTAAGGCCCCTCGCGAAGCGAGGGACTCAGTTGCTGGCGAGGTCACTGGCCAAGGGCCTCAAACCCTCGCAAAATTCAACGAAACACGTTACCACACATTACGACCTCGCAAACATCGGACGCAACACGCCGACATACAAACATTTAAAACACAATACATACACACAGCACATACATAAAAAACTTACCTACACGAAGAGGGAGCACCCAGGACCTCAAAAATGCAACTTACACCTCGATTTTACTCGAAATAAAACAGTTTAGAGACTAAAAAAAAATCTAAGCGAGAGAAAAAATGGCCGCCGAACAAAACGAAAACGAGGCTACAGCACTCTAAACTCGCAAAACACCACAAAACACCTACGGATATTCCGATACAGACCTATACCACACATTACTCGCCATTTTACACCAATGCGGAAGTACACGACTACGCTAACGGTTTGGTCTCGCGCACGCACAGTGTTACACTGCACACATTCAGCATGCTTATACAGCAGCTCCACACCACTAATGCTGCAGCAACATCAACACAGATTGCCAGCTCTTCATCACAATGCTTCAAAATAGGTACACTATATTCATTTACTAATTTTGCTACCTTACAATTTCATTGCCGTCATTTTTTGACGGGCAATTCGCTAGTAGTAAAATACAGCCAGGGCCTCCCATAGTCATATAATTGCACAAATATACAGCCTCAGTGAACAGCCCCTACCCCTTTTTCCATATACTCATAGCCCTGGCAGCATGTGTTAGAGCTCCCCCTAGCTTCCAGGACGTCCGTGACTGCCGACCAAAAGGTCTCATACAGAGCTGCACATGGGAGCCCAAGCCTTGTTATCATTTAGCTGTGTCATTGCAGACTTAAGATGCTGTCCCAGCTTACACACCACAGGAGCTCAGTGGCTCTCCTTCATTATTACACGACAGCGCAGAAGGGATAGATGCCCTTTAATTACTGAGTTATGTCTTACACAGTGTTAAATATGTAAAGCTACTACATTTACTAAATAAGGACAGATGAATAAGTGTAATTGCTTAAAGAAACTGTCAGTCACAGGTAAAAGATAATAATAATAAAAAGCATATTTTGCAGGCAACTTAAATTTTGGGAGGGTAGATGCCCATTTGCCCCAATGCTCAAGCCACCAGTTAATATTAAAATATGATAACATTAGTCATTTATCCGTCATAAATGACTGTATAATATTACATGGGTCTCTTCCACCCCCTCCCTCCTCTTTGTCTCTTCCCCATCTCCCTATTCCCTGTGTCTCTTCCCTCCTCCCTCCCCTTTGTCTCTTCCCTCCCCTCTGTCTCCCCCCTCCCTCCCCTGTGTTTCTTCCCTCTCTCCCTTCCCTGTGTCTCTTTCCCCCCTCTCCCTCCTCTGTGTCTCTTTCCCCCTTATCCCTCCCCTGTGTCTTTTTGCCCCCTCCTCCCTCCCCTGTGTCTCTCCCCCTCTCCCTTCCCTGTGTCTCTTTCCCCCTCCTCCCTCCCCTTTGTCTCTTCCCTCCCCTCTGTCTCCCCCTCCCTCCCCTGTGTTTCTTCCCTCTCTCCCTTCCCTGTGTCTCTTTCCCCCCTCTCCCTCCTCTGTATCTCTTTCCCCCTTATCCCTCCCCTGTGTCTTTTTGCCCCCTCCTCCCTCCCCTGTCTCTCCCCTCTCCCTTCCCTGTGTCTCTTTCCCCCTCCTCCCTCCCCTTTTTCTCACCCCCTTTCTCCCCTGTGTCTCTTTCCACCTCTGTCTCTTTCCCCCTTTCCCCTGTCTCTTTCCACCTCTCCCCTGTCTCTTTCCCCTCCTCCCTCCCCTGTGTCTATTTCCCCCTTTGTCTCTTTCCCCCCTCCTTCCCCCTCCTCCCTCCTCCCCTGTGTCTATTTCCCCCTTGTCTCTCCCCCCTCCTCCCCCCTCCTCCCTCCTCCCCTGTGTCTCTTTCCCTCTTTGTCTCTTTATTTCTTTATTTCAATAATCTTAAAAACTACATAATTTGCTAAAAGTTGCAATCGGTTAAAATAACACTGAGAAAGCATAATGAAATGAAAATAAATGCATAAGAATCACTTGGATATTACACTCTATCTAATAGGGGTACAAGGAATACAGTGATCAAGAAGGTATAAGATAAAAGACAAGACTCAACAAACAAAAACAAAATAAATGCAATCACTTTAAACAAAAGTGAAAGATATAAGCAGAAAAAGCAATATGATGCATAAATAGGCATCCAATATACAAGACACTCTATTTATATAGAAAGAACCTATTAGATCAGCATCTAAAAGAAGTAGTAGTTACAGGGCACAGAAATCAGGTGGTGGTGTATAATATCACAACTTACCGTACCTGACCATAAGACGCGCCTAGTTTTGAGAGGAGGAAAACAAGAAAAAATATTCTAAATCAAATGGTGTACTAAACAATTTAATAATATATACTGTAACAGAATAATATTTCAACAACGTTATCCTTCTCCCTTTCCCCCCTTATCCTCCTCCCCTTATCCTCCTCCTCCTTTCCCCCTTATCTTCGATCCCTTTCCTCTTATCCTCCTTCTCCTCCTTCCCCCTTCTCCTCCTCCTTATCCTCCTCCCTCCTTCCCCTCATCCTTCCCCTGGGCCCAAGGCACACAAATTCTCTCCATAAGACGCACAGACATTTCCCATTACTTTTGACGGGGAAAAGTTGGTCTTATGGAGCGAAAAATAGTTTTTTTTTATTTTTATTTCTATTTTTATTTTTTAAGTGAATTAAAATTGTAGACGGCATCACAGATAAAATATAGCACAATAAGGGTTGAATCATTTTATTTAAAGCATGTATAAATTGTAACAGCACAAATGAAAAAAGAGAAGAGAATATTATACAACAAAAGAAAAGAAAGGATATGTTACATCAATATAACTAAGTGTATTAAAATTAGGCATAAGAAGTGAAAAGAATGTGATACAGTTATAAGACACAACTCATTAAAAGAAAATCTTAGTACAAGAAAAGTGTTACAAGATAAAAACTATCTGACCTGAAAATCACTGAAGTAGAAGAAAAAAAATAAACAAAAGATCAATAAGTACTTATAAAATAGCAAGAAAGAGGTAATAAAAAGCTGAGAAATAATCAGTCTATAAAAAGCCTTATAGGAGTGACGTCCTGCTACTGAGCAATAACAGCCCAGTATTTTAATTGAATGCAACTTTTAACAGTATCACATATATAGTTGTAAGCATGCAAGCCGTTGCAATGCTAGAGGGCTCGCGCAGCGAGCCTGCGGCCCTCTCGAAGTGAGGGCTGAGCTTGCTGGCAAGGAGCGCCAAAGGCGCTCCTTGCCAGCAACTGCGACCCTCGCAAAATTTACGTCGCTACGCAAGGAAAATACGAGACACGTTACGACCCATTACGACCTCACAAAAATTGGGCGCAACACGCGCACATGAAAACATGAAAAATACAACAAATACACACAACAAATGCATAAAAAGCTTACCTACAAGAAGAGGGAGCATCCAGGACCTCGAAAACTAAAGTTACACCTCAATTTAACTCAAATTAAAAGAGTTTAGACACTAAAAAATTCTCTAAGCGAGATAAAAAATGGCCGCCGAAAAAAACGAAAATGAGGCTACAGCAGTCTAAAGATGCAAAACACCACCAAACACCTACGTATTAGCCGGAAAAAAACTACGAGATTAAAAAACAAGGATGCAAGCCGCGCGACCCCAAAAACATTACAAACACAATAAATTCAAACAACAAACACATAAAAAGTTTACTCACAGCAAGGGGGAGCACCCAGGACCTCTGCAAGTGAAGTTACACCTCCATTTAAGCACAAAATTCGGAGTTTAAAGACCCGAAAATCACCTAAGCGAGAGAAAAAATGTCCTCAGAACAAAACGAAAATGAGGCTAAAGGTCCCTAAACACGCAAAACACCACCAAACAGCTACGGATATTCCGAAAAAGTCGCACGACATAAAAAACGAAGGACGCTAAATCAGCCACATTATATACACCAAACACCATTAGCTCACTTACAATTTCATTGCCGTCATTTTTTGACGGGCAATTCGCTAGTTGAAAATAAAGATTTGTTGTGGTGATTGAGTACTTAAACCACAAAAAGGTGTTCTTTCTTGTTGTTTTGAGTTATTTAAATGATAACATTGATCCCTTAAACATCACATGTCACCCACAATCAAGACCTCTTTCTTGCTGCTGAAAATGAAAGGAGGGATTAAGCACTTGCACATGCTTTTATGGCAATCTGGCATGACTACTTTAATGCAGAATATTGGGACAAGGACAGGTGCGGAGCTACCAGTGGTGCAATGCAGCAGGGCATACTCTGGGGGGTGGGGCAGTGCTGTGTAATTTTTTTTTACGTTTAATTTTTTTTCTGTATGTGCATTTCTACTGAAGAGGTGGCAGTGTGGAGCAGTTCAGCATGCTGGGGATCTGTATCAGGGAAGAGGTGAGAGAGCAAAGTACAGGGGGAAGGGTTTCTTTGAGGTGGGTGCTGGGAGAGGTTGGGTGCTGTGCAGGGATGAATGTTGAGAGGGGATGGCCGACTGAGTGAGTTGGTACCAGCAGAGGTGCCCAGTCCATCTTCGGGGAAGGTACCCCCAAAACATTTTTGCACCAGGGCCCTCCATACTCTAGCTCCACCACTGGACAAGGACATTGACAAACAAGACCCACACCCATTCTTCATGCTGTATTCAATGTCATCTACCACAGATAAACAGAAAGAAAAATGGCAACTCCCACCTGAGAATAATTTATGTAATAAATAATCATCTGTGTTGATTTTTATTATAAAAGCATTTGTGCATTATTAGGTGTTTCTTCACACAAGCATATAGATATTATGGATCCTTTAATGTTACAGTTTAAAGTGTGAGCAATGGAAGCGTATTCCACTCTTATTCTTTTCATATTAAATCAGTAGCCAAAATCAACAGAAACAGTTGTCATAATATCAAGACATAAAACGCGCAATTAAAGGAAAACAATAACTTTTATTCAGGAAACAGCAAAATTAACTTTTGGATTCCCCTGTGTTTCTCCTACAAGAAAAACAAAAGAAAAAGGAATGGAAGCCGCGTTTGGAGCCAAAGATATGTTTCTTTTTTGTAGTTCAAACAAAACTACAGTTTCTGAAATGTTTTTAAAGATGCATAACTGGAAGCCGCAATATCTTACAGTAGCATACCTCAGAGACATTGCCATTAACCAAAAATGAAAACATTTTTCTTGTTCCAAAGTAATGGATTTGAAATACATTTTATGGGTTTTGGGGCTTAGGACTGAGCCTTCAATTTAACATCCTACACGAGGCATATAACAATATACCATTGAATATACCTTTACCATTTTTAATATCAAACATTCCAACTTTGTTTTCTTCTCTCTAAGGGTCTCATTCAAATGTGATTTGGCCAATTGAATAGGGCTCAAAATAAGCACATAACATATATTTTTTACATAAGTTTTTAGTTAGTAATTTTTTATCCAAAAGGAAGGTCTTCACTAACTAAAAACTTCTGTAAAAAAATTATGCTATGTGCTTATATAGAGCCCTATTCGATTGGCCAAATCGCAATTGAATGAGGCCCTAAAAAACTATTGACCATCTTTACTAGCCCCCAAAGTGTTTTCACATTTAAATCATTCTAGATTATTGCAATCATTTCCTCTTTCTTTTGCTGAATTTTCTCTGATTGTTTTCCAAGATCTCAGAAGAAAGAGAGTAGTCTGTTCCAAGTATATGTGAATATTAAATAGGATGCATATAATAAAGGGATATGGAAGTTTTCTGGATTTTACTAGGTATATAATATACCGATGCATTTTCTTTTATGTTTAAAAGCTCTATTTTTACTGCCTAAAGTCAAACAAATAGTTCCTGTATGGATCTGCCCTCTGCAGCTAACAAAGTGGTCGCTGATAGGCTAGGAGAGGGGTCAGCTGAGACAGAAGAGCCAAATATGAGTAGCACAATGGTTTAGAATTTTTTAGAGATGCATAGATATATTTTTACAATTAGTGTTGATTTAAAGAAAATTAATAACAAATTAAGTGGAGAAGATTTCTGAAAAATAGGTTTAGATATACAACAAAAATGGGTAATTGTTGACACTGGCCCCATTAGATACCCACCGGACCCCTTCCCATATTAGCTCCCCTCCCCAAGACCCCTTTCCATAGCAGCTTTCCTCCCCAAGTACCGTTCCCATGACTGCGCTCCTTCCCAAGATCCCATTCCATTGCTGCACCCCAAAACCCTATCCCATAGCAGCTTTTGTCCTCAAGACCTTAACATAGCAGCTCTACTCCCCAAGACGCCATCCCATGACTGCTCCTCTCCCCAAGACCCCTTCTCATGGTTGCTCCCCTCCCCCAGATCCCTTAACCATAGGTACACCCCTTCCCAAGAATCCTTCCTATGGCTGCACCTCTACCCAATACTTCTTCCCACGGTTCCTCTCCTCCCCAAGACACCTTCCTATGGCTGCACCTCTACCCAAGACTCCTTCCCACGGCTGCTCCCTTCCCCAAGACCCCTTCCTATGGCTGCACCTCTACCCAAGACTCCTTTCCACGGCTGCCCCCTTCCCCAAGACCCCTTCCTATGGCTGCACCTCTACCCAAGCCTCCTTCCCACGGCTGCTCCCCTTCCCAAGACCCCTTCCTATGGCTGCACCTCTACCCAAGACTCCTTCCCACGGCTGCTACCTTCCCCAAGACCCCTTCCTACTGCTGCACCTCTACCCAAGACTCCCTCCCACGGCTGCTCCCCTCCCCAAGACCCCTTCCTATGGCTGCATGTCTACCCAAGACTCCTTCCCACGGCAGCTCCCCTTCTTTTACCTTATTTTACTTCTGCCTGCAACAAGTGCTTCTCTCACAATGTGACAGAGCACAACCTCTCACAGGCGTGGGGGGTCTTAGGAGGCCAAGGGGGCCCAGGGTACTATGGTATGTGGGACCCTTGGGTCCTACACTACAGAAATAAAAAAGTTAAATACAAAAACAAATTAGACAGGAGACGCATGTGAATAACTTAAGATCTGCATATGGCGTGTGAGCACCTATTTGCCCCTCCAATGGCTAGGACACTACACTGCACATCCAGCCCCTACAGAGTCTGTTTCTGCATATGCTGCCGTGGGCAGGCCCATACAGTGACTATTTTTGTATAATTTTAGGAAGTAAAAAAGTGCTGAAAATTTTAAACAATTCTTAATAAAATAAGTACATAACCGTAAATTGATACACAGGGTTATTATTTGCATAGTGAAATCCAGAAACTTCCTCAACCCTTTAAACTATATCTCTTTCTAAAACCCTATGATGATGCTCAAGCTGTTGCTACATTTAGTGAATTGTGGTAACAAAAACAGTACATTTTGTTAAGCGTTTGTTTATCTCTCTTTTGCCACTGGACTCATTAGGGATAAGTAATATTGTACAATAGACAATAGTTAGAGTAGATTTCAAACAAACCATCCATGTCATATTCCACATTCATGCTATATAGTATATCACATTGTATTATGTTTATGTCCTTCTTGCTTCCTGAATATGTGGACAATTATTTAATATAAAACACTATAAACACATATTTTAGATCAAGGGGAAAAGAAAATGTACCAATGTTTAGGGGTTTTAGCAGTAGGTGATATAATTAGCTATAGTCTCTTCTAGTGTATTAACATTGTAGTTTTTAAACAAGGAAATTACTGTTTGTTTGTTTGTAGCTTATTATTTTGTACTCATGTTTATTGTAGTAGTATCGCTGGAAGGAATCATATAACACAGTATACTAATTTTTTTTTAGAAAAACATCCCAAACAGGACCACAGGACCTCTGATCAGGGTGCGGTTAAGACAGGGTCTTACAACTGTCCTGGCGGAGGATGATCGTAGCACTGGGAAGATAGGGTCCTACACATGGCTGGGTAGGAAGAATCAGTACGGGGAAGACATGGTCTCACACTTGCCCTATGGAAAGGATTGGGGCTCCTGGATTAGGAGGATGGAGGAGGAATTATTACACATTTTTCTCTGTTCCATTCATAAATTTATGAACGGACTAACGTTGTAGTGAGTGGGAGGTCTAGGCTAGATGCCATTCAATAAGTCACATGCTAATTAGCGGTTAACAACAGAAAAAGGTTCAAAGGGGTATCTGTTACAAATGCTTGGCACCACGTAATCTTTGTCAATAAAACCACTTAACTTCAAAGATGTATTCTAAGCTTGTTTAACTGTGTCTATGTCTCAAGTAGCTGGCTAGATAGCTCACCCATGGTCTATGGAGCCTTGCTCACTGCAGCCATGGGTTCAATTCCCACAGCCAGAGGTTAGCTTTACCTGAAGAAACTGGACCTGAATCAAGGGCTGAAGACTAATGGTAGCAGGGAAAGTGTATGGTTAATCTTGGTTCTGTCCTCAAGTTTTTATTACCCCCTCTGATTCCCCCAATAAAATTATATACCATATTTTAATCAGGTGAATGGGTACATCTCTGGGTTTTGATCCCTGTATGGCCCTGCATTACTATCACATTATGGATCTACTGTAAGGTGATTGCAATCTTTCTGCTGTGATTTGCAGATTGTGACACTCCTGAAGCTGGTGTCCCATAAAAGTACCACTCTTGTGCATTTTAAAGTAAAGCTCATGTGTTTGCTTTTGGGCATAGATCATTAAAACAGTATGCAGTTTAAATCAAATTAAATATTTTCTCTTACTTTTTAAATTGTCTGTTTCTCCCTCTAAGCAAAGCTTTTCTCCACCTTCCTGTGCCTTATTAGGGGGCGTGCCAGCTCTGTTTTGGGGTTGGACAGTCATGGGGATACGATGTCATTGGCCCAACACTGTGATGTCATTGGCGCCGCACACATTGCTTACACAGAAGTATCAAAGGTGAAACCTCCTTGAGCCAAGGCCCCAGGTCAAGCTGACTGTGATGTTGAGAGGAA
Source organism: Discoglossus pictus (assembly GCA_027410445.1). Lineage (NCBI taxonomy): Eukaryota > Metazoa > Chordata > Amphibia > Anura > Alytidae > Discoglossus > Discoglossus pictus. The sequence goes on along the minus strand of CM050163.1, from coordinate 29,220,509 downwards.
GAATGGTGCAAAACTTTTTTTTTTTTTTTTAATTTACTGATATAAACAGCATTTTTGTTTTAAATAAAAGTCCTGCTGAGTAAGGTTCATGCATGATGGCTGACTTTATTTTTGTGCTTGTTCAGGATATATAAGAGGGTTACAGATCTTACTGAAGTGAACATGAGCATGCAGCAGCTTCAATGAATTCATAGATACAGATCCAAGTGCTAAAACACAAATTACCATGTACCTCAAACCAGTGGTGGTGTTACAACTGTTTCAGTCTGTGCAATGCACCGGGGCCCTTCCATGAAGGAGACCAGTGCAATCTAAATACAATATATAAATATATATATTTTTTTATTTAAAATGTGTCTTTCTATTTCACCTCGGTGCCCCCCACCCCAGCTCACTCCCTAAGCTGCAAACCCACCCCATTGACTGAGCCGATTCGAGAGATCTTGCGCACACAATCGCGCATGTGCACACTAAGAAAAACTGCCGGCAGGAGGTAATGTATATATACTCTATATAAAAGTGGGTTTGCAGATATGGGTTTCTCGTAAAAAGCGAGTTGTTGTATATACCAGAAAATACTGTCATTTATTAGTTCCTATAATTGACTCCATACTATAATGTGCAATAATATTTAATTTATTTTTTTCATTAAGCATTTTATTATTTTTTATAGCACAACAAAATTCACTGCAAAATAAAATAAACATATAATTAATAAAAAAAAATATATATATACATATATAATTACATACCTTATATGTATAAAATAATGATTGATAAATATTATAATTATTATAATATTGTAAGGAGTTATAAAAATAATACATTCACTTAAAGCACATATCTACGTCTGTGAACTGAAGTGAAATTAAGAGTGGCTGACAGGCAAGACTTAAATAAATTATACTTAAACTAACTGGTAAACTGTTATAAACGCTTAATTTTATTTTCTTCATAGTCTCTTGGCTTCTATTTTTTTTATGTAATGAGAAATGCTGTATATATATATATATATATATATAAATATATATATATATATATATATAAATATATATATATATATATATATATATATATATATATTTATATATGGAGTGAGCTGGTACAGGGACCCAGGGGGGCTCAGCATTTCTTTTGGAACCCATTAGCTCTGCCATTATCTTAAACCTCAAAGTCTTAAAACCAATCATGGGATCCAAGGATTTGACTTGAATATGCAGACTGGTCATTTTTCTTTTAAAGATGGTAAATTTACTAACCCTGTGCTTGAAAAGACATTAGTTAGCACTTAAGACCACCACCATAAAGCTGTTACCTGTTTCTGCTGATGCCTTGAGTCCCCAGTGACACACATGCTCCAAAATATTTTAATGAAGCATATGCTTTTTATTGCTGCATTGTATTAATGTTGCAGAGATTAGATATCGCAAAAAGCCCCGTACCCCCAAAAAAGTGTAAGAGCCCTGTCCTCTTTTTACTCTGTCTAAATGACAAATAGCATCCTGTTTTATCTCACCTATCTAGCACTGAGACTGGCATTTCAATACCTAGAGAATTGTTACCTCCAACCAGCTGTTCTACATCAAGATCTTCCTTCTGAATAAAATTTGAGTCTTTATGACTTTTTCCTTACACTTATCATTTCTATCATTTTAACAAGCCAAATAAAAAACAGGTGCAGCGGCTTAGCGTCCAGGGATCGTTATCAGGAACTGCAAGGTGAACACTTTCATATTGTGTGCTGGTCTCTATGGCCCTGTAAGAAGTGATTAACTGGAATAACAATCATTTCGGAAGTTCAACCTTTGCCTCAACAAAAAGGGAATTTCATATTTTTATTGAGGGCCTTTGTTATATCACATATGGAAATGATCAAGATATTGCTGCAGTGGAAACAGAACAATTATGTCAGCAATTATAAATTAGTTTCCCTCAAATGGCCGATAGAATTCCCCTATGCTATTGCAAACGAAAGTCATCCATAAGTAATGAGACCTTTGGGGTATGCATGGACATCTTTTGGCTGCAAAACAGGAGTAAATTCTAGAAATAAATGGGTTTTTCTGTTTTACAGTAGTTAATTATGTTATTGATGATACTTTTTTAAAAATATTTTTATTAGAAAGATTCATTGTGGTACATAATCTAGAAAATATCTAATATATATCCTTGAAGTCACTTGCTTAAATTTTATATATTTTATCTGATTTAAAGTAGGTATTCCAGGCACTATTACAGTATATTGGTGAATGCTAACGGTGCCATGTAGACATATCCATGTTTTGTTGTGTAAGGGAGAAGGTGGGGCAGACGCATGAGCGTAGGAGCCCCAAAAAATCTGGGGGGGATAATTCAACTCTACTTCCAGGACAGAAAGCAGGGGCAGAACTACCGCCGGTGCAACCGGTGCAATGCAGTGTCCCTCAAAAGCTTTTTTAAATGCATTTTTTTAAATTCTCAATGCATATAAATCATATAACACAGTAACAAAACACATTTTAGAAAAACATCCCAATCAGGAGCTTTTTTTACTCTGAACTTCACAACATCCAGAGTCAATATAAGGCTTTGTCAAGTGAACTTTTTGTGCCATGATGTTTTCAACTGAGAAGAGGACATCCTTTGAGGTTAGAAGGAAAAAGATTCCACCTTAAAGAAAGAAAAGGAGCTGTTGGATATTTTGTCGGGTAGAGAAATTGCCAAGTTCGAGATTCAGAACAATGGAACTGTATATGAAGGAACACTTTAATGGTGAGTATGTTTATAGCCTGAAACATTTTGTTGTCAAAAAATGTAATTCTTAGTCTAGCACAGTGGTAGTCAACCTGATCCCTACCACCCACTAGTGGGGGACCCAAGCTTTTATGGTGGGTGGTGAGGTAATCACTAGGTGGCGTCGCTGGCGAGTGACATCCCATGCTGGTGACCCACCGCACTACGCTTAGCTGGTTGGAGAGTTGGTTAGAGAGCCTAGGGACACCAGTCAGAACTGGATCACTATCTAGTAAGTACTGAGCGATACATAGCTAGGGCCATATGATTTATGTAACCTGAAATGAGATAGGGTAAGTTGAGCTGTAGCACCAGTGGGTGGTAAAGAAATGTTACCATGAAAAGTGGGCGATAGATATTAAAAGGTTCAAGACCCCTGGTCTAGCACTATCATTTTAGTAGTTGCTGATCCGGTCTAGATATGAGGAAGGCTTATTGTTGTTATGGTAAGAGGACTATTGTATCTAACTTTAGCTCTAGCGGTGCAGCAGAGTTTTAGCTGTGTCTGCTCGCAAAGAGCCTGAGATACGTATTATGGGCTTCTAATCCACTCAGGATCCAGTGAAGGCATGCCATTCCATGAGGGTGAAATTGTCTTCCGTGTACATTTTTCCCTTTTATATAGTTGAAAATATGTGTACAATTTGGTGTTGCATAAGACAAGGAATTCTACATTTGTTTCTGTATATCATATATGGTATATATCATAGGTGGCACCTGGGTTGTTTGCTTGATCAGGGATAATGATCAATTCCCAGCAAAATTTGCTGACTTGAGCAGTTATTTCGTTTTTTAGTATTTTGCTTGATACGGTGAGGGGTACAGAGGTTTAGCATGGACTGATGGTATTGCTTGCACGCCCTTAAGTACAGTCTGTTTTCTGGCTCTCAATAAGATGCTTTACAAGAGTTTTTATAGTGCACAGAACATACAGTCCTGCTGGTAGAGTTGCTTCCTTAGAAAGATTTGGTCCTGCATTCACTTTGTGTTCCAGGTATCCAGCTACTCCTCCTACACGTTTCTCCAACAGGTTCATCAGGGATGTCTCTGATATTTGTGATAATATATAAATTTGACAAATTGCCAGACTTGATTTTTAGAAGAAGAGTAGTATTTTAACACTAGGCGAAAACCAACCTTCCTAGATCAAATAAGGGTAACATCAGATTTGTAATTTAATTATCACATATATAGTTGTGAGAGTACGAGTTGTTGCTAACGCTGCGGGCTCGCGCAGCGAGCCAAGGCCCTCGCGAAGCGAGGGCACTGGCCGAGGGTCTCAGTTGCTGGCATGGAGCTCCGAAGGCGCTCCATGCCAGCAACTGCGACCCTCGAAAACTTCACGTCGCAATCCAAACAGCACGACACACACATTACGACACTCGCAAACAACATACGACACACGTTCACACACATTACGGCCTCGCAACACTCGGACGCAACTCGCGAACATTACAAAATGTAAAACACAATACATACACACAGCACATACATAAAAACCTTACCTACACCAAGAGGGAGCACCCAGGACCTCAAAAATACAATTTAGACCTCGATTTTACTCGAAATAAAAGAGTTTAGAGACTAAAAAAAAATCTAAGCGAGAGAAAAAATGGCCGCCGAACAAAACGAAAACGAGGCTACAGCACTCTAAACTCGCAAAACACCACAAGAAACTCGCAAAACACCACAACAAACTCGCAAAACGCAACAAACGACCTACGGATATTCATACCACACAGTGCACACATTCAGCATGCTTACACAGCAGCTCCACACCACTAATGCTGCAGCAACATCAACACAGATTGCCAGCTCTTCATCACAATGCTTCAAAATAGGTAAAGTATATTCATTTAGTAATGTATTACATATTTCATTATTATACACCAAACAGCATTAGCTACCTTAGAATTTCATTGCCGTCATTTTTTGACGGGCAATTCGCTAGTATATATATAAGTGCCGGGTGGTATGAATAATAGCGGTGTATTAAGAAAAAAAGAGAAAAAACACCATATAACTAATATTCTACATCCCACTACTGAGTAATAATAGTGATACTGGGCTTATTAGAAACTGTCAAAGGTCAACCATAAACATGATTCTATAAAATACAACTTTTATTTATAATCAAAATTAAAAATATATAATATATACTCAAAAAAAATTACTCAAAAAATTACTAAATGGCGATTAAAACTATACTTAGAAAAACCAAAACTAGTCCTTGAATGAGAAAATGTAGACAGTCAGCTAATAAATGCATATACATTTTATAATAATTAATAAGAAGCAATACTAATCTATTTTAGACATATTAAATTACCAGACTTCCAGTGTGTCTCTTGGGGGAAAATATTTAAATACCACTCTCAGTTTCTTTTGGAGTTAAGACCCCTAGTATATAATGGAGCAAATAAATGACCATTGTGTATAAATTACAGAAAGGAAAGCCATGATTCTAAACTTATACTCTAAATCATCCCCCTTCAGCCTTATGACACATTGAAATTCAGTCTGCAACGTCCCTCTACTCCTTTTCTAAGATGTGAGACATTCAACCCTTAAATTGTAAGTTTGCGAGTTTTCAATTATGTGTTCGTGTCTTGGAAACAAGCACTATGTACATTTGATTATAAGCTCAAAAACAGGGCCCTCCATTCTTTATAAGGTGTTAAGTTTGTTTTTTGCCATGTACTAAACCCCTGTACAGCTCTACGGAATATGTTGGCGCGATATAAATAATAATAATAATAATTATAATAATAATAATAATAATAATAATAATAATAATAATTCAGCAATACAAGATTCATATTAAGGCATGCTCCTTCTCTAAGATGTGAGACATTCAGCAATACAAGAGTCATAATAAGGCATACATCTACAACACTCAGTAGTAACATTCACCTATCTGGGATGGAAATCCATTTCCAGATAAGACATACAAATAAAATAAGAACATAAGAAACGTGTATGATCATACCACTTCCCAGACTACCATCATCATCATTATTATTCCAAACCACTTCCAAACCTCTCTAGCAAAGTGCAGATAAAAACAAGTAACAATCTTAGTATAAGGTTATATTGGTCAGTAGTGTTAGGAAAGCCTATCCTAAGCTTGGAAGTAGGGTGCCCATGTCGATTAATATGAGTGACCCCACTCCAAAAATATCACTTCAAGGGGAATTTAAATAGGAATCCTGAGGGATAAATGGCCACAGGGCAGGGAAATGTTGTTAGAATTACAGATGTTGTTTTTTGATAAAGACTTCAGCAGGCCATTTAAGCATAAAGATGAGTGGCATGAAAAAGATTGATGTCAAGTGGATATGGTTCAGATACCTTGTGACAAAATGATTAAAATGCCATAAACTCACCCGTTCCACAACAAAGTTCTGTCCATATGCTGACATCAACCCTCCTCTTCCCCTCTCCAGTGAAAATTTAGTTTCAACGTCTTAGTCAACTGTTGGATATGATGGAGGGAAAAACAACCCATGATGCAACCTTTGATTGGCTGCAATCACAGGTTATATCAGTAAAATAGAACTTGAAGAAGGAGGATTTAACACTTGGGCAAAACAGAATTACAAAATCCATGGAACCACATTTTTTTCTATGATTCAACAATTTTGTACATTGAACTTGAAGAACAGAGAATGAAATAATAAACACCTATTTATTTATTTATCAGCTTGCATATAATGTCATGCATTTTATTGGAACATAATGTGAAGATTTGTGATTAGTGAATTCAGAGAACGAACTTTGGTTTTACAATATGGCGCTCGTAACACACCCATAACACACCTTAACTTGCCCATTAAACACCCTATTCATGATAAACCACACAATGACCTGAGATGCTGGATCAGGTATCAACCACTATCATTTAATAAATTCTACCCCATTAATATGTATATTTTGTGAGACAGTAAATGAATCCTTTTCTCTTCCTATCCACTCTTCAAATATTTTTCAGCATTTTTTTATAGTTGATGGCTCTGTCAGAGTATGATAACGTGCTAACATACCATCAATAAGGTATATGTAATAGATGAGATAAAAGGCACATTCTAGTTAAGGGAAAAAGGTCCAATTTACATTAAATATTACACTTACTATCATGATGAACATAACATTTTTTATAATAATGTTTAGTAATCAATAGGAGATTTTAGCTCCATATTTTATTGGAGAAAATCTTTATATTCTATTGGAGCAAATCTTTATATTCCATTGGAGTAAATCTTTATAATGCTTTAGAGGTTTAGACCATTACGTTTTCTTCACACTTAAGAATTCATCAGGAAAAATAATAATCAAACTAACGTAGAAAAGGGGATATTCACAAAAGTCCAAGTTTAAATGGACACTGACATTCAAAATTTAAAAAGTGTATGTTTTAGACATCATCTAAAGTCCCCTGTGAGGTTCTGGACCAGAGTTAACCAATAACCTAATAATTACCCTTATTTAAATCTTAAAATGTAAGGGGTGAGAACTTTTAACAAGCAGGCCTGGGTCTCTTTTTCTATATATGATCCTATTTCTTATGTTTCGGCTGAGGTCCAAGGTTCACATTGGGGGCATGTTACATTTCGTGTCAAAATGAGGAATGTTTTTCAGGGTCACTTACACTTTTGACTGCAGAACTGGTTCATATAAGATGTAAAATGAATAAGTGGGAACTAGATTTATTTGTCTCCCTGGTACATTAGGTGCTTGTTAAGCTAAACTCACTTATTTCCTTATACAAAAGAACTCATTAAAATAATCTCCTCTACAGTGTCCCAATGGTGGTAATCCATCTTTTCCAACCGACATATGCAAAGTGTTACAAAGGGGCAGATACGTTTATTTAAGTTTATTTAAAGTTTACTCTTTGTTTCAACCATTATTTTTAAATGGTCCCATCAGAGGTCCCAATTATAGTATGATAGTAAAGTACCAATAAAACGATAAATATTTGCAATTACAAGTTTAAAAAAAATGCAATTTAGTGACAGAAAAACAGCTCTGAATTTACTAAATTATGGCTGTCACTCAGCTCAAGAGATTCTCCCACCACAGCGGTCTTATTTTCAGTTATTAATTACTTCATAAGGGGATAAACAAGTTCATTTTGCGTATGGCTTCTGTGGTATCAATAGAGGCTGGCTGTTCACAGATCTCAGTATCCATATGCAAAAGTAAATAATTAATCAGGGATCCATTCATTAATAATGAGGATAATTAGGTACTGATAAGAAGGCCAGTTTTGTAAGAGGATTTCTTCAACTTAGTGGTAGCCATAATTAGTAAGTTTAAAGCTGTTTCTTCTATTACTTAAATTCCAGTTACAAATATAATGATTGTATTGTTACCATGATTAGAACCTCCAAGGTGTCCCTTTAAGTTTTGTTAAATTGCAATCAGTTGGAAATGGTTATAACTACTTGAAGACAGATGGAGTATAGGGACAATAATAAGGTAGCACATATTATGGCCCTTTAAAATTATAAATCACATCCAGTATAATTAAAACCCCATTTGCCCAATGATGAAGTACTTGGTGGTTGCATTGTTGTCCTCCATGCCTTCTCCTATGGTAAGCTGTGAAGCAACATATTGCAGCTTGTTATGCACACATTACAACTGTTTTCCTATTGGTCCATGTGGTTATGTAGTTTATTTTATATATATATATATATATATATATATATATATATATATACATATATATATATATATATATTTTATGATAATTAATTAATTAATTAATTAAGTAATAAATTAATATACTTTACCTATTTGTAATGAATATACCCAGCAATCAATATCCTGAAGAGCTAACAATCTGTTTTGATTTTCCTGCAGCATACAATGTACATTTGGACTGTTGCTGACCTGAGGTGTAAGTGTCAGCAATGTGGTATTCAAGTGTGCAGTGTAAATAGGCTGCGTGCCCGAGGGCAAACCGTTTGTTTAGTTGTGTAAAGCAGCATTTTTTGAATGGTAATGTTATTAGTTGCAAGTTAGTCTTGTAAAATGGCGGCGATTGTGTCTGTGTTACGCGGGTCTGGAGCATTTTCCGTCCTTCCTAATAGTGTATTTTGTACCTCGTATGTTTCTGGGTAAAAGTTGTATGTGCCTGGCGGTGTTTTGCATGCTTAGGGGTCGCTTTCGTTTTTTTCGGCGGCCATCTATGTTGAGCCCCATGAGTTATGGGGTTAAATTGTGGATCTCTATAGAGTCCCATGAGTGATAAGGTCAATTAGGGGCTCATGGGGCTCTGTATAGAGCACCGTTAGTCATACGGTTAATTAAGGGCTCATGGAACTTTGTATAGCGCCCCATGAGTGATGGGGTTAAATTTAGGTGCCTTGCATGGGTACTTATAGTACCTCCGCAGCAGGGGATAATATTTTCTTTAGCAATGGTCCTTGCAGGACCTTTACAGTCTTTTAAGGACATCGAGGCAGGAATTTTTAATTTAAATGCAACGGGGGTCCAATCGAGACCGATCGGGATCCCCGTTGCAAGGGTTAATATGGGGGTCGAAGCATTGAGGGTGGATAATGTTAGGTGCCACAGAGGTACTTACAGCTGGGATTGGCTAATGGTGTGCCGCATGCCCTTTAAGGAATTTACAATTTCTTAAATGCAACGGGTGGCAAGATCGATGCCGTTCGGGGATCCATGTTGCAAGGGTTAATATGGGGATGCTACAGGGACCCTTATAGGGATCCCTGCAGCATTGGGGTGTGTTTAGGGAGCAGGGGGGAGCATCAGACACCGGAGTCGGGCTGCGCCGGGGCAGCACGTAGAGGCTTTAGTAGCCCTTGTGAGCACTTTTTTGTGCCCGTAGGGTTTCCTCCAAGGTACGAGGTTCACCCCATAGATTTAAGGCTGCATGTTACTATGTAGCTCCCTCAGAGACTATTTTCTCATTATATGGCTAACATATTTGAGCTTTTTAAATGTATTATAATTTATTAAATACTTAAATCCTAAATTAGTAATGAAAGCAAAAAGTCATCTCAGTGGATCTTATCCTCAGCTTCTTGTAATATCCTTGGTTCTCACTTTTTATTATTGGAAAACGATCATTATATAAAAAGGATGCCTTTTGCCTGCCATCTTAGGGCTCGATGACATTACACCTGTTAAGTAGCTAAAAAGTTAGATTTTTTTGACCCATAGTAAAAGCAATGCACTGAGTTCCCTGGTGGTCCAGTGGTTAGGATGCTGTGATTTTCACCGCTGCAACCTGGTTTTCATTCCAGTCAGCGAACTAAGAAGTCACACCTGAAATCCAGCAGGGTTGGGCCTGGTCAATACCTGGATGGGAGACCACCTAGGAATTCTAGGAGCTGTCTCCTGTGGCCCACTGGTGAAGGAACTGGCAACCCACTCCAGTATCTCTGCCATGAATACCAAGTGGATAAGCATGGTGTGTTGTAGTTCATGAGGTCACGGAGAGTTGGACACAACCGAACAGCACAAACAACTCTCACTAGAATACCCATTGCCAACTTTGGAAATAAGCATACAAGGGGGTTAAATATAAATAATGGTGTCTGTTGAGTCCAGGAGGTGCGAGTTGTTTATATTCATGCCTATAAGGTTTTTTTCTTTTATCATAGTACATACAGTAGCTAAATGTGTTAAATGTAGGGAGTCTATCATTATAGAGTTTTATTTAGTGGTTGTTTTAGTTAATTATATATTTTTTACACAATAAATTTTATTCAGCAAAGACATATAAGATCATTATTTGACATCATAATGGGGAGAAGAGAATGATAAATTCAAGTTAAACATATACAATCAACAATGCCTAGTAGTGATATTCCACATATATCCGGATGTGTATATAGGACTTACAAGTTGTCCTGCTGGTGTCCCCTTTATCCGTTAATAAATACGTCTTTAACCAGTGTTTACATTTTTTTTCTTTTATCTTTTTGATATTTCAAATATACGTAACAGTCAAGTTTAGAACTAAACAAGAAAGGGTAGGGTGGAAGGGTCATAACAGGATAGTCTCTCTGGTTAAAGTCAAGAAAGCAGTACCTACCTCTGACTACAGGCTCCGGCATCGGCGATGGGGTGACGGGCCCCCGCTCCTCCACAAGATGCTGTAATCTCGGATAAGGTATTCTCATTTATATTAGAGGGATACTATAATGTGAGGCTAGCCAAGGACCCCAAATAATCATGAACTGTAAGAAAGTGTCTTTTAGAAAGTGGGACATCCTTTCATTAATGAGAATGTAGTTTAATTTATTTTTCATGGCTTGCAGGCTGAGGGTGCTCACTTTCCAAGTTTTAGCAAAGTGACTCTTGGTTGCCAGCATCAGGAGTTGTAAAAGTTTATTTATTTATTTATTTATTTATTTTTTTTACTTTTAAAATTCTTTATTATTTCAAAGTTTCAAAACATTACATAAAAATAAAGAATACAAGGTTGAACTACTTTAAACACAACACCATAAGATATAAGATCACCTGATAAATTATCATTTTAAATAGATCATTCATTCTGTCTTCATTAACGGTAGCCTAGTCTTTTTTCTACAAGTGTTACACTTAGAAAGAAGCAAGTAGTATAGTAAACATTTATTTTGAGATAGAGAGAGCGAGATTGATGGGTGACCAAGAAGACAAGTTTCTGAGTTTGTATGTAATTGGGAATTAATATATATTTGAAGCCAACTCAAAAACGTTTCATCTTGAAGAGCAAAAGTTCCAACTAAACATAACTAACTTTTTCTTGCTTTCCAATTCTTCTTTTAAGCATTATCTGACAAAGCCCAGTCCTATGTACCAAATAGACAATTTACAGGAACATAGGGAATTCTAAAATTAAAATTTTCCAAAGTTGATTATGAATTTGAATAGCGCCACCATTAAAAAACAGTTCGATAATAGAATATCACAAGGGACTAATTTGCGACTCTTTTTAGCAATATATTTTCCTCGGTCATATCTGCATCTAGAAAAAAGTGATAGTGTAGACAATAGACCTATTACCTTGGTGGGTCCTCCTACCTGGAAGGCTGACTGGTTCAACCCTAAAAACTTGCTGGACAACCTATTACTAGATAGGAGAAAAAAAGGTATGGTCTATATATCAAAGGGGGTTCCCTGGTGGCCCAGTGATTAGTATGCAGGTGCTTTCAGCACAGCATCCTGGGTTTGAATCCAGCCAGGGAGACCTGGGAATACCAGGAGCTTTATGCAGTGACCTAGTGGTTAGTATCCAGCCAGGGAACCAAGAGGTCACATTGGCAAGTACTTGGATGGGAGACCACCTGGGAATACCAGGAGCTGTATGCTGTGGCCCACTGGAGAAGGAACTGGCAACCCACTCCAGTATCTTTGCCATGAAAACCAAGTGGATCAGCATGGTGTGTTGTCCATAAGGTCACAGAGAGCCGGACATGACTGAGCAACGCCATTTACATTTATATATCAAAGGACCACTAATACCACGATTGATTGACCATTCTGTGGAGATGGAAGTTTTCTGCCTTTCCACAGATTCAAATATAGAGAGAGTTGTAGCCCGTAACTAAAAAGCTATAGACTGCAATATAAAAATAACAACTCAATAGTCCCTGGACCAGTAGGAAAACAGTAGTTATGTGTGCATGAGACATATGTTGTTTCACAGCTTTCCAACATAAGAGATAGTATGGAGGACAATAATGCAACGACCAAGTAGTTGAAGTGTGGACTGGATGGATCTAAAGAGCCATATCTGACTGGGTGTGGCCACTTCAAATTTCTACCCTAGGCCTGGGCTTAGTTGATTTGTATATATATGGTCACCATAAAGCCACAAAACAGCCCTGTATGTTTTCTGTTGTGTGTATTTTTATTGCTGTGAAAAGTAAAGGAGCCCTTTGATTTATAGATGTTTCTTCTCTGCCATTATACCTCAAGGCCCATCTGAGAATATTTAAATCTTTTACTTTAAGTAGAAAGAAAAGTAACCTCAGTAGTGCTTGGAAAGTTTCTTATATTCAGTCACTGTATTTCAGTGGAATATTCTAAAATAAAAAAAAATAGAAACCTTAACAAGGGATCGCTAAAAGAAACAAACTGACATGAATGAAATTGATAGAAAAAATAAGAAAGAGACCCATGAAATCTCCAGCGATTTCTTGTCATTACCTAATAACTAAGATTTAAGAGCAAGTTTTCACAATGCAGACATTACATCACTGGAATAAGTTTTCTAGGTTGTGCTTCTTTGATCCTGCAAGTAGCCCCCACTGGGCTTTCACTTACTCTCTATCAATCCCATGGTTCCATCCAGTCCTAATGTAACAACTCAATGTAACATTGCAGTAAATTTCCATACGCCCAGATCATCCTATGCTATATAGGAAAGACTGTAAGTGTAGTGATTAATTTGGCAAAATACTCAGGGTGTGTAATGTGGTGGAACCCCAGAGACTACTGCACAAAATAAGGAAACGGACTGCTCTCTGTTTTATCGTTAATATTTTGGAGCGTTTACTTCGACTCGCCATCTTGTTATAATTGTGGTCATATGCAATCCTCTGATTTAGTACATACAACTGATCCACTGTAAGGATAATCAAGCGTATCAAATTAACCCATGGAATATCTAGGGACCACCCAGTCTTTTAGAAAAACTTGCATTATTTTGGCAATAAAATTAGTTAACCAAGCCGACTGTCACTGAGGAAAGCCACAAACTCATTACAGATTTTAGTATTTTCATTTTCCTAATGTATAGGCCATTCGTAGACTTTCTGACTGAAGAATGCAATTAGTTATTTTGCAATGTACTGGAGGAAAAGACCTATTTAGTAAAATGGATGTACTGAGGACTTCTTAGGAAATAATAATACCACATGAAAGACTTTCATATGACTATATATATATATATACATATCACATTGCTATTGACAGATATGTCTATTTTCTAATTTTTTAGTATATGCACTCAATCGTAATTTATCTCTTAGTTTTTTGTTTAACTTTTAGAGATATACTTGAAAAAAAGTGGAAAAGCCTAATAGTTTTTTTTTGGTGTCACTTACCCATAGTGACTTTAGTACCAATCATATAGCTGCTGACTACTACTCCAAAATGTTTATGCATTGGTTGGTAGATAAGTGGAAGTCACCTTCTAGGGGATCTGAAGGGACACATAGAGTAGATAAATGGGTACCTGGTATACAAAAGCAAACATAAATTCATTAGGTCAGATATAGGTTCATAAAACATAAATTATGAAAAAAGGGCAACTTTGTTGTATACTTATAAGTATATTAATAATCAGGGAATACTGTAGAAGGATCCTATTCTTTGGTAGTGATTAGTTCCCTAATGCACAATACCAAAGTGAAAGATGATGACACCAAGCATTATTTTTCAGATGGATCATATTTATTCCAATAGATGCCAGATCCCATTACCAACCAGGAGACCATTATATAAATCATACCCTGAGGAAGTGGTCAAACAAAATGTGTAGGTTAGGGGAAAAACAACTTTGCATAGCAGCTCTGAACATAATTTTACCCGCATCATTTTTTATTTTTTTTACATAAAAGCGTTATTTGTATATAGTAGAATGTATATCTATTTTTCCCATGTTATTTCAATGCATCAATATTTTATCTACTCACCACTTTTTTTTTATTATTTGATATGGTTCCTACATCTGGGATGACCCAATAGTGTCTTTTTCTTTCTATCTATATGACAAATGCCTGGCTGCTTCTCTCTCTCACCCATAAAATACTTCCTACCCCACTCTACCTCCACGCTCGCATTCATTTCTCCACCCAGCTCACCTTTCTCTCTAGCTTAATTTTACTCTCCCTAGCCCTCTAATCAGGCTAGGACGACATAGCTTACTATGCCATACCTCAAGCTACCATCACTAGAGAGAAAGCCCCGACCACAATCTATTATAATTATCCATCAGACACTGCAGTCTACTATTTCAATGGTAGCTAATCAAGATTTTATCCTGTGATTATACTTTTTAATAAACAGTTTTCTTATATACTACAACATGTTTGCCTCCCTGAGCTCTCTTTTTTTCTATCTAATTTAATAAATCAAGCCTTAAATGCTTTCAAATATAGTTCCCATAAATAATTATATGGATGGTAATAGCTTGATAAAACTTGCTTTAAGATCACTGGCATGGTCATGCAAGCGAATAAATAACTTAAACTTATTTCAGCAATTAAAAGGACATAAAACTATCCAATTTCTGTCCTTCGTGCAAAAGGAATTATCTTAAACACTGCATGAGAGTTAACAGTTTTAGAAAATTAACAGTAAAAAAAACAAAAATAAATTGAACTTAATGTCTTATCGAGTAATCGTTAACTCATTAAGGCGTACTTGCTTAGCCACGTTTTTAAAAGCTGGGCAATTCCACCAGAAATCATTTTAAAATACAGTTTCTAAACAATAGTCTAGTGAAAAAAAACTTGTAATGGTTAAAACATATTCTTTTAAGTTTATGATGGACAACTTTACAGTCCTTTTAATTTATCGGGTGGATGTCTGTACTGTTTATAATATTAACAATAACTTGCCATGTATAATACTCACAATGTTTCCGACTGGGTCATCTAAGGCTCAGTGTTACTATTATAAATGATAACTATTCTGACATACAGACAGCATGTAATCAGGATTGTGTTTGTACTTTATTTCTGTCCCCAGTAAGGTCAGTAAGTGACTTCATCATGGCGCCATAGAAGACGCAGAGAAGAAATAACATCTTCTCCAGGAGACAAATTCATAAATGCCAGTGACAGCAAAATTACAAATCTCTCTGTGAGTTCAAACATTACCTTTGTCATTAAACTTGTCCTAAGTTTTAATTTAATTCAAGAAAGACTTTGCCATCTCTAAAACTTGAACTTTTAAATGCTTGATAGCTTGTGAGTAACGTGTCCATTTAACCCTCTAACATACACTGGATATTAATGGACAATGGCAAAACAACCAAATGTTTTCCTTTATCAACTTCCTATTTTTGCTATGTTGAAGGGACACTATCAGTATTTAAAATATAATATTTCAAACATTTTAATGTTTTCTGCTTAAAAAAGTCATACATTGCAATTTCATGCCTACCGACAATTTCAAGTGGCCAAACGGAGCCAAACATGTTTATATCAGATGCACTGTATGCTAGAGATATTGTTATGTATTAATAATTATAGCAGTTTGTGTAAAATGTCCAAATATTACAGATATACATGGTGAAGGGTCATGGTGGAAGGTCTTGTGTACTTCGATGAAGAGGTGTGCGCTAAACCATGTAGGTTCACCCAAGATGGGCAGGTCATACGAGAGTCGTCCATTGGAGAAGTATCCTTGCCAAGAAAACCATATGGATAAACACAACCAGATGCGCCTGGCGTGCTCTGGTCTATAGTGTTATGGAGAGTCAGGCATGAATGAATGACTAAACAAAAACAACAGTACATAGTTTATCTACAGCTCATCATTTAAAGTTATATGTGCTAAATAAAAAAAAAACATTAATATTAAAATACGTAAGCACCTCTTAAAGATATACATGGTGAAGGCTCATTCTGAAAGGTCTTGTGTACTTCAATGAAGATGTGCGCTATACCAGGTAGGTTCACCTAAGATGCGCAGGTCATAGAAGAGTGGTCAAGCAAATTGGGGTCCATTGTAGAAGCAACTGGCATCCATTCTAGAACCTTAAAGATAAGCACAACCAGAGACAATATATTCCTGGTGTGCTGAGGTCCATATGGTCATGGAGAATCAGATACAGCTAAACTACTAAACAAACGCAGCACTTCAGAACAGATATATTCATGGAATCTCTCTTTCTTCCAGTATCTAGGAGAAAAAAGGGAAAGTAATTTAATATAAAAGGTGAGCATTACCACCTGGAAAAAATGGATTTATAACTACATTTGGCATAATACTTCTTCAAGATATAAAAATGTGTGGGTTGGGAGATACAGAGAGAATATCTCTGAAAAGTGGGCTCCAAAATAGGTACAGATAGGAAGTATGCAGTTTAACTAAAATATATTCTGCAATCAGTGAATGTTAATGAATTCCATGCCTTGATCTCCATTATGATGAAGACATGTGAAAAAATACTTTCTCTGTCCTCAAGGTAAGACCTCATGTCATGTAAACTTCAGAATTTATATATTTTTTATATATATAGCTCTTTTTGTAAATAGTTTATAACTCACAGTTTAAATGGTTTAACTCAACTAAATATAATTGCAATGGAAAAAAACACTGTTTATAACAAGTTATCCCATATCAAAACAGTGTGATTATCTTTCCTTTTGACCTATTGACAGTTTGCCTTTGTCAGTATCAGTACCGACACACAAGCACATCCTGCTTATGAATTCCAGTTTGGAGGAAATCTCATTTACAGTTATTATTGTAAACAGCCCTCTGGATGAACACAAAGATCTTATTGAAAACATTTGCTTCGAAGAATGTTGTTTAAGGTTGAGTCTGATTGTAGGTCCACTTCTGATAACAGTTTATGGAGCACCGTAAGCCATCCTTACTTTTTGCAATAAATAATCATTTGAGGGATTGACCCAAGGCAGTATGGGAGCTGTGCCGCTTGCTGAAGCTGTGTATTTTGCGGATGGACTGACATATAGTTTGTGATGGTTGAATGAAAACTGAGCACTTCAAAAATAGCTCAAGTCTTAAATCATGTTCTTGTGCGTATGAACTTTGACTCTCATTTATCCCTTTTTCGTTGTAGGCCAGTGCCAAAAAACTACAAGACGAATTGCAAAGTGGGATGCCATGTAGTGATGTGACAGGGAAGAGCTTTCTTACAAAATAGTTTCCAGTAGGAAAATGATCTATCCAGGGGCAGACTGGCAACATTCACTCTGGGGGGCAAGTATATTTCACAGACCCATTATCCAAGTCAAGCCCATCATTTAAATAAGTCTTTAAAAGAAGACTGGCCCACACAAGTTGATTTTTCCATGTCCGGCTGAGAAAATGTTACCTACCTTAATAACCTTCCAGCCCAGAATATAAAAATATAAAACTTACATTTAATAAGTTGTAGGGGATATTTAAGTAATTACAGTTTAATAAATTAAATATTTCCCTTTTTTGTGATATTCTATTCACTATTTAAATTGGATGCATAGGGAAACACTGGAATTAATTACGTGTATTAACCATTTTTACCTCTTTTATGCTATATATAACCTTCCATGGTTTTATATCAAGCTTGTGTATCACACATTATAAAATATTATATTATATTCAATTAAAGGCTCCATAAAATAACATACAACACTGCTGTCCAACTGGTGGCTTGTGGGCCAGGTGCAACCCGCCATATTGTTTGCAGCCCATTGACTGCCAGGGAATGTTTCCTCATAAGCCTATTGTTGTTAAATAAAACACTTGGATATATAATATAAATTGCATTTTTTTGTTATTTCATATAAAAAATATACATATATTAAATTATTTATTTAATTACAGTTTTTTAAATTGTTATTTTAAATGAGGCGTGCCAGCTCATTGGCCAAATCTGACTCCTTACATTAAAGAAGATGGACACCACAGGCATAGAAGTTCGATATAGTAATATACTTTTGTAACTTTTTAATTTGTTTTAGTAAGTAACGACAACAGGCAAAAATCAGGAGAAAATGATAATTAATTATTTAATTTCTCCACTCTTTTGGCATCGAGGACACACCTCTCTCATAGTTCACATCCTATTGAGAAGATTGTACATTTAGTGTCTCCTTCTCTGGCACCTCTTCTTCACCACTGCCGGCCTACCCCGAAGTTCAGTCCTAGGCCCCCTCCTCTTCTCTACCAACACTTCCTCTCTTGGTACCCTTATAAAATCCTTTGGATTTCAGTATATGTATGCAGATTACACTAAATCTACCTCTCTGCACCAGATCCATTGCCCTCTCTTTTAGCTCAAGTTTCCAACTGCCTCTCGAGCATATCCTTCTGAATATCTGCCCACCAACTCACACTCAACATGTCTAAGACTGAACTCCTTATGTTTCCACCCTCTACTACAGCTTTCACTACTCAAATATATCTCACTGTTGACAACGCCATCATCACTCCCACCTCCCAAAGGGAATTGTCTTGGGGCTCAATTGGATCCCACCCTCTCTTTTATTCCTCACATACAAATAATAACAAAATCTTGTCAGTTTCACCTAAAAATATCTCTAAAATTCGTCACTATCTTACAGAAGCTTACATTTTCATACACTCTCTCATCATATCTCGACTTGACTACTGCAATTCACTCCTTGCTGGCCTCCCCATCTCTTGTCTGTTTCCCCTCCAATCCATAATGAATGCCTCCGCTAGACTCATCTTCCATACCAAATGCTCAGTGTCTGCAGCTCCTCTTTGCCAATCACTCCACTGGCTTCCCACAGCTTCCCGAATCACATTTAAAATCATGACCCTATAAAGCATATAAAGCCCTCAACAACAGTGCTCCCCCCTCTTATATTTCTGCTCTTGTTTCAATATACTCTCCCAACTGCCCCTTCATTCTGCTAATGACCTTCTTCTTTCCTCCTCTCTTATCACCTCCTCTCACTCCCACCTTCAAGGCTTTTTATTTGCTGCCTCTACTATCTGGAACTCCTTACCCCGCTTCATTAGACTATTTTCCTGCCTCAAAATCTTTAAATAAATCACAAAAAATACACCTGTTTAATAAATCACATTCAGCCTTAATATGCACAACTGCACACTCCACAGCTTAATAACACTTACACCCACAATCTACATTACAACACACACAGACACCTCCACCTGACTAAACAAATTGCTTGTATCATGCCTAAAACCTTTAGATTGTAAATTTGCGAATTTTCAATCTTGTATCAGTGCCTTGGAAACAAGCACTATGTGCATTTGAGTTTAAGCTCAAAAACAATCCTCAATTTTGCCCTACACAGGGAAGAAATAGCCTATAGCATATCAATCTGGTCTTAATCAAAAGAATGATCCAGCTGTAAAACACCAGACCATTCTTTTATGAACATGAGAAACAGCAAACCCGAGATGTAAGTTTCAACCATTTTAGGCCTCATCAGTGAGGTCTAGCTGTACTCCCTAAGTGAGCAAGGAGTCCAATGTCTGGAGCCCCAATTAACCTTAAGGTTTGCTGGGGAGAGGCACGACTTTGAGAGACTGTTAGACTATTGGGGGCCCTGGATTAACATGGATTATTGATATTCTTTCTTCCTTCTCTCCCTTGACACTGACTTCCCACCCTGAATACTTGAACTGTAACAGCTACAATGGGGGAAAAAGTATTTGATCCCCTGCTGAATTTGAACATTTGTCCACTGACAAAGAAATGACCAGTCTATAATTTTAACGGTAGGTGTATTTTAACAGTGAGAGACAGAATAACACAACCCCCCCCCCCTCTCCCCAAGAAAAACACATGTCAAAAAAGTTATAAATTGATTTGCAAGTCAATGGGGGAAATAAGTATTTTATCCCCTATCAATCAGCAAGATTTCTGGCTCCCAGGTGTCTTTTATACAGGTAATTAACAGATTAGGAGCACTCTCTTAAAGGGTGTGCTCCTAATCTCAGCTTGTTGCCTGTATAAAAGACACCTGTCCACAAAAGCAATCAATCAATCAGATTCCAAACTCTCCACCATGGCCAAGACCAAAGAGCTATCCAAGGATGTCAGGGACAAGATTATAGACCTACACAAGGCTGGAATGGGCTACAAGACCATCGCCAAGCAGCTTGGTGAGAAGGTGACAACAGTTGGTGCAATTATTTGCAAATGGAAGAAACACAAAATAAGTGCCAGTCTCCCTTGGTCTGATGCTCCATGCAGGATCTCACCTCGTGGAGTTTCAATGATCATGAGAACGGTGAGGAATCAGCCTAGAACTACACGGGAGGATCTTGTTAATGATCTCAAGGTAGCTGGGACCATAGTCACCAAGAATACAATTGGTAACACACTACACTGTGAAGGACGCACATGTACAGGCCAGTCTGAAGTTTGCCAATGAACATCTGAATGATTCAGATTAGAACTGGGTGAAAGTGTTGTGGTCAGATGAGACCAAAATCGAGCTCTTTGGCATAAACTCAACTTGCCTTGTTTGGAGGTGGTGATGCCTGTAACCCCAAGAACACTATCCCCACCGTCAAATATGGAGGTGGAAACATTATGCTTTGGGGGTATTTTTCTGTTAAGGGGTCATATGGATGGGGCCATGTACCATCAAATCTTGGGTAAGAACCTCCTTCCCTCAGCCAGGGCATTGGAAATGGGTCGTAGATGGGTATTCCAGCATGACAATGATCCAAAACACACAGCCAAGGCAACAAAGGAGTGGCTCAAGAAGAAGCCCATCAAGGTCCTGGAGTGGCCTAGCCAGTCTCTAGACCTTAATCCCTTAGAAAATCTGTGGAGGGAGCTGAAGTTTCGAGTGGCCAAACATCAGCCTTGAAACCTTAATGACAAAGAGGAGTGGGACAAAATCCCTCCTGAGATGTGTGCAAACCTGGTGGCCAACATCAAGAAATGTCTGACCTCTCTGATTGCCAACAAGGGTTTTGCCACCAAGTACTAAGTCGAAGGGGTCAAATACTTAATTTCCCTCATTGACCTGCAAATCAATTTATAACTTTGTTGACATGCGTTTTTCTTGTTTTTTTTCTTGTTATTCTGTTGCTCACCGTTAAAATACACCTACCATTAAAATGAAAGACTGGTCATTTCTTGTCAGTGGACAAACGTTCAAAATCAGCAGGGGATCAAATACTTTTTTCCCCCACTGTACATTCTCATTGCCCTGTGGGATGATGGAGCCATCTTGTTCATGGAGAGGGCCCAATATGTGGATGATCAGAAGTATTATATTATTGTGTAGATTTATTGATGTAAAGGTTGTACCTAGGCATGTTTCGTATTTAAATGCTGCATTTTCCCAAGAGAGGGCAGATGGGTCACCAATTACGAGGTGATTGGTTATAGGGGATACCGTACAGTGGGAGGAGAGCTGACTGGTACCAGGGGACAGTGGACACGTAGTTGTGAATGGGAAAACCTGCTGGACATATGGAGGGTCCCATGCATAAGAGACTGAGTGTCTACACTCCTGATCTGATCCGATACCCCCATAAAGCCAGGATCAAAGGACCAATTTAGCCTAGGTAGTAAATTAGACTTGGAGTGGAGGGGTGACATCACTGATGGACAGGCCTCCCCTCATGGTCAGGGTGGGGGCTGGTGGAGTTTTGTTTGGCTGGGTTGTACATAAATACTGGACCACATCAATAAAGGCTGTTATCATTTAAAACATGCATAACTGAGGTGCGTGTTTCATTCTGAGGAAATAATAATCCTTATCACTGGGATTGTTGCTGCTGAACCTGCATGGGTCTTGCATTTGCTTGGGTTAGTTCTGTTCCTGCTATCAGGCATTCACGAAGAACCAGATGGTCCTACTGGGTAGTTCGTGTGGGTTCCATGATATTTATTAACCCCTTAAGTCCTGGCGTCCATTTCATACAAAATACACATAAAAATATAATATTTTGTAATTTATATATTTGTGGGTTTGAGACTGTTCAATTAATTCTAACGTATTTACAGTATCTCACAAAAGTGAGTACACCCCTCACACTCTCTCATACTGGTCACTGGATGTTCAACATGTCACCTTACAGCAAATAACTCTCTGAGGATCTTTAAAAAAAAAATGTTGCGCTACATAAAGATGGCCTAGGCTATAAGAAGATTGCCAAGACCCTGAAACTGAGCTGCAGCAAGGTGGGCAAGACCATACAGCAGTTTCACAGGACAGGTTCCACTCAGAACAGGCTTCGCCATGGTTGACCAAAGAAGTTGAGTGCACATGCTCAGCGTCATATCCAGAGGTTGTCTTTGGAAAATCGACGTATGAGTGCTGCCAGAATTGCTGCAGAGGATGAAGGGGTGGGGGGTCAGCCTGTCAGTGCTCCGACCATATGCCACACACTGCATCAAATTGGTCTGCATGGCTGTTGTCCCAGAATGAAGCATCTTCTAAAGATGATGCACAACAAAGCCAGCAAACAGTTTGCTGAAGACAAGCAGACTAAGCACATGAATTACTGGAAACATGTCCCGTGGTCCGATGAGACCAAGATAAACTTATTTGGTTCAGATGTTGTCAAGCATGTGTGGCGGTAACCAGATGAGGATTACAAAGACAAGTGTGTCTTGCCTACAGTCAAGCATGGTGGTGGGAGTGTCATGGTCTGGGCCTGCATGAGTGCTGCCGGCACTGGGGAGCTACAGTTCATTGAGGGAACCATGAATGCCAACATGTAATGTGACATACTGATGAAGAGCATGATCCCCTCCCTTCGGAGACTGGGTCGTAGGGTAGTATTCCAACATGATAACGACCCCAAACACACCTCCAAGACGACCACTGCTTTGCTAAAGAAGCTGAAGGTAAAGGTGATGGACTGGCCAAGCATGTCACCAGACATAAACCCTATTGAGCATCTGTGGGGCATCCTCAACTCTGTGATGTCTGGTGAACTCCATGACCATGAGGGTTAAGGCAGTGCTAGAAAATAATGGTGGCTGCACAAAATGTTGACACTTTGGGCCCAATTTGGTCATTTCCACTTAGGGGTGTACTCACTTTTGTTGCCAACGGTTTAGACATTAATGGCTGTGTGTTGAGTTATTTTGAGGGGACAGCAAATTTATATATCATTTCTGTACACTTACTACTTTACATTGTAGCAGTGTGTCATTTCTTCAGTGTTGTCACATGAAATATACAAAAAGATTTACAAAAATGTCAGGTGTGTACTCACTTTTGTGAGATACTTTATATGATTTCCTAAGCTTTTAAAGTACATTAATTTGTTTTAAATTGCTGCTGCAGCTGTGATAAGTGTTTGAAAAAGCCCTTGTGAGTCCTATTTACTACTCGGCACATTTTTTACAAAAACTTGATATATTTTATCAGACTTAATTTGCGAGCTAGAGCTACAGGATTAATAGAATATGGATTTTATGTAACTTTAATTATTTAGCACTCGCAAATCTTGAGCTGTACTAAATCCAATGAGGTTCTAAGGGCGGGTTTGCGGCTTTGGCTAGCCGGTAGTGATTGTGGGCTGGTAACTCGCAATTGGAATGCAAAAGGCTTATTGTAGCCAATTAAATATCTGTAATTTTTAAGAGCTGCTTTACGAGTTCAAGTAATTGCTATTTGGCCAATTGAATGAAGCCTTTATTTTTTGTCTAATAATTAATTTATTCAGAAACATTTTAAATGTTGGCTGAAACAATATATTAAATTAATTGCAAATATTATAAAAAGAATAAATATCAAACTTGAGTGTATAGTTATATTTGAAATTATCAGTTATGAACTAAGTAAACAAATAAAGATTATTTATTTGAGATCATTTATAAAAAAAAAAAAGATATATTGAAAGGATCTATATGTATATTCATAGGCTTTCTCTAATTTTTCCATAATTATATCACTTTCTTTGCAATTGTTTCCAGTGTGCAGATGATTAATTAGGACAAATGATTAACAACCCAATGAAGTAACAAAACATTCTTGAACTTAATCATAAAATCATGAAAATATAAACTGAAATCAGCAATAGTTATAAAGTATGTTAATTACAATTAATGTTTTACTTTGTTGATGCACTTCTTAAATTAACATAATTTAGTGTGGTTTTCTTATGGCAGACAAAACGACACCTATGATATTTCAAAGCTAAGGATACCTAATTAAATTTGCTTTGTTTTATATTGAATTTTATGTTACTTAATATGTGCTGGAAAATGCTGCAATTTTTACAACAAGTTTTAGGGGTTTTGATGAAATATATTAATGCTCTGCTATATCCACACCTAGGAACAAAGACCTAACAAATAGTGGGTGGGATTTAGAATAAAATTCTGGTGGCTGTTATGTGCCTGGTGGCTGTTGTCCCTGCCTCAGTCCTTGACACTTGCCCATGGCTTATACACAGTGGGACTAGTTAATGGCTTTTCAGACAAATTTAGAATTTTTTTTGCAATTTAATGTCAATAATTCAAAGACATAATCTCAGTTGAATGTGAGTATTGCTATTTTAATTGAATATGACTGTAATTGGACAGAAACATTAATCAAGTGTTGATGAAATGCACAGAGATAAATTTCCTCTTTGTGTTTTCAGACTGAGTTTATAAGTACTTTGCAACACCTCTGTAAGTTGGTCTTGGACTCTTTTCAATCCCACTGTCAGTCATGGACATGAAACCAGCAGAAGATGAAAGAAAAGTAAGTGACAATAAACATTAAAATAAAATAAAAAAGCTTCTGTGAAATGTGTGAAGAAGGATGGGTGGAGGAAGAAGACACTAGTATTGATTTTTTTTTATTATTTTAGTATCTTTAAAATAGATTACTAAATATGCTCTAGGCAAGGATAGCACTGTATATTCCCAACTCTTTTGTATTCAAGAATTCCAATATTGAAACTGAATTTATGCCAAATTACCACTTGCAGATTGATATGACCACTCCAGTTGATTATTCATTGTGATTTCTATTTTGCTTATGCTATATTTACTTTCATGGATCATGGCACTACGTCTTCTCCAGGCATAGATCAGGACAGGACATCTGTTCCCGTTTGTTCCATCTCCAACAAACAATAATCAAACTCACAGATCTAAAGCAGACATCAAGAAAAGGAGGATTCCCTGAGGGCTTGTCCAAAGACAGAAATCCTAGCCAGTGGATGCCAGTTCAATTAGACCATGGGGGCTTTGTGGAAATCTGCTAGTTTTATAATGTTATGGGTTGTGGTTTTGAGGAACCTTAAATACTTAGTCTAAGACCCTGAAGGGACTGTAATCTCATCCTTGCCTGTGAGGACCTGCCAATGACTATTTGAGATGCTCTTCTGAACTCGTAATATATTTTATAAATAGGATGTGGTAAAGACATAAAGCAATTACACATGCATTTATAGATAATACACTTTGTAAACAATATTTCTAAAGCATATCCATTAAGAGGAGGACATTTGCACACCTTATGTATCATGGAAAAATAATAGGAAGCCTGGAGACTAAAATGCATAAGCCAAATAGTGATTAGTCTATGTGTGAATGGAAAGAAATGTGCTGTCCAAGTAAAATTGCTTATTATATAACTATATTTCTTTCCTGATTGAATTCAACTGCTTCTGTGTATAATATGAAAGATGATACTTTCTTAAGTCTTCTTAAAAGATATTTTGGAAATATTTAAAACCCAGGATCTGACGCATGTGGATGCAATCTCAAAAGAACAAAAAACTATTTGAAGTTACTTTTGTGAACTTAGCCTCAGTTATCAAACATCTTTAGTCAAGGGTTCTTGCCAGTAAAAAAAAAAAAAAATCCTATCCTGTGAGCGGGACATAGGTGTGCCATATAGACTTATCAAGAAGCAAAGGCTTCATATGGTACCATGTTTATAGTATTTAATAATATTAGTGCTATAACACATAATTAGTCTTAAATTATATTAGATTTTTTAATAATTATTTATTTTATAATTATTATTAGTTTCACCATATTGAACTGTAATATTGAGGAAGCCGGTTGCATACGATAAATTCTGAGGAAGCAGGTTGGCTATGGAACACTAGTTGATTGGTCCGTGCTGAGTGGAAGTTTATTCTCCTTCTTGATACCATTGCTAAGATTGAGTGTAAGACTCTATTAGACACCAGCAGCCCTATATTACTTTATTCCACCTTGAGCGGTTCCAAAGATTTTTGTTATTTATTAAAAATTAAAGTTGTGTCTATAGTCTCTTCTTTCTTTATTGTAATCTATTCCATATTAATAACGTGTGAAGGGACTAGTCTTGTGATTCCTTATAATATCCTGACTAGGTTGCCAAATAATGTGAATTTGGAAACCTAAAAACCTCATTCTGATCTATGTGCAAACTTTTTATTTCTATTAGTCATGGTTTTCAAGTAAACTTAATTTGAATGCTTGCTTTTTACTACTTATCCTGATTTTTAAACCATTATTATGCCACATGGTTTGAGATTTATAGTTTATATTTATTACCACATGGTATGTGCTCATCTGTATGTATATTTATTTATGCTTTCAATGTTCTCCATTTACTTTCAGTATTTTTACCTGTCAGTTCTTTGTCCCAGTCTATACACCTTACTGATGCCCTTGTTGGTCCCTTATAGCTATGTTTTTGAAACTAAATTTCACACGAGACGGTGGTAAGCTCACTGTTGCCCAAGGGTTCACATACATCAACATTTGATATTATATCAGTATTGTTAGACCCAAGATACCCTCATTTCTAGTATGTTCATATATAACTTAATAATGATCTCAAATTGTACCCAGAAACCTGCTCCCCTTAGCTGAACTGCTAGCTATGCGTTTTTTTTTCCATACAGTTATAATCCATGCTTAGCTGTATTTCCATGGGGTAACAGTAATTGGGATTCCTCTCTTTGACTTATATTT
The DNA here is from genome assembly GCA_027410445.1 of Discoglossus pictus. Classification (NCBI taxonomy): domain Eukaryota; kingdom Metazoa; phylum Chordata; class Amphibia; order Anura; family Alytidae; genus Discoglossus; species Discoglossus pictus. Next base: position 29,193,151 of record CM050163.1, on the reverse strand, counting down.
GGGGTTTTATTGCATTTATTACAAATATTTGCTTAGGGTGTGTGCCTCCACAATTTATTTCTACCCACAAGGCTTTGACATTATTACTAGTTCCACAATAAATACCTTACCTGACTATAGGCTCTCTAACTAACAGGTTCAGCATAAAGATATAATCACCCTTCTCTTCCACCATTGTCCCTATATCTCCCAATCGGCTATAAACCTCCAAATTAATTGTCCAGTCATGAGAATCATCCAACCATATTTCAGTAATGTCTATCCAATCAATTTAGGCTGTTCCATTTTCCCTGCCAAACTTCTTGCACTAGCAAGAAAGCAAGCACTTGTTTGCTATGTATTAGCAGATTTGAACTACTTGCTTCCATATTTGAGCAACTTACCATGACCTTGCTATCAGCCTATATTAACCCTTCTCCTTCCCATGAGTAGTTAATTCATCCCTTATCCTATCAATACTTTTGTGACGGTCAGTTTGACCTTAACTAATATACGTTCATGTTTTAAAGGATACTTGTAGAAAAGGACACGTAATTCCAATTCTTACCCACAAGATGTCCCTGCAGGACGTTGGGGCTCTTTGTTCTGTTTTGCCGCTCTGGTCCTCTGTAGTTGTGGCCCAGTGGTCCACCCCCCGAAGCCAAGCCCCCATATCCATCCACTCCTGATTTGCTCTAATCACTCCTGATTGCCCATAACCCCCAGCTGCCGTTCCCTTACTGGATGATCCTGATTGGGGAGTGGATTTTTGGGATAGGTCCTACCACTGACAATGGAAAAATGTGAGATAGAGTTTGCTGTAAAAAATAAAGTTGGTTGTTGTTACTTGGACCACCTAGAGGATTGTGTGTTTCATTTAACGGGAAGGCTTCATTATTTTCCTAAGCTAAAGTACATGTACATGTTCCTGATCCGTTAGCTGGATTCCGAGCAGCCCATTCCTTCAACGAAGATTGCCTATTTAGTGGGGAGTGCCTGTGGCCAAAGGCAGGGATTGTCTGTAGTTTATTTGGCGATCTTAACAACTTTCTACCCTGTTACTTCTATTATCACAGTTCATATCCAGAGCTTGCATGAAAAGTATGCATAAGGATGTATTAGCCCTCTGGGATAACGCAACTCCCATCCCCATCTTAAAAATGTCTACAATAAAAGTCTTTGAGGTGTCTGGATGTGTCAGTACAAGAGCTGCAATGAATGTTTTTTGTAGTTTGCAAAAAGTGTGCTTGCAGTGAATGTGTATCTGCTCCTTAGCGTCAATGCTTTCATAAGAGCAATAACTTTAGAAAAGGCTTGGATAAATGCATTTGTGGTTGAAAAATTGTTGGAATGCAACAGGGCATTGTATAGACAAGAGATCATTACTCTATATTGCTATTGAATGCTATCGACAATTCTTCCCCTATTGTGTATTAGGTTCAGAGACATGGGTGTATGAGCCAAAGAAAATCTGGGGGGGGGGGGGGGGGGGGTGGTGGATATTGCATATAGTATAAAAAATATAATCCAACTGCTTCTCTACACATAAACAAACACATTGAAAAATCTCGGAGGGGGGGTCGTCTGACTCCCCCACGCCTCAAAGTTCCTACACCCATGCTCAGAGATCCATTTTAATGACGGACAGAAAGCTACCAATTCTTTATATGGAAGCAAGATTTGATGAGGGAATGGATTAGAATCTTAGTTGTGTCCTGTGTAAGATAGGGACCTATTTAGGAGATGTTTTTTTATGTGAAGAAAACATGATATATTTATTTATTGTAACTGAGGAATGAAAAAAAGGGCAGGGTCCAAAAGAACCCTAAGACAGCGGGCTTCAGAGGTGCGAGTGATGATGACATGGTCAACAGTGAGGAATATTTAAGTAGGATCTCCGTCTTTGATATGTTGAGCTTGATTAGATGGGCAGATATCCAGAAGGATATACTTGAGAGGCAGTTGGCATCATATGTTACAAGACAGGGGATAGGTCTGGTGCTGAGATATAGATTTGAGGGTCATCAGCATGTAAATGATGAAGTCTAAAGTATTTTATTAGGGGGCCAAGGTAGAATATATAGATGAAGAATGTAAAACATGATGTAAAACATGATGCAGTTGTGCCCATGATGCCCATAAATGGAGAATTTTAATGAAAGGATGATGGTCAACTGTATCGAAGGTGGCAGGGAGATCCAGAGAAAATACAATAGAGAACTGAACCTTTGACTTGGAGTTGAACAGGTCATTAATGACTTTTGTGAGAGTTGTCTATGTGGGATCTAAAGGGGGTCAAAATAGAGTTGGAGGAGTGAAATTGGACTGTAAATTAATTAGGAAATGAATCAATACAAATGTGATGTACTTCTAACTACACAGAGATATCCTAAGAACATTTCTTAGGGTATCTTTAATTAATAATTTGAATTACATTTGCATTTCCATCTCTCTCTTCCTCCCTCTCTCCCTCCCTACCTTTCCCCTTCCAACTCTCTCCATCCCTCCCATCTTTCTCTCTCTCCATCTCTCCCTCTCTATCCCCCTCCCTTCTCTCCCTTTCCCTCTCTCTCTTCCTCTCTCCCTCCCTCCCCCCCCCCCCTTTCTCTCTCTCTCTCCCCCCCTTCTCCCTCCCCTCCCTCCTTTTTTCTCTCTCCTCTCCTCTATCCCTCTCATTCCCCCTTTCCTCTTCTCGCCTCCTCCCTCCCTCTCTCCATGTCTCTCTATCTCTCCATGTCTCTATCTGTCTCTCTCTCTCTCCATGTCTCTTTCTCTCCATGTCTCTCTCTCTCTCTCCATGTCTCTCTCTCTCTCTCCATGTCTCTCTCTCTCTCCATGTCTCTCTCCATGTCTCTCTCTCCATGTCTCTCTCTCTCTTTCTCTCTCCATGTCTCTCTCTCTCTCTCTCCATGTCTCTCTCTCTCTCTCCATGTCTCTCTCTCTTCATGTCTTTCTCTCTCTCTCCATGTCTCTCTCTCTCTTTCTCTCTCCATGTCTCTCTCTCTATCTCCATCTCTCTCTCTCTCTCTCTCTCTCCATGTCTCTCTCTCTCTCTCCATGTCTCTCTCTCTCTCTCTATGTCTCTCTCTCTCCATGTCTCTCTCTCTCTCTCTCTCCATGTGTCCCTCTCTCTCCATGTCTCTCTCTCTCTCTCTCTCTCTCTCTCTCCATGTCTCTCTCCATGTCTCTCTCTCTCCATGCCTCTCTCTCTCCCCCCCCCCCCTTTCCTCTCCCCCTCTATTCTCTCATCCCCCCTTGTGCTCCCAGGTCCCGTGGCTCCTTCCCTGGTGGGGCCTCCCCTTGATTTGTCCTCCCCTGGTAGCACCTCCCCTTGATTTGTCCTCCCCTGGTAGCGCCTCCCCTTGATTTGTCCTCCCCTGGTAGCGCCTCCCCTTGATTTGTCCTTCCCTGGTGGCGCCTAGGGGAAGGAGCGCCACTGGCGATGGGCAGAAGTGTGGGCATTTTTGCCACCGGACTGCAAGCCCCCTTCCCCCAGCTATGCCACTGTATATATTAGTCAATATGCTTGCACACCTACTGTATACATTCCTATAATACATCCAATCAGGAGAAACAGCAAAACCAAATATTAGTGATGTCCTAAAGCTATTTCTCATTGTCATTTACATTGACATTGACTACAAAAGAAAATCACACATTTATGAGAAGAGATTATTTAGTTATAGCCCAGGATAGGGTACAACAATGTTGTTCAGCCAACTTTTAGTCTGCAGGATTTATTTCACTTCCTACTGGCACAATGTATTTCCTTATTATACTGAGCCCACAAACCCAAATATTAAACCCAACAATGACAGTTTCTTTCTAATAACTAAGTAAAATGTGCCCAGCTCTACATACCTCATCTAGATTTTCAGACAGGTGTGAGGGAGTTTTTGATCCCAGCGTAGAATTCCCCTTTCATCCATGACAACAATACAAAAGATACATAAAAAGGGGAATTAATATATATGTCCAGAACTATAGAAAATTGTTTCAAAGCCAACAACAAGCCAAAGCCTGCAGATCTTCTGGGCACGATCTGTGGGAAGAATTAAGTGTAAATTACTCTATCTCACCAAGGCTCAGCTGTATGTACAATATGGTACAATCAACAGCCTAAAAACGTCACTTGTTACAAAAAAAAGGTTTAACCTGATGGTTCAAGCCTTTAAAAATATATACTATTGCATAGTGTATTTTTGCAAAATATGGCATTGCAGTGACATGCTGGGATGTTGCACACTTTTTTGTGGCCTTTGCTATGTGTTTCCTTTCACATCTAATGCAGCAGATTCCTATATTTTGCATTTGTTTGGATAACAGGGTTTATAACAACTTTGAAGGTATCTAAATGGATTATTCAGGTTGGCTGTAAATCATCAGCCCCATTAAATTCCTCTAACGTGTAAAAACGTAGCTTGTAAGGTAGCTCGGCTAATAAATTGGCCTCTTAAACCAGCCCGCTGACAACTTGCGGGGTAGGAGCGAGAAAACCTAATTGAGAATTTGACTTGCGAGCGTGCAAATCCTTTGATCTGTCAAGCCCGTAACCGCTACTTTTCAATTGAGCTATTAAATTGTATCAAAATCACTTGCGTTCAACCCTGTAACTTGTAAATGGAGCCAAGAAGCCAACGAGTGCTAGAGAGGAGCCGCGACAGGAGTAAAGTCCAATCCGTAGTACTTTAAATTCACATATACACACACTACTGTGCTGTTATTAAAAGCTCGCAAATTGGCCCAAAAAATACTTTCTTTCATGTTTAATTTCCGTGTTATATTGATCCCAGCAATCAATGTGTTAATACATTTAATGTAGCTCTCATGTGATAGAATATCATATTTATGGCTTTATTAATATTGCATTATATTTGGAATGTGGGTCCGATCGTAACTCGTAACTGAATCCCGTAAGACTTTGAAATCCAACCTCCATTTTTTAGTGAAGTAATACTGACGATCTCTGATTACATTGGCTCCATCTAAACTCGTAGCTACGAGTTTGACAAATTGATCCCGTTCACGGCCGCACATCCAACAAGCGAAAAATGGTTTACTGGGTTGCCTCTCGAGCACCGTAAATCTGCAACATTTCAAGCTTGCAGCCGTTGCGGGTCTCTCCTTGCAAATACGAGCTTTGAATTTAATGTGGCTATATGTTTGTAATTTTAAATTTATTTTCAATAATTTCAGTATATATCACCTCTACTTTATTAATATGTACTGGACTTTATATATGGTGGGGTATCGCCTTGAGCTAAGGGTAGCCAATAATTAGTGGACATGAATCTCACAAAAAGTATGTTCTTTCCAACTAATACAGAGGGCAGAAACAAGTGAACATCCTTCCAGTGGAAGTGGTAAAGTAAATCAAACATAAGTTTGTCTATGGACCTAGTGGCCATTATGTACCAGCAAAGTTCATGTAAGTATCTGCCAGAAGAAGAGGAATCTAAGAACAGGAGGTTAAGATCTGAGTTTGGAAGGTAAAAGGGTGTGGGGTAATGCTAGAAAGCACTACTTTACATTAATGGTAGTGGATATGCAGATGAGCCTTTTACTGGAGCTGAAGAGCATACCTAATGCTGTCCTTAAGTTTAAAAATGTAAGGGCCATATTCAATTGCAAGCCCAAAACTCGATTGTAGTTTGCCGTATGTCTGCGGGTGTGTTGCGGGCTCCCGTTCATCTCCGATTCAATTGCTCAAGCTACGGGCCCAAAGCCAAAACTGTAAACCATGTACTAGGTTGTAGCAGTTCAGGGCGGGAACATGATCAATTAAGCAAGCCCATAACTGACCATTTAGAATCAGCCAATAGAAAAAGAGACTGTCATTATTACGGCAGTAAAACATGGAGGTTACATGTCAATCAATTAGGTTCAGGGTCCGATATGCGATCAGACTCGCAAACCCACAAAATAAATAATTATGAAAATGAATGCCAATAGTGTTCTAGTCCATATGGGTGGCCTGATATGTATTAACTCATTGATACCCGAGATCGATTCAACCCCAAAATTAAACATAAAAAACAATCTAAGATCTTGTCGATTTGCGGGCTTGAGACTTTTGTGCAATTCATTCTAATGTCTTTCATTGCTTTCTCTTTATCTAAAGAGCAGTATTGATTTGTTTATTTGTAGTTTCCGGTGCTGCGGACAGGGGTTTAACCCCTTGCGGGTCCTCTCTAGCACTCATAGGTTTTTCCCCTTTATTTGTCTTTTACAGGTGTGAAAACATTTGTGGGCTTGGGGAATTTGAGCAATTGAATATCGATTTGTGATTTGTGAAAGTGACAGATCAAAGGCTTCTGGAGGCTGTAAGTTACGAGTTTAACCATCGCCATTTTTTCAAGCCCGTAACTCGGAAGCCATTCGAAGCTCTCAAAAATACACCAATTGAATAGCAAATTAGCTTGCAACGCCACTTACGGGCTACCAGATCTCCCGAAATCTCAATTGAATGGGGCCTAAGTGTTTTATGTAGATAGAATGGACAAACAAGACTGAGCACCTACCTATTTTTTGTTGTTGCTTAAGGCACCTGGCAGCAAACACACAGGGCAGGAATGGTATGAATGGCTTGTGTCCAAACTGGAATGTCAGGATCCAGTAAATATTTTGGGAGCAAAATCCATGTTCAAATGTTGCCAGATTGGACAATGCTGGAGGCAGACAGATAGAGTCCAGGGTTAGTCAGTGAACTAGATGGGCTTTTGGTTTGTTATCGGCTGTCAAATAGCGTATATTTAACAACGGGGTGGAAAACAGTTTATTCTGGCCCTGGAGCTTCAATTTAAAAAAATAAACACACTGTCTAACATTATGAAATGCCCTCTTTCAGATGCAACAATGAAAAACAGCTTCAATGTCCCTTTACAAGTGGAGATAATCCACTTTAAATGGCTTATCCCTGTTTATCCTCACTTTTAACCCTGTTTGATGAATATAGCCCTAAGCTTTATGTATAAAAATCTTATGTTATTATTAGAAAGAGCCTGGACTATATTGGGTGAAGTGTTGTTGATCTCTTGGAGATGGGAAACTGTAATACTTATTCACCCATCACTCCATCATTTAATCCACATGGGGCCTTATTCAATTGAGCAATTGTTGGTTACTGGAGCCCGTAATGTAGCCTGTAAACTAATTTGCTATTCAATTGGCGTCTTTTAGCTACCCGCTGCGGGTTACAGGCTGAAAATCCCTGCAGTTGTCAAAATGGTAACTCCGACCCATCTAAGCCTTTGATCTTTCAACCCTGTAAATGTTACAATTGCAAATAGCTATTCAATTGCTACAATACCTCAAGCCCGCATATGTTTTCACATCCGTAAATGGCAAATATAGAAGAAAATCCCACGAGTACCAGATAGGACCCACAAGGGCGGTAAACACTTGTACATAACACTGTAAATGCAAATAAACAATCAACACTGCATTTTAAAAGACTTGGAAAGTGATAAAGGACATTATAATTAATTACACAACAGTCTCAAGCTTGCAAATCTGCAATCAAAAATTATTTTTTTTACATTTCATTTCAGTGTTATATCAATTTTGGTAATCAAGGAGTTAATGCTTATCAGGCCCCCACATGGACTAGAACATAGGTTCCCAAACTTTTGTTACCCCTCTTTACAAGACAAAAAACTTTTAACGTGACCCATTATAACAGTTTTCCCGTTCAAGCCATCTGATATTTGCAAAAAGCAATGGCAGATATGTGCTTCATCTTGGAAACTTCTGTTGCTATACCGATTTTGAGTATATGTAGCACATATAAAAAGATTGGTACTTGTTGAGACTTTTCTGCTGCGCAGATGGACTAAAGTAGCCAACCCCAATGGCACTCCCCTAAAAGGCTTCAGATCCCATTGGTGGGTAGCGCCCACTTTGGGAACCTATGGACTAAAACAATTCGGACTTCTAAACACTAATTGATTGAAGTTTAAACTCCATGTTTTACTGATGACATGATGACGGTCTCATTTACTATTGGCTGTTTCTAAATTGGTAGTTACGGCCTTGCTTAATTGATCATGATCATGCTCTGAAATGCTACTTATGGGTGCATGGTTTACGGTTTGGGCTTTCGGCCATGTAGTTGCGGGCTTGTTCCATTGAATTGCTCTGAACTGTTGCAAATTTCAAGCCTGCAGACTTACGGCCGGTTTAAAGGCAACACTGACATTTGCAACAGTTACAGAGCGATTCAATTTAATAAACCCGCAACTACCTGGCCGAAAGCCTAAACTGTTAACCATGCATTTCAGAGCATGATCATGATCAATTAAGGCCGTAACTACCGATTTAGAAACAGCCAATAGTAAATGAGACCATCATCATTACGTCAGTAAAACATGGAGGTTAAACGTCAATCAATTAGGAATTGTAGCGATTGAATAGCGATTTGCGACTGTAACATTTATGGGCTTGAAAGATCAAGAGTTACGATTTTGACAAGGGATTTTGAGCCTGTATCCCGCAAATCGTTTGCTGGTAGCTAAAAGAAGCCAATTGAATAGCAAATTATTTTATGGGCAACATTACGGGCCCAAGTAACTAACAATTTCTCAATTGAATGGATGCCATGGTGTCTTGGGCACATTAATATATGTGCATGAAAAAGAAGTCTACCAACCTTAAGAGTTAAAAGTATTACTTTGCATGACTTTATATCATAAGGGATATAAAGGGATATAAAGTCATGCAAAGTCATGGAAAAAGCATTGTAATGTACAAAACATCTTTTTAAATATATGTCTGAAAATTTGAGGATTTCCTTGTTTTTTAATTGTAATAGAAGGTTACACATATTACTGGGAAGCCAAGTTATAATTATCGGAAAGTTGGAACAAACAAAGACAACCTTCTAAAGCACCTGCCCCAGGCCTTTAATAGTAATTATTTTTACAGAAAACTAAATCATTGCAATCATTCTAGGCAATCAAATGCTAGTGATTAATGATTCAGTGGCTAAGCTAAGTAATAATACTGAATCTTTTTTTTTATTTTTCCCTGACAAAAATTATAAATACATTATGTTTATGTACCAGAATAGAGAGCTTTAACTGTACTTGGTTGACTTAAATATTAGCTATTTTATACGTTGGATCAGGGGTGTAGGAACTGGATGGGGGGCGGCGACAAATCTCTACCAGGTTAAATGAATTGGGGACAAAAATAAAAGCAAAATTATGGAGTATGTATGTATTTCTCATAAACGTTTTGACCCATAATTACATAATATATATAGAAGCGCGAAACTCCGTGTTAATGGAGGTGCAAACGCTCTATTACAAAGAATTCAGAGGCACTTTTAAGGGCATATAATTTGGGCTATTATAGCCTACCCCTCGAACTGACAAAGACCCTCAGTAACTTAGTTAAGAGGAGACAGTTAACGCTTTACAAACAGCATGTCAGTTGTGTATGTATACAGATACACTAAGGGAAAGCAGCGTTGCTGCATACAGTAATTAGTATTTGTATCAGACTCTATGACACTCCCATATGAGGCTGAGCATGTACATTCTTGAAACACCAAGATAACTCTACCACTAATAGGTGCTTCATATCATTTGCCAGCAATCTATATTAATATTGTATATATATATATATATATATACCTATGGGATTTATCTATAGCTCTTGAATCAGTGAGCAGTTGCCCTTTTATACACTCTGAGGAATTATCTGTGTAACCACACTCTAAGAATACTATATAACAGAGTGGCAATAGTGGTCACAAGAGTCATTGAAGGAACCAGTTTTCACAGTGTTTTTAAATTTCTTTTAAATTCTTTTAATCGACGTTGTTTCTTCACTAATAAAAATTCTCTAATACTATATGATTATGATTAACCCAATGTTGTCCTCACATTTGAATTTGTAGTGTCAAGCACTAATGGGTTTAATTCCCTAAGATATTACTTGTTTATTTATATATATATATACACAATACATATTTACATATTGTGATGGTGTGTCCCCAGAGGGCAGTAGAGAGCCCTTCAAGACTTCTTCCCAGGAGTGAGATGGTTAAGAAGATCCTTAAAAACCTTGGCTGTGGCTGCAATCAAGAACTGCGGGTGCTTCCAAGTGGAGAGTTGTTTGACAGAGCTGGAGTGTTGTGGAAGTGTGCAGGGCCGCCGTCAGAGGCCGCACTGAAAAATAATGGACCAAAGCCAGAAAAGAAAGCCTACAGATAAGAGGAACAGAAAGTCCCTGAATGCGATGACCGAAGGAGGGATCTGCTTTGGAAAGAGAGGCCGAGATACAGAGCCTGAGAGAGAGGTGAGAGGGAAAGACACCACTGCTACCTATGTTTGGACTGTATGTTTGCATTTCTATGTAAGACAGTAAGGGAACTACAGTTTAGTTATGCAGGGCTTCAAGGAGAAGCTAGTATTTATTTTCTGTTCGGTTTATTTTCTGTTGTATGCTGACAAATAAAGAGCACAAATCTGCTAAGCATTTAAAGGGCTCCTGTTTTCTCCATTTTGGTGCTGGATATTAGGGCATGGATCCTGAGAGTGACAGTGAATCTGTCACAATATATATACACATATATACTGTATATATATATCTAAAAGAAAAAAACATATATACTATATATATATATATATATATATATATATATATATATATACTAGCGACTTGCACGTCAAAAAATGACGGCAATTTGATGTATATGTTTGTGAAGTTGTTTAGTTATTTAAATATATTTTTGACCCTTGTAAGTATTGTGATATGAACATGTATTTTTGTAAAACGTTGATGTAATGGTTTTTTAAAATGAAATTTGTATCTGAAGAATTGTTCACTTTAATATACATAGAATCCAGAGAAAAGTAAAAAGACTTTTTGAAACGTGCCGAATTTTAACATGAAGTTTAAAATATATGTAAGCAATAACCTTGAAAGTATATATTTTTAAAATTGAACTTTATTTTTTATGTAACTTTGGAATTTTTGCAAAACATTTGTGTAATTTTGAACATTATAAACAGGAACATAGTAAATACATTTTGTAACATAATTTTGAATTAAAAGTATTAACATTTGAATGTAAAAACAGTTTAACTTTAAATTAATCAGTATTAACATGCAATTTGTATCAGAATAGTTGTTAAGTTTAATATACATTGAATGTAGAGGAAGGCATACAGTAAAAACTCTCCTTAAACCGTACGTAATTAAAGTAATTCATTACTGAGCACATAAACTGGCGATAAACATTAATGTAGGTAGTAATCTTAAGATAACAGAGAATATTTACACTTAACTATTGACTTAAAAGGTGCTTGAGCTCTTAACATGAACTTTGTAATATGTTGAATGAAATAACTTGAAAATATTGTTTTTAAACTTGTAACATTAGAAACATTAACATAGTGACTTAACATTTTAACATAATTTTTACTAACAATGCAAGGCAAGTATTTTGTGAGGCGAATCATTCATAAACAGTACTTCCATTAATTATGACTGAATTAAACAACCAATTGTTATGTATTTTGGAATGCTTTTAAAAAATGTTGGCATCTTTAATTTGTATCCTTCAAAGTTATAGTACTTCATAGTAGACAATGTTTTTAGTAAAAATACGTCCATCTTCTAATAAATCACCTTGACTTTCATGGTTTTCAATGTAAACTTTAATAGCCTGTGGATTTTTGCAGCGTGACAACGCAACGTACAATTGACCATGTGCAAAAACTGGTTCTTCCAAGTAAATACCCACAGATTAGAAAATTTGAACTTGTGATTTATTAATGGTCATGGCAAATGCCATAATAATGGGAAATTGTCTTCTTTGAAGTATAAAAGGGAGACTACTTTCACTTGGTGCTAAATCTATTCTTGGTATGAAAACTCTCTCTCCTTTATGGGTCCCAGTTAAAATTTCAGCATCTATAAAATGGTCCTTTAATTGTTGAACAATTAATCTTGTGCCATTGCATAGGCCTTTTTTAGGGTTCATATTTCGCAGTAACATGATAATTGCACCTTTCTTTAGCTGCAAAATATGTGGTGGCATTCCAGAAGGAGTTAAAGAGTTAATGAATTCAGTTGAAAAGTTTGCCTGACTTTCATTGTCATCAGCAAGTACAGAATCAGCACTGTGATAATTTCTTTGTGGTGCATTAATTTTTTTAAGATTTCATTATTGAGTATTAATGCATCTTTATTTTTACACGTCAGTATAACTTGGTTGGCAAGCTCGGAATATTCTTCGTTATTTATGCTCCCTTCAAATATAGCCAATATAATATCTTGTTGACAAATCATATGAGATGGGATCTCTACAGTGTCGTCAGGTAAATGTAGTATTTTTTCTGTTCTGCCTTCTCCAATTTTAATAAGCCAATCATTGAAATCAGTTTGGCCTTCTGATCTCATATTTTGTTGCAGTTGAAGATGGGTAAAATGTTTCCATACTGTACTTGACTTTATACATGTTTCAATAATGTCTGTTCGATTTCCATGTACAACGACAGGTAATGTTTGTCTAAAATCGCCACCCAACAACATTACCTTTCCACTAAATGGAAAAATATTATCCATGACTTCACGAAGCAAACGGTCAATACATTGGAGGGCATAGCATGACATCATTGTGGCCTCATCTATTATAATTAATTTACATTTCTTCAATTTCTTTGCTTGTAAGGATGTCATGCGAATATCTGACACAGAATTTTCTAAAATAGGCACTGGCAGTTTAAATCCACTACGAACAGTTCTTCCACCTTCTAATAAAAGTGCAACAATTCCAGTAGTGGCAAACGCCATTGCTATTTTTCCTTGTGCTCGTACTGAACTCATTAATAAATTGTACAAATATGTTTTCCCTGATCCGCCAGGTCCATCAAGATAGAAATAACGCTCTGTCACCATGTCATCATCTATAGCATTGTTAATGGCATGAAATGCTTGCAATTGTAGTGTATTTAAAGTTGCAAGTCTTTCTTCTGTTCTTTCTGCTTGTAGTTGAATGTCATAGTCTTCAAAGTTAATGTCATCTATAAGACCTGGATCAGGCAAATTAAAACTTGCACAACTTAATCCATGAGTTAAAAAGACTTCTTGAATTTCCATTAACGCTTTTAAGTGTGCAATGGGTTCATTGTATCGTCGCATAAAGTCTTCAGCCATATTACTTTTAAAAGTCTCCCACAAAGCTAATGCATTTGGAGCATTTGAGAAGATACAAATAAAAGCAAATTGTTCTCTCATCTGTCGTGGCATTTGACATTGTGCTGCTTCTTCTAAACATCTTTCCCACTCTGTATCATCAGCGAGTAAGTTTCTATGTCTTGCAGCTAAATGGAATGATTCATATACAATGTCATTAACAGTTCTTAATTGTTCAAAACTTTGTGCTCCTGGAACATTTAAAAGTAATATCCGTAAGCAAAAACGTTCAACATCTCTTGGACTGACTGTGAAAATTCGTGGAATTATTTTATTGCCTCTGGTTTTTCTTGCTCTCCATAATCCATTCACAAAAACATAGTGATATGGAATTTCAATATATAAGTATTGTGTTGCTTCAGCATCAGTGGAATTTAATGCAAACCATGCAGTTAGTGTAGTGTGACGATCTTCACTTTGGGCCAATGCATTCATTTCATTTCCAGCATGGAAATAGACTAAATGTCGTTGTGGCAAATGTACTGCTAACCTATATACTGCATGTGATCTATCATGCATTTCAAATTTTGAAAGCCGCTTCTGGCGCACTGACATAGCGAGCATCTACATGAGATGCAAGTTCATCATGTACTAACTCACTACTTTCAGGGTTGTCTGCACTTTTGACGACTACAGTAGCTGCATCGTAACCTTTGTAAATATATTTGTAGACATATTTAATGGATTTGATGGAAGTGCAGGCTTCTACGTTGATGTGGGCGTTGTACTTCATGAGTAAATGTGGATTGTAGGGTACTACATATCTATCGTCCACTTTTTTTCCACGAATAATGGCACTATCTCCTTCTCTTCTTTTATAAAGTGGATATCCATCACAATTTGCATATGTTTTGTCTCTATAATCTTTTGGAAAATCTTTTGAACATTGATTATTTTCCATACATGGTGATTGTGGATTAAGGTCTCCACAGGGTCCATGAATCATGCGATGAGTAACAATCTCATATAGTCTACCATATAGTTCTGGATCTGGTAGTTCAGCAACTATGACTGCATCCACTTTGTCCGAAGTATCTAATTTATCTTTCTCTTGAAGTATTATGAGAAGATGTGCATGTGGAAGGCCTCTTTTTTGAAATTCAATGGTATATACATAAGCAAGACATTTGCCAAATAAGTGATTTATAGTGAAGTCACGTATTAATTCATTTAATTTGATCTTAAAAACTCTGGCTACTAAATCTGGTCGATCTGAAGCACTTTGTCCAAGAAGTAGATTTTGATTAATTTCTGGCCATTGTGGATTACATGTAAATGTCACAAATAAATCTGGTTTTCCAAATTTTGTCACAATAGCCATAGCATCATTGTATCTTTCTCTCATATTTCGAGGAGATCCTTGAAAGGAAGATGGTAAAATGATGGCTTTGCCAGCTGTCATGTCTCTGCTTGTAGCCACGTCAGCAACATAGTCCATGAGTCCACAATATTGTTCTACACATAGTTTATCTTGTTGATATTTTATAAAGTTTAAATTATTTGCCTCAACTTGCAAATATGAATCAATAATCCATTGTTGTGTTAGTTTCCCACCACATAAAATTGGATTAAATTCATCTCTAATGGCAATTTGAGCAACTTTAAATTCAAGCATAGAAACATTATTTCGGATTCTGGCTTTAGCATTTGGGTAACTGGGAAGGGTTAATTTTGGTTGCCAACCTGCTTCTCCATGTGGGAAAAAGATGGGATATGTCATTGGATCTAAATTTGGACTTAAGATATTAATATTAATAAATGGTTGCTCCTCATTTCTGGGATATACTCTAATGTCTCTTTGAAATGGTGGTTCTCCTTCATCATTCTGAAAGACCATTGCAACCTCATTTGATGTTGGCAAGTTATAACGACGTTTATCAGTATGTCTGTCTCTTTTAAGCACCATATTAACCTTTGGCATGGGTAATTGATGTCTTTGTGCATGAAGTAGTTGTTCATTTTCTACTTCTGCCAATTTTTTGTAAGCTTTACTGTAGGGATTGTTGTCCATAATGTTATTTAGCTCTATAAAAACACTGGGTAAGCATTTTTTATTTTCTTCCATCTGCATACGTTGGTCAACAGCTTCCATTGTATCTAGGACATATAGTTGAGCGAATTTTCTTTGCTCTCCTTCCTCTGGATGTAAATGTGAAGTCCGATGATAAATTTGTCCTTGGACTTTAAAACAGTAAGGACCATGTCCTGGTACATTAGCAGCCAATGTTGCCCCCATAGATGCAAATGATATGGCACTATTGTAGGATCTTATGTTTGTCTTAAAATTTTTGTAATTTGGAAAAGTAGGTTCAGTCATAATATTTTGTAAATAGGTTGGAAATTGTTTCCTTTGTGGAAGTTTGAACTTTCCTTTTGGACAACAACTAATAAATTGTCCATCTCTGGGTCTCTCCTGTTTAAAATAATAAGCCTCACAAAATTGACATTGAGTAGTCATGTCCCCACAACTATGAACCTCTACTGCTAAAGACTTCAGTAAAGGACAATTTGCAAAGCATATCGGATGTTGACTTTCATATTCATCAGATGAAAAGTCATGAAATGTTTCAACAACAGGTTCTAAATGTTTAGTTTTTTTCGTGGATTTTCTTGGTATATGTTGTACTTGTTTGGTTGAAATGTCCTGTAAGTTTTTAGTAAGAGTTTGTAAATGCTTTGTTTTTGTAGTTGCTTTTTTTGGTCTGTCTTGACTGGTATCTTGTAAAATGTCATCTGATGTTTTAGGAACAGTTTGTAAATGCTTTATTATCTTTTTATTTTTTTTGGTTGTATCTTTCATTTTTGCAGCTGATATTCTTTTATTTGCAAGTCTTTTGCGTTCTTTTTCTCGTCGAATTTCTTTCTTCTCCGGTGTCTGCTGGGCGGCCCATCTCTCTTGTCTTTCTCTAGTTTGACGTCTTTTCTTCTCTTCTTTGGTCTCGTTATCAGCCATATTAATCTGTAAAGGAAAAAAAATAAATGTAATTGTGTATATTTAAATTTGTAATTCCTGTTAAAGATTCTTGTGCACAATTGGTGAAATCAAAGGCAAATCATTAATGTATCATTTCTATTTAGTTAAATTTATCATTCCTGTCCTCACTGGCTAAGAATTTGGACAATGGAATACTGCTGTAAATAAGCATGTAACATATTTTTTTTAAATAATGGTTTTATTTATTAAAAACGTTGTTTGTGGATAGATATTTACCACTGCAAAACTTCTTTGCTAAAAAAAAAAGTGATGTGGTTATTGAGCTATGTATTGCATAGTAGCAATTTAAATAAAATAAGGGAGATAGTAAATTAATTATTTTATTTTTCTGTTGACACGGATGCAACTGAAAGCAGTTTCTTTAGTTTTATACTTTAGTACTTATTATACTTTACCTTGGTTGAAGTGTGATTTAAATCCGAATGTTTGTTGGTCCTCGGTTCAAAATCGTTGTCCAATGGTGTGGTCCTCTGTTGGAAGTCCTCGTCCGATGGTGTGGTCCTGTGGCGATAGCCCTCGTCCGATGTTGTGGTCCTGTGGCGATAGCCCTCGTCCGATGTTGTGGTCCTTTGGTGAAAGTCCTCGTCCGATGGTCTGGTCCTGTGTTGAAATTCCTCGTCTGCTGGTCTGGTCCTGTGTTGAAATTCCTCGTCTGCTGGTCTGGTCCGAGTCCTCGTCCGATGGTCCGGTCCTGTGGAGAAAGTCCTCGTCCCATTGTCTTCACGCAGTATCTGTTGTAATATAAAATAGAAAATGTTGTTTGAGTGAAATGTCTTTTAAATAATTTAAAAATTTATGAATTTGGCTGTATTTTATCAGTTATGGTTATTTTTTTCTATCTTTTTTTTTTTTTTACTTTCTGTACAATCCCACGACTTTTGTTATTCTTATTTAAGGTTCTTAGTAAGGCTTGTGGGTTGTGATATATTAAATAAGAATATAAATTTATTTTGCTATGTGTTTATGTTATTTTTTGTACAATCCTGTTTTGTGCACACCACTTGTGGTATACTTATTTAACCTTTATTGGGATGCTTATAGTTAGTGAAACATGAAATAATATAATTAATGTAGTTTGCTATGTGTTTGTGTTAGTTTTTGACAATCCTGTTTGGTGCGCACCACTTGTGCAAAAGTTATTTATTCTTGATTGTACTGGTTATAGGTTGTTAAACATTAAAGAAGAATGTTAATGTAGTTTCCTATGAGTTTGTGTGATTTTTTGTACAATGCTATTAGGTGCGCAACACTTTTATTATTCTTATTTTTGCTTCTTTGTAAGGCTTATAGGTTGTTAAACATTGAATAAGAAATTGTGTTTTGTGTGTAGCAGTTTGTGTCTCATTCAATTGCGATTTGGCTAATTGAATCGTGCCCTAAATAAGCACATAGCATATTTTTTTAAATAAGTTTTTAGTCATTTAAAAACTTTATTTTGTATATATTTTTAGTAACTAAAAACTTCTTTTCAAAAAATTGTTATGTTGTTATTTAGAGCCCTATTCAATTGGGCAAATTGCAATTGAATGAGGGCCTTTGTGTGTACCATATGTTGCATAGTTTGCCCCTCATTCAATTGCATTTTTTACAATGTAATAGTACTCTAAGGCCGTCATTGAATTGCAATGTTGAAAATTGAATAGGGTTGTAAATAAGCACATCACATATATTTGTTAAAATAGAATAAGGGCCTAAAAGTGCTTATTTATAGCCATATTTAATTGTCCAAAATAGCAATTGAATGAGGGCCTTTGGTTACTGCATTTGTTATATTGTGAGCTCCTCATTCAATTGTGTTTTGGCCAATGGAATAGAGCTCAATATCAGCACAGAGCATATTTTTTTACAGAATTTTGTATTTAGTGAACTTGTATCCAAAAGCAACGTGTTCACAAAATAAAAAGTTCCTTTAAAAAATATGCTCTGTGCTTATATAGAGCCCTATTGAAATGGGCAAATCACATTTGAGTGAGGCCCTTGGCCATTAAAGATATATAGGTCCTCATTGAATTGCAATTTTGCCAATTGAAGAGGGCTCTATATAATCACATAACATATTTATTGAGCAAAGTTTTTAGTTATTGAAAACCTTGATTGTGGTTAGAAGTTCAGTAACTAAAAAGTTCTGTATAAAAAATATGTTATGTGCTTATATAGAGCCCTATTCAATTGAGGAAGTCGCAATTGAATAAGGCTCATGGTTCTTTCTTGTTTATACTTAATACTTTACCTTTATTGAAGTTTGGAATGACAGACGGTCCCCTCCTGCCAATCTTAATGCGCCGGTCTTCTTGTAGTGTCTGTTTGAAAAAGAAAGTGAAATAGTTATTTGTATATTTATAATTTTTCATCTAGCAAAGCATGGCCTTTTGAGCATGTAATATCTTGTTATATCTTACCTCTTCTTCTTTGTTGGTGTTCTTTAAAAGGGATTGTGCTTCACAGTGCACGGTGCAAATTGTTGAGAGACGCTATTGATGCAGAGTCTGTTTGAATATTCAAAGAAATAAAAAGATTCAGCTTTATATGATCTATTGAATTGAAGTAAATGAATGTCATTTAAATATAGTTCTGTAATTGTTTTCAATTGACCTTATTTTTTGTTGGGGGCTACACACATATGTCACATACATGAAGCACATTCCATAGTTTAATGTAATTATTTTGTGTACGTGTGACATATCAGTATACATGACTCATATTTAAATGGTTAAATTAACCTTATATTTTTTTTTTCCAACACACATAAATGTGTGTGTGTGAGATGTAACTATAGATGATACACATATATGTGCGTGTGACATATCAGTATACATGACATATAATGTCATTTAAATGTAGTTGTTTACTGATTTTGTTTTAAGCTAATTTTGTTGCAGTGGCAATACACATAAATGTGCGTGTGACATGTCACTATACATTATACACATATATGTCCGTGTCACATGTCACTATGAATGGGCAATACACAGAAATGTGTGTGTCACATGTCACTATACATTATACACATATATGTCCGTGTCACATGTCACTATGAAGGGGCAGTACACATAAATGTGTGTGTCACATGTCAATATACATTATACACATATATGTCCGTGTCACATGTTACTATGAAGGGGCAATACACAGAAATGTGCGTGTCACATGTCACTATACATTATACACATATATGTCCGTGTCACATGTCACTATAAAGGGGCAATACACAGAAATGTGCATGTCACATGTCACTATACATTATACAGATATATGTCCGTGTGACATGTCACTATGAAGGGGCAGTACACATAAATGTGTGTGTCACATGTCAATATACATGATACACATATATGTCCGTGTCACATGTCACTATGCAGGGGCAATACACATAAATGTGCGTGTCACATGCCACTATACATTCTATACATATATGTGCGTGTCAGATGTCACTATACATTATAGACATATATGTGCGTGTCAGATGTCACTATACATTATAGACATATATGTGCGTGTCACATGTCACTATACATAAACCTCTGTTTAATATTGAATTATGTTTTTTTGTTGTTTTGTTAAATGAACCGTATTTTTTTTTTGAGCCTATACACATAAATGTGCCATATATGTCACTACATAAATCCAATTTTTTTTTTAATTTGTTTGACCTGTCCTGATAATAAAATGTAATATATTATAGCTTACCTCTCAGTTGTAATTTGCACAATGCAAAGTAGTAAATTAGTAAAGAATTGTCTTCTCAAGTAAAAGCAGCAGTTATCTCAGAAGTCACTCCGTTGATCACCTGAGGAGAAATGTATTTTTTTGTTTGAAATAGGCAGTATTTATAAACTTGTAGAAAGTTCTGGAAAGTGAGACCGTTAGAACGCAATACGCATGCGCTATTTGCGTTCCAGCTTACAATTTGCGTTCCATCCGCCATTTTCTGCGTATTACTGTTCAAAATGGTGTTTAATATGATTGTGATACGTTTCGCATAGTATGTGTTTCATTATTGCGAGTAAGTGTAGTGTAGTTACGTCTGAAGCCTCGTTTTCGTTTTGTTCGTCGGCCATTTTTTTCTGTCGCTTAGCGATGGTATTAGTGTCTAAAGTGTTTTATTTTGATTTAAATGTAGGTGTAACTTGTTTTTTTGAGGTGCTGGCTGGTTCCTCTTGCTGTAGGTAAGCTTTTTATGTGTTTGTTGTGTGTCTTTCTTAAGTTTTAAATGTTTGTATGTCGGCGTGTTGCGTCCGATGTTTGCGAAGTCGTAATGTGTGGTAACGTGTCTCATATGGTGTTTGCGTGTGTAGCCTCGTTTTCGTTTTATTCGTCGGCCATTTTTTGTGTCGCTTAACAAACTATTTAGTGTCTAAACTCTTTTATTTTGAGTGCAATTAAGTTGTAAGTTGCATTTTTGAGGTCCTGGGTGCTTCCTGTTTGTGTAGGTAAGGTTTTTATGTATGTGCTGTGTATATGTATTGTGTTTTTAATTTTGTAATGTTCGCGAGTTGCGAGGCCGTAATGTGTGTGAACGTGTGTCGTATGTTGTTTGCGAGTGTCGTAATGTGTGTGAACGTGTGTCGTATGTTGTTTGCGAGTGTCGTAATGTGTTGCGACGTGAACTTGAACTTTTTTTTAAATTTTGCAAGGGTCGCAGTTGCTGCAACTGAAGACCTCGCTTTGCGAGGTCCTCAGGTGCTGGCAGGGAGCGCCTGCGGCACTCCATGCCAGCAACTGAGAACCTGAGGGCCGCGGGCTCGCTAGTAATTATTCTTTACTGTGGGCTTCCATTTTCATTTGCCAGATGATTCTGCTTCTACTTTCTTAGAAGGACGTGTCCTTGTATGTTATCAAGCTTTTAATTAATTTTGTTGAAAGTACTGGTAATTGTTGCTGCAATATTGCCATTGGGCTCATTTTTTGGGTGGAAGTTTCAAGTGGAGCTCATCTTAAGATTATTGCAATTACCTGTTTTACCAACTATTATCTATGGTGCCTTCTGCATACGGCCAGATTTGCATCCGAGGTGCTTATGTACTTTAATATTAATGTTTTTATAAATTAGCCCATATAACTCTAAATGATGAGCTGTAGATAAACTATGTACTATTGTTTTTGTTTAGTCATTCAGTCATGTCTGACTCTCCATACCACTATGGAGCACAGCAACCCAGGCACATTTGGTTGTGCATATCCATAAGGTTTTCTTGTCAAGGATACAAGAGTGGGTTTTCAGTTCCTTCTCCAGTTGTCTGTCCTCTCTGCTATGACCTGCCCATCTTGGGTGAACCTACATGGTGTGGCTCACAGCTTCATTTAAGTGCACAAGCTCTTTCACCAAGACAAGGTAGCGATCTAGAAGGGGAAAGTGTGTATGTATAATTAAATAGCACTTTATACATTTAAGCACTAAGCACTTTGATATATCTCAATACTGGCAAAAGGAAAAGATTCTAGGTCACTTTATACAAATTAAAGTAGTTCAGAAGAATATATGTATACTGTTATAATAATAAACAATACTATTGTTATGGATAACAATGGAACCTCAGCTTAAAGGCATATAATAGTTTCATGGATAAATACATTTCAGCAATACTTAAGCAAAAGGCAGCTTATGTGTATGCATCACATCTCATTAAAATTTGTATTTTTATTAATATCTAAAAATCCCTCTAATGATTACGTTGACACATCCAGGAGGTGTCTAGCTGACCCCCCCCCCCCCCCCCCAATCAGCATGCAGCGACAGTGGAGCAATATGAACCCCCTATTTACCTGCTGTTGCTTGCTCAGCCAATCGCCTTGTAGCTTCCTGTCTGTATGTCAGCAGCAATACATACCGTGCCTTGCAAAAGTATTTACCCCCCTTGGCTTTTTTCGTGTTTTGTTGCCTCACAACCTGGAATTAACATGGGTTGTTTGAGGATTTGCATCATTTAATTTACAAAACATGCCACAACTTTGAAGAAGTTTTTTTTTTTTATTGTGAAGCAACAAATAGGACAAAATAACAGAAAAAGTCAATGTGCATAACTATTCACCCCCCTAAAGTCTATACTTTGTAGAGTCACCTTTTGTGGCAATCACAGCTTCAAGTCACTTTGGATAAGTCTCTATGAGATTGCCACATCTTACCACTGGGTTTTTATGCCCATTCCTCTTTTCAAAACTTCTCCAGCTCCCTCAAGTTGGATGGTTTGTGCTTGTGAATCTTTAAGTCTGACCACAGATTTTCTATTGGATTGAGGTCTGGGCTTTGACTAGACCATTCCAACACATTTACATGTTTCCCCTTAAACCACTCAAGTGTTGCTTTAGCAGTGTGTTTGGGGTCATTGTCCTGCTGGAAGGTGAACCTCCGTCCTAGCCTCAAATCACGCACAGAGTGGGACAGGTTTTGCTCAAGAATATCCCTGTATTTAGCACCATCCATCTTTTCCTCAACTCTGACCAGTTTCCCAGTCCCGGCTGCTGAATAACATCCCCACAGCATGATGCTGCCACCACCATGTTTCACTGTGGGGATGGTGTTCTTTGGTGTTCTTTGGGTGATGTGATGTGTTGGGTTTGCGCCAGAGATGGTGTTTTCTTTGATGGCGGAAAAGTTCAATTTTAGTCTCATCAGACCTGAGCACCTTCCTCCATACATTTTGGGAGTCTGCCACATGCTTTTTCGCAAACTCAAAATGTGCCATTTTGTTTTTTGCTGAAAGTAATGGCTTTCTTCTGGCCACTCTGCCATAAAGCCCAACTCTATGGAGCGTACGGCTTATTGTCGTCCTATGTACAGATACTCCAGTCTCTGCTGTGGAACTCTGCAGCTCCTCCAGGGTTACCCTAGGTATCTGTGCTGCCTCTGATTAATGCCCTCCTTGCCCGGTCCATGAGTTTTGGTGGGCGGCCGTCTCTTGGCAGATTTGCTTTTGTGCCATGTTCTTTCCATTTGGTTATGATAGATTTGATGGTGCTCCTGGGGATCATCAAAGATTTGGATATTTTTTTTATAACCTAACCCTGACTTGTACTTCTCAACAACATGTCCCTTTGGAGATCTTCCTTGGTCTCCATGGCAGTGTTTGGTTAGTGGTGCCTCTTGCTTAGGTGTTGCAGCCTCTGGGGCCTTTCAAAAAAGGTGTGTATATGTAAAGACAGATCATGTGACACTTAGATTGCACACAGGTGGACATCATTTCACTAATTATGTGACTTCTGAAGGTAATTGGTTGCACCAGAGCTTTTTATGGGCTTCATAACAAAGAGGGTGACTCTATAAACACATGCCAATTTTCTGTTTTCTATTTCTAAAAAATAGATTTATGTATATATTTTTCTCATTTCACTTCACCAACTTAGACTATTGTGTTCTGATCCATCACATAAAATTCAGATTAACAAAACATTGAACTTAAGGCTGTAATGTAACAAAATAGGTAAAAAGTCAAGGGGGGGGGGGGTGCATACTTTTGCAAGGCACTGTAGCACATATCAGTGATACACTACATATCCCAAGCTGCTTTACAGCACAAACAGGAGCCCAGGAGTTTAAATTAAATGTTTCAGCTAACCTGATTGGCCAAAACAAATCATTTAAAATGTAATGCTAATTTAGCCTTAGTTTTGAGGGTGTTAGCCCTACTATGCAGCTGTCAGAAATAACAACACATTTTGCTGACTTCAATGTAAGTGTTTAAATGTTAATTTGAGGATTTTTTGATGCAATTTTGTTTTGCATACACTACTAATTCTCCTCTATCAGATGCATTTATAATGCATCTCACTTAGGTATGCATTTAAAGGAAATTTCTGATATTTTCACGCCCTGAATTTGAATTTATTATCAGCGTCGGTACAAAATGTTTAATCTTTTAATTCATTTTTAAATAAAAGTTAAGTTTTAAAAGGACTTTCCCTTTGGAGATTGTATAGGAAGATGTGTGCTCTATTAGGAGATATTTTTTCTCTTTTTTTGAATACAGAGTTAGATCTGCATATATAATACACACATTTGTATGTCCATGCCTTGAATTCTCATAGTGCAATGGAGATATTTTATTTGTTCAAATTCTGTGCTAAATATACAAATACTGCATTAAAAAATGCTTTTATTCTGTTATCTTGCATACTGCTAATGTATATTTTCCAACGTTTGTTTTTTCTGAAACTATAGTGACCCTTAACACCTCAATATGCTGTAGATAATAAACACAAATACATACACACATATATTACTTTGTGGTCATGCATGTTTCTCACAGACTGACCCCAAGTACATTGTATGGTAAAACAATTCAAAACACGGCAAAACACTACAACTTACATTTAGCTCTTGTGGCCTTTTGGTTCATGTGAAAGACATTAAGACACTTTCATCATTGCAGCTCTTTAGAGACCTTAGACATACTGTGGAGTAAAAGGGAAACATTATTTTAGCTCGGGAGCTGGATATGGATGCCAAAAAAATAAATGCAAGAAAAATTCAAAGGGAAGAAGGTGCTAAGCCTTTTAAAACAAGAATTGGCCAGGGTCATCCACGTCTGCCTTTGTGCTTAAAATTAAAATGACGGCTTCTATTAAGGAAAATGTAGCTCTGTTTGCATTTTATGTATTATTTATTCCACAAAAGGTGTATGTGATGAATGGAATGGTTACTAAAATTTAACGTTTCCACTGAGTATCGTTATGAAAGAAAACCTTTCTACCGGACTTATAAAGGCTATCAAGCTGTTAGTTGAAACTTTCTATTTAAAAATGAGTGGCACGATTCAGCTACCACTTTGGAACTTTAGAAATGTTATTGTAACTTCCTATTTCTTTTTATAAACCTCTCTGCTGTAGAAATAGACTAAATTAGCAATTAAAAAAAAAGAAAATGCTCATGAGATATTATATATGTAACATGCCAGCTGGATGACCATTTCCTTTCACTTCAGGTTTCTAATGCATGGATTTATGATATGTGTCCAAATGGGAGGCAAAACACAATATTGTTGCAACTCTATGAAAATGTAAAGGTATTGACTAATGATTTAGTGCAGATCCATCAGTACATAGATTAGAGACGTAGAATTATTTATCATTAAGGACATGAATTGGTTACTGAAACTACCTGTCAGTGTTCATTTAAGACAGGGCTGCAGAACCTGTATCCCGAGTACAAGATTCAACCCTTTTGCTGTTTGTATGTGGGCTCTGGCATGTTATTGTTTAGCATGTATTCAGCGTTTTACTTTGGTGAATCCATTGCTACCTCTCATATTCACACAAGCTGCTGGTTAACCACCAAACCCATATCATCTGCGGGCTTCATGTCTTACCCTGTAGTAGCAAGTCATGTTGCCAGGGTAGGACACTTCATTATTAACGAGAAAGAAGCATGATATGATTTTGTCCTTGATTTAGAATCCCTGTCTCTCTGTTGCCTACCAACAACTCTATCCTCTTGCCATGTCATATGGAGAGCCTGCTGCACGCCATGACCTTTTGCCTGCCTCTTGCTTGCTGTAAGCCCCAACCTTTTGCCTACCTCTTGCATGCTGCCTACCTCTTGCCTGCTGCCCCAGTAGTAACATACAGATGTGAGAGTTGGATAATAAAGAAATCTGAGCGCCGTGGAATTGACACCTTTGAATTGTGGTTTTGGAGAAGAATGGACTGCAAGAAGATCCAATAAATCAATACTCCCGGAAATCAAGACAAACTGTTCACTATGATCATGAGGCTGAAGCTCAAATATTTTGGCCATATTATGAGACGGCAGGATTCCCTAGAAAAGACTCCGATGCTGGGAGAGATTGAAGGCACAAGAAGAAGGGGGCGACATTGGCGGAGATGGATAGATGAGGTCCTTGAAGCAATGAACATGAAATTGATGGAGATTGATGGAGAGATGCACCTGGCGTGCTGTGGTCCATACTGTAGAGTCACGGAGAGTCGTACGTGACTGAACTACTAAACAACAACAATAATGACCTGGACCATTCCCCAGACAAAGAAGCATGTGATGTCTTTCTTAGGAACTGCTGGTTATTGCAGGAATTGTTTTCCTAAACCCCTCACCGACCTGACCTGCAAGAAGAAATTGAAGGTGGTGAGACAGTGTTTAGGGCACTCTACCAAGCCCTAATGTCGTCCCCTGTTTCAGCAAACCCCAAACTACCAGTGGCCCTTTATTGTCCATACAGACACTTCCACCTATGGACATGGGGCCGTACTAAACCAGCTGGATGACACCAGAGCAGAACACCCCCATTGTCTACCTGAGTAGGCACCTGCTACCAAAAAAGTGGCATATTCTGCCATTGAAAAGTAGTGACTGGAAGTGGTGTGGGATCCGAAGAAGCTCCAACATTATCAGATTGCCTTTCCCAGCAAGAAGACAATAATGTCCAAGCTTGGGAATCATCCGGAAGGATCATCCCCTGCACTCGGCTGACTGGAAGGGGACAGTGACTGTCATGATCCCCCTGACCACCAGCCTCTTTGAACTCCTATGACCCCGCATGAGAATAAGCTAATTTTATATTTTTTTAAATATGTTTTTATGTTATGTTGATTACCCCATGTTATGTTGATTCCCCATGTATGTTTACCACTCTTCCTGCCTCACAGTTAATATTCAAACTCTTGCCAGTTTGGCTCCAGACTTAATAAAGTGAGTTATCAGATATCACGGTCTCTGACTGGATGAATATGCATATGGAACAAGATATCTAGAAGACATATCTGTCAAAATCCTCAGAGAAGATAACAGCTGCCCTGGTTCTATGAAACTAGTGAAGTGGATGTTAGGATGTTATGATGCCTTGCCGAAGAAATATTTGAAAATTATTGTATTAGCAATTATAAAAATTTCAGAAGACCCACAAACTATTACAGCATGTTATCAGTTCAAATTTAAATATACATCCATTGTACTTGCCATGGATTCAAACAGCAATAAAAGCAGTTCCAGTAGAGCTTATTTAAAGGTAAAGAAAACTACTATACTGATTGCTTATTTTATATGCTGATCCTATGTTCATATTTTTTAAATGCTGCATCCAAGGAAGGGGA
This sequence comes from Discoglossus pictus, assembly GCA_027410445.1. NCBI lineage: Eukaryota > Metazoa > Chordata > Amphibia > Anura > Alytidae > Discoglossus > Discoglossus pictus. The sequence goes on along the minus strand of CM050163.1, from coordinate 29,165,931 downwards.
TTTTAGAGACATTGGCTGCCTTGGTGAAGGAACCAAAAAGACACCTAAAAGATCTGCTGCGTAGGGTTGTCAATAACAGCCTTATCAAGCCCCACTGAAGAAAGCAGATCTCCACACTACCACAACTGTTGGACGTGCCCCAAGTTGCACAGATTCTGAAATCAAACAAGGATTTTTAATTGCAGGATGTCTTCAGAAATATATACCGTTAGACCCATACATCTTTTTATTATCAAAGCCTTCAGAAATGTTACATAAAAATGACAACATTCTGGTATCTCAAAAACACTGGCTGTGAGGCAAGCTTTGGCTGAGGTCTGGAACCAACAAACTCTCCCTCCACAAATGAAAGTTTTACAAAAGATTAATAAAAATGCTAAAATGGAGAAACTGAGGATATTATTAAAGGGTAATTTAGGTTTATTCTCAAAGAGATAGGATACATGGAAGAACTTTTTGCGTTTGTGATCTCATATAAGATATCTTAAGAGAAATATCTAATGATAGTATCTAATTAAATTTATTGGACGATCAAGGTATATTGTAATCCAATTCTGTTTCGATTTGTTGTATACAGTGGTAGAAAATTTGTTCTATTTTCTTGTAAAAAAAAAAGGATAAAGAAACTAACACAAGATATGTCTGTAACCTTTGAATATTATGTAATTTCCTATTGGAAGGTACACAACTTTTGTATTAAGGAACACAATGTTTATTGTATTGTAAACAGTTAAAAAATATGTATTCCATATTCATAGAGAATTTTGGATCTTGCTAAATTTTTATTATACCTGGTACAGTATACAGTAAGGTAAAACAATTGCAATACACTGAAATTTTGCCCATGTTTCTCTTGTTTTACTCCAACTTAGCATGTTTTTTTCAGATTCATAAGTTTGTATTGTCACGTTGTCTCTGGAGGGATTGTCTATTATCCTACTTAATTCAGCACAATTTGGACCAAATCACAGAAACAATCTCCTAAATGCATGTTTAATTTTTTTTTTTTTAATTTTTGAAATACTTGCACTTTTTACTGAGAAATCAAGTGAAATAAAATCTGTGTTTATAACAGGCTGCCCACTTGCTTTTACATTACCGGAGCCAATCAGGTTGCAGGTGTGTGTGACCCATTTAAGTCAATTTAAGACGGCTAATATTTTCAGGATGAAGTGAACAGATCTCATAATGGTTTGCAAAAAAAAAAGGTTTCTGCTATCTAGCCTTTCTGTAATTTGAACAATGCAGACCAGCTCAGGGGAATTTTTGCTCCACTCTTGTCAGTTCGGTTATCTCCCTGAGTGAGAAAAAAATGTAAAAAAGGCTGTGAATCCTGGAATTGCTTAAACAGGTCAGTAATGAGTTAACTAGTCAGTGCAGTACTGAGTCCCGGGAAAATTGCTACCAATCATTGACTACCTTTCAGACACTATCTTCCTTTTAGATCACTATTACCACACTCTTCAGGTATCTGTTATTAATCATGAAACTGCCAGTAGGCAGGATACACTTTGTATGTAAATAGCCTTAAAACTTTAGATTTTTTAGCTGTTATTAGTGTAATAAAAACTAATAGATAATTTTAACATACAATCTTGTGCTCTTTCACACCACAAAGAGCACTTTTAGTGAGGTAATTCACCCTTTAATTAATATTTTATTATATAGCTTTTGTAATTGTCGTGGTCATGTTTTCAATTTTATCAAAAAGCTCATATCGTAAGCACCTTTTATTCTAGAGTCTAAATTGGTTATTTTCTCTTCACAATTCATTCTCATCATTTCCCCAATTAATTTTGTTGATTTTCTCTGAACCTTATCTAGATCTACAATGCCACTTTTTTTGCTGGTGCCTTAAATTGTATTCCCTGCTCTAAATGAGCTGTTATGATTTATATAGCGACAGAATTATATTTGCTTTCCTTGCTTCTACTCCTCTTAATGTATGCTAATATTTTATTTGCTTTTACTGCTACTGCCTGACATTGAACATTGGTTTTCAACAAATACTCCTAAATTGTTTTATTTCTATTTCTATTTAATTTGCCCTATAGCTGCCCATTCTTCTAATGCAGGCAAGTATATTTGGAGGACAAGCACAGTCTGATTGAATTACCTTCCACAGTGTCCATAGCAAATGTGGATATTATTTTAAGTCATTAAAACACATTAAAAAGGAGAGGACCTTGTGCTGGACCCTGAGGTACCTCTACAGCTCCTGAAATAACTTGAGTCCACCCCACAGTCTAATAAGATTATTAATTAAGTGAAGGAATTATATATAAAAAATATATATATATTGATAACTCAAATACATAGTTAGGGCACACGAATAAAATGTAGTAGGTAGCAACACATAGCAATAATGTGAACCAAGGTACTAAATGGATAAAATTAAATAATAAGGTTGCTCTATATCTAAAAACTTTCAGCAAAATCACTAAACATAGATATCTAATTATATATGATAGTAATATATGAAATCACACACACACAAAAGTAATCATTAATCAACTGTCTAAATATAGTATTAATATCAGCCACAGTTGAAAATGTAAAAAGTTAATTATTACTATTATTGTGACCTGGTGTAACATTCAGTTAATGACATTTTGTAGCGAACATTGTGTATTATCAGCATAATGTATTCAAATACAGGATCTCATAAAGTTATTTTTAGTATTCTATGTGTGGAAAATGGCCCCAGTGATTCATGAACATTGTAGTTATTGGATCCAAGTGGTTCTCACAAAACAAACCCTAGCGTCTCACCTACTCCAGCCACTATGCTTTTGCCAAGCTTAGCCTTTCTCACTTGTGATCCATAAAATAAATCCAGACATAAAAGGGACAGGAAGCCAACAGAGTAAAATTATAACTAAAATAAAAAGACCAAGTAAATATCCATGGAGAGTTCCGTGGCAAATGTAGCTTCACACGTAATTTTTCTTCAGAATGTTATTCTGTTGGCTGCCTGGTCTCCTGGCTGCCAGATTCTCATGTGAACTAAGGTAAAGTTAAGGCCCAGGCTTATTCTGTTGTTTAATGTTAACAAGGAAAGCCTGACCATGGGCCTCCATTTCATGGCTCCCGTAAGAACTGTGACGATCCGGTGGTAGGGGCTATTACTGACCAGGGTCACCTGCTATAGTCTACAGGTTAACTGTCCACAAGGACCATTTGGGTTCTTGGAATTCTCGGCACCCGAACTCTGATATCTGGCTCCTGAATCGGTCAGAGTCTCTCCATCAGGAATCAGCGCTTCCAGGAGTCTCAGTAACATTCCTGTGGTAGTATCCAGGACAAGCTACTTGCAGGGTGGAGATAGGATCAGTCTCACAGCCACCAGGAGCAAAATAAGAGACACATGATTTCTATATGTCTCCAGAAGTAAACTATTTTATTTTAGAAAAATCAGCAAAATTTATAGCAGTTAGATACAGAGGGGGTGTACACAATGTAACAATGAGAGGGTGTGGCAGACAATTACCGGGGATGACCCCATATGGGGTCCAGCAGTACCTTGATAGCTGGCCCCTGAGAACAATAGGGCTACCTTCTAATACACATCCTGCTGTCTCAGTGCCTGAGTGGTCCAGACCTTAGATAGAGTACATGGCAGGTGTGATTAAATTAATTTGCTAACAATGAGGCAGAACAGGTAACAGTACAATAGAGGAGTCTGATCACTGCAGACTCAGCACACCCTGTTTTAACCCCATCATAATCACTCAGTCACATTTTAAACATAACACAGAATACAGTAATATTACATTGGGAATTACATACAGTATACAGGATAAGGCAGGGGCATATGCCATAACCTACAAGAAACATGGTGGTACACTATGGCCCTATGTCTTAGTGCTATTCACCCCACCGCCCATCTGCCCATATTGCCAATGTGGCAATGTAATTCCCCTACCCATTTTCCAAAGGGGCAATATGCCTTCTATGGTGGCTCAATGGACCAGGATCCAGGCCCTGGAAAGGGGTCCGTGACAAGAACTGTGTGAAGTTCACTTGTAAATCACCACCATGCTATCACATCATACCCACAAATTTAACCTGCAAGAAATGCCACCCGAATGTTCAAAATGTCCGTAACATCCTAAACCCTGGGTACCTGTGCCAATACTACCGGTATTTTAAAAATTGGTATTGCATGCATCCCGTAACAATATCAGATCCCGCTTAAAGTCTTTCGAAATGCCTGAAATTTTAAAAATGCTCATGGGGACTTACAAACCCACGTTAAGGCAGAAAAATGCCTCTGAAAAGCCTGAATACTTCAAGTCTGTCATTATGAAGAAGATAACATGTTAATCATGTCCCATTTGAGACTTGATTGCACTACCTCCTAGGGGCCTAGATTTCCCCAGGATCTACCCTTAATACTCTATGAGGCCCTCAATAACCTCTACCGCTGTGTGCCAGGGGGTCACCAAGACACCCCCTCAATTCCTGCTACAGCCTATGAGTCCAGGTATCCCCAGAGATTCCCTCTTAATAATCTCTACCCTTTGTGAGGTATCCCCCAGCTACAGTATAGCCATAGTGGTCCTTGTGGACCCTCATGGCTTTGCATATAAACATCCCTACCATGGTGATCACAATGAACCCCCATGGTACACTAAGCTATTAACATGGGGATCCATAAGAACCTCAAAATTCCCTAACACTAAAGACACTATATAACGTAAAAAATAATTAAACCTGTAAGGGGAAAAATATACTTTACCTATCCATTTGACGCCCTCCAACAATAATCATCATAGTTCTTATCCTCACTATATACTATTTTTGCTTGTTCAATAATACTTCAGCCAATCAGAATCAGATGTTTGAATTACTCCTGCACTATATATGATTGGTTAAAAGTCAAACCAATCTGAATTCATAGATTGAAATCTGGGAATTATGATTGGTTAGACTATTAAAATGCTAATTCACATGAATGTGGTTGAGGCCTAATGGTTAACTTTAGTTGGTAGTGGTATTAAGGGGGAATTGAATGGGTAATGGGTATTAAGGGGGAATCCCGGTGATACCCAAGCTTATAGGGAGTATTATTTAAGTTATTTCAATTAGTTCAAATAAATTCAACACACATGTACATACAAGCCTCTGGATATTGTTGTGACTGGTAATCTATTTTCTTGCTAACCTTTTTAATATCTTAAATAAATAGAAATATATATTTTTTTATATAAATACACATACAATTACAATATTGTAACAATACTGAGACCATGAGAAATTATATAAAATAGCATAAATAGCTCTTTTATTTCCTTATTTATTTTTTTATCATGAATTATTTCCTATAACTTCTAGAGCAAATGGAAGCAAAGTTATTTTTAACTTAATTGTAAGTATTTATAAGCAGCGGAAAAACTGCATAGACATTTAAAAAACACAAAGTAAACTTTAAATTGTATAGCAGGCAAAGGATGAAAGAGCTTCTTGTATCAACCATGAGTGGGTTCAACATCTGCTGAAGTTATTATTATACAAAGTATTTTTGTACATTCCTCTCAAAGTGTAAGTACCCTTGTGAGGAGAGGGCTATTTTTCTTTTCAATCCTGAACTGGAGCAAGTAAGAAAGAATTATGGACCTATTTGTACCCTATTTTTATCCAGTTTTGCCAATGTTCAGTACAGAAGATAATTGTTGTGCACTATTCTCTAGATAGCATGTTAGATAGATGAGGGCTGGTTCCTAGAAAGCTGTTTCCTTACTTTTGTAAGTTACAATAATATTCTTTTTACACCACTTAGGCCCTCATTCAATTGCGTTTTGGCCAGTTGAATAGTGCTCTAAATAAACACATAGCATATTTTTTTTAAATACGTTTTTAGTTATTGAAAACCTTGCTTTTAGATAGATGCTTACTAACTAAAAACGTCTTTAAAAAAAATATGCTATGTGCTTATTTAGAGCCCTATTCAATTGGCCAAATTGCAATTGAATGTGGGCCTTAGACATTTAGGAAGGAGGCAAAATATTTTTAGAAGCAGTCATACAAAATTAACATTTTCGTCCTATCAAGACAAAACATCAATTTTATTTTTTACTAATAAAACATTTTTAAAATAATGTACCGTTCCTCATTCTGAACTCTCATTAACCTTTTTAGACTCTAAAATGACTTTAGGACCTGCAAATCGGTTTCTGGCACCCACCAAATCCATTGCCACGCTCCTAATTAAACACAAGTAATGGCTGTGAAGCAGCAATAGGAACCAATGGGAACAGCAAAAGGGCTAATTAACTGCCAGGTACAGCCTTTAAAGGCTTGACCAAAGGCTCACAATTTGATTGTGTTGAAACTGGGCAAGAAATCACGCAGGTCCCAGAGAAGGAGCTTTTTTATTTTTTTCTTATTGTTTGCACTCTATCAAGGTAAATTATATCACACATTATTTAACACATAATACTAATAACAGATAATATACACACACATAGAGTAACAAAACATGTATATATATATATATATATATATATATATATATATATATATATATATATATATATATAGCCAGGTCACAACACCCATACCCCCCCTCTACATACCATTACACATAATATCAAACACATAGTACACAAATTATTTCATTTATCCTTAAATTTGTTTTGTGATATCTTCAGGAGGGTAGAGGAGGGGGGGAGAGTAGATGGAGAGCAGGAGAGAAGGATAGAAGGAGTGTGAGGGTAATATCTGTGGAGAGGAGAGGAGGAGAGTAGGAGAGGAAGATAGGAGTGTGAGGGTAACATTTCTGGGGAGGAGGAGCAATGGATGGGTAGTAAGGAGGCAGGGACAACAGATAGAGGGGACTCACAGGAGAGAGGGAGTAGAGGTAATGTGAGCTGACAGTAGAGAGGGAGTGGAGGGGGTAGGCCCAGTACAGTGAACAGGGTCTTCAATAATTCCCATGATGAGATGATGGTTCTCCTTGAGGAGATACGTGCTAACTACCATATCATTGGTGGTGGGAGAGACATGTATCTTGGGGAGAGGTCACAGGCATGGAGAAGGTTCAGAGCAAAGGTCACTGCTCTGGGGTTTGCCATAAGGGATGTCAAGTCAGTGAAGCATAGATATGATGACAGCCAGGCAAAAGTGAAGAAGAAGATGACGGAGGAGGCCAGGGCAGCAAGAGCCTCACCAGTGGTGGCCCCCCAGTCAGCATACAATACAATCAGTGGGAGAGGATGTTAAAGGAATTGGTTTTCACATGAAGTTGTCGTGGGACTACCAGAGCAGGATCAAAGCCTCCAACAAGGTGAATGTCTCATACAACATCATAACATACACATCTATCTACTCCACACACACAGAGATAACACACAGAAAGAGAGAGTAATGTAAGCTTTATGTATATTAATAGGAATATATGCAAAATGAATACTACATAGTTACATAGTTACATAGCAATTGAGGTTGAAAAAAGACTTTCAGTCCATCAAGTTCAGCCTTTTAAGATCTCCTCTGATCTTCAATATGCGGATTAGTTGTTAATTAATTGATCCAGAGGATCAAAAAAAAAAAAAAAAAACAAGTGAAACTTCGTCAATTGTCTCAATGGGGAAAAAATGTAATTCCTCCCTGGATCAATACTCTCTCTCTAATTATACTGATAACCCTTAATGCTCTTTTTAATTAAGAATAAATCCAGTCCCCTTTTTAAAGCTATCTATCGAATCCGCTGACACCACCTCCTTTGGTAGACAATTCTACAGATTTACCACCCTTACTGTGAAGAACCCTTTTATTTCTTTAAGGTGGAATCTTTTTACTTCTAACCTCAAAGGATGTCTTCTTGTCAGTTGAAAACCTCTTGGCACAAAAAGCTCACTTGACAAATCTTTATACTGACCCTGGATATATTTATATAAGGTAATCATATCTCCTCTTAGACAGCTTTTTTCTAAAGGAAATATGTTTAGTTTGGTTAGTCTTCATTCCCCTTATTAGTTTTGTTGCCCTTCTCTGTACCTTTTCCAGCTCTAAAATGTACTTTTTATGAAGTGCTGCCCAAAATTGTCCTCTATATTCCAAATGATAGTGTACTAGGGATTTGTATAGTGGCAGAATTATATTTGCTTCCCTTGCTTCTCTAACCTTCTTAATACTTGCTAATATGTTATTTGCCTTTGCAGCTGCTGCTTGGCATTGAGTACGGTTACCTAGGTAGTTGTCCACATGTACTCCCAAATCACTTTCAATATTTGATACCCCTATATTTGCTCCATTAAGATTATAAAATGCATGGCCATTTTTCCTTCCCAGATGCATAACTTTACATTTATTCATATTAAATTTCATCTGCCACTTAGATGCCCATTCCTCTAATTTATGTAAATCCCTTTTGAGGGAAAGTACATCATTATTTGATTTAATTACCTTGCACAACTTTGTGTCATCAGCAAAAATGGAGACACTACTTTTCCGTCCCACCTCTAAGTCTAATAAATATGTTAAAAAGGAGAGGACCTAATACTGAACCCTGAGGAACCCCACTTACCACATTAGTGCAATCGGAGTATCTTCCATTTACAACAACCCTTTGCTACCTGTCTTTAAGCCAGCTCTCGATCCATGAGCAGATCTTTACTGCAATTCATGTATCTCTTAGTTTGCACAATAGTCTCCCATGTGGCAAAGCCTATGCAAAGCCTTTGCAAAATCCAAAAAGACTACATCCACTGAGTTGCCTTGATCCAGGTTCCTACTAACTTCCTCATAGAAACTAATTAGATGTGTTTGACATGACCTATCCCTCATAAATCCATGTTGACTCCTACTTATAATCCTGTTGAAATAGATATATTATTGTATACTATCGCCTATTAACCCTTCTAAAAGCTTTCCCACTACAATGAGGCTCATGGGTGTTTAATTCCCTGGATTTGCTCTTGCTCCCTTGTTAAATATAGGTATCACCTCTGCTTTTCTTCAGTCATCTGGTAGAGACCCTGTTTTGAGTACATCTTGAAAAATTAAATATAATGGTTTGGCTATTACAGAACCCAGTTCCCTTAGTACCCTTGGATGTATTCCATCAGGACCCGGGGCTTTATTAACATTTATTTTTTCCAACCTCTTTTTGATTTCTTCCTGCGTTAACCAATTATTCGGCAAAGGTAGTGTAGCCCCATTATGTTGCAGTGTCCCACCCTGGTACCTCCCTTGTGTATACCAAAGAAAATAACCAATTTAGCTCATCTGCCTTTTCCTGGTCACTAATTATCAGATGGCCTGTGTCACATTGTAATGTTCCTATAACTTCCTTCCTGGCCTTCTTCCCATTAATATATTTAAAAAATATTTTAGGGTTAGTCTTACTCTCTTTTGCAAGCCTTGTTGATTTCCTTGTAAAGCAGCCTCTGTCCCCTTTTGTTTGTATAATTTAAATGCCTGTTTTTTACTCTGTATCTTGCAGCCTTATTAAATTGTGATTTGACCAATTGAAAAGGGCTCTATATAAGCACATAGTATATATTTTTTTTACAGAAGTTTTTAGTTAGTGAACTCCTATCCAAAAGCAAGGTCTTCACTAACTAAAAACTCCTGTAAAAAAAATATGCTATATAGAGCGCTATTCAATTGGCCGAATCACAATTTAATAAGGCTGTTGATCTTTAAGATCTTTAAGTCATTTTTAAGCCACATGGGTTGTGATGTACCCTTTTACTTATTATTCCCACATGGTATATGGTGATAAGTATGTATATTTAGTAACGATTTAAATGTTGTAAATTTATGTTCAGCAATTTTACACGCCAGTTCTCTGTCCCAGTCTATACTTTGTATCGCTGCCCTTAGACCATTAAAATCTGCCATTTTAAAATTAAGAGTTTTTGTTGGCCCCTTAAAATTCATTTTTTTTCAATTCAATCTCAAACGAGACTGTGTTGTGATCACTGTTTCCCAAAGGTGGCCCTGTTTCAACATTTGATACCATATCAGTATTATTTGTGATAACTAAATCCAAGATAGCTTCATTTCTAGTAGGCTCTTGTATAACCTGGGCCAGATAATGATCCCTGAGTGTACTCAAGAACCTGCTCCCCTTAGCTGAACTGCTGGTCTCATTTATCCAGTTTATTTCAGGGTAATTAAAATCTCCCATTATTAGAACTTGCCCGTGCTTAGCTGCATTTCTGATCTGTAACAATAATTGTATTTCCTCGTTTTCAGTTATATTTGGGGATTTATAGCATACTCCAACTAATATTCTTTTGGAATTTGCTGCTCCGCTATTTAACTCTGCCCACAAACATTCAGCTTTATCACTAGGTCCATCATAAATATCTTCTCTGACTATGGGCTTAAATTCAGGCTTAACATACAGACAAATCCCTCCTCCTCTTTTACCATTGCCCCTATCTTTTCTAAATAGGTCATAACCATCCAGATTAACAGTCCAGTCATGAGATTCATCCCACCATTTCTCTGTAATGCCTATTAAATCCTATTTTTGATTGCATTAACCTCCTTAAGCTCCTTCTGACTCCCTGGGCTAGCACATGGCACAGGTAGTATCTAAAAGAAAAGACCATGGAGGTCCTTGCTTTAAGTTTTATCTGTAGTGCTCTAAAATCATTCTTTAGGACACTCCATCTTCCACAAACTTTGTCATTGGTACCAATATATACCAAGACCGCTGATTAATTTCCAGCCCTTCCAATAATTTATCTGCCTGATCCACAACATGCCAATCCAGAGCACCAGGGAGACAGCAAACTGTTCGATTGCTGGGATATGGGTGACAAATCACCCAGTCTACCTTCCTAATAATAGAGTTCCCTAGCGACCAAAACCTGCGTGTTGCTTTGCCTATGCTGCCCTCCCACTCCTCCAGTAGAACTGTTCTCCCTGCTGTTAGAGGGATCTGCTCTATCTGGCATTGCCATTCCTGAATGGACATCCCCAACAGTTTCACTGAATTTGGCAAATCTGTTGGTGTTTGTTCCTCCTCCGGATTCCCTTGCTTCCCCTTGTAACTGTAACCCAGCTACCTCCCTGGACATCCTCACTAGCTCCATCTCCACCCTCCATGATAGGCCCATCTAAACTGTGCTCAGTGAGCGCAACCTCCCTTGCCAGTGGAATATCAGTAAGTGCTGCGGCAACATGCTCATACCTCTCATAGAGGTATGGACCCTTAATCATCTGTTCCAGTAGTGCATAGATATGACAGGATATACACTGAGTGAGGTTGCCACTAGACTGACTCATACTTATTGTCTACAAAATTTCGGTGAAATAAATAAGCAAACAATAATGAAAATGTTTATATTTGTATAAAACTTTAAAAACAAGAAAAAAATATATAAAAACTCCCTCCATTTATTAAAACTCCTACACTTTTACTAGAACTGCACTTAAACAAGAAGTGTTCACAAGCTCAAAAGTTCGCCCCTTCCCCTGTTTATATTAACTTCTGCCTACTCACCTGGACAAAATTAGTGCACACAGCAAATAATCACACTTTACTTGCAAGAAGTAAATTGCAGTTGCAAACTGCCCTAGACAACTCACAAACCTTTATGCTAGTTTAACACAGGCAGACCACTCCCCTCTCACCTGGACACAATTAGTGCACACAGCAAATAATACTGCTATCCAAGATGCCCAAATAACACTCACATAAGTGGGCAGATACAAATGTGTTTGTATAGATGTAAGAATTGTACATTACAATGAACACTGTTTATTAATGCAAAGAATAATTTTAAATGCTAAAATGTAACATTACAGTACCTGTATGGGTGTGCCCACTGTAGCATATGCAGACATGTTCACTGTAATACACTAGCCTATCAGGGACAACTACTCAGCAGCATGTTGACAACTATTGCTGAGAGATGTTCACTGAGTGGTCAGTCTTAAAAAGCAAATTTGGAGAGCTGTTCTATGGCTCCCGCAAAAAAGAATCCTGTAAAACTTACTGACTCACACCCAGTGGGGTTTGCCCTTAGCTCTAAAGTGTACTCACAGACTGCTCACAGGAACCTCAAACATTGAATCTCAGTAGTCTCGATAGCAATGCTGAGGAATTGTACCCACTAACATGCATATACTACACTAGCCCTAACATTCCCCATAGCCATATTTACCTACAGACCACCATGGTATATTACACTATAATTATGGAGTCATTTTTGACCTCCATGGCACTTAAAATTAACCCCATTGCCATGAGAATCCCACATGGTCCGCAACACTGAATATATAAAATAAAAACAAAATATACATTAACTATCCTTTTGATGTCCTACAGCGGTGGGCAGCTCATTTCAATACAATGAAAATGAGTGCCAAGGAATTCAATCAAGAAAGATGAGGAAAGACTCTTCGACCAACATGGAAGTGCCAACTTATCAAGGGGTGAGGAGCATGGCTTTGAAGATAGTTATCTCCCCCCTTTGCAGGTATAACGTTTTATTTTTATATTTTTTTATGTATTCAGTGTTGGGAAACCCTATTGTTAATTATAGGTGTCATGTGAGTCCTTAATGATTATAGTATAATATACCATGGGTCCATAGGTAGATAGGTAGATAGAAATATGGGAGGCTGTTAAGGTTAGCTTAATGTGTTTATGTAATGTTAGTGAGTACCATCAGCATTGCTATGGAGACTACTGAGATTTATATATATAAATAAATATACAGTTGATATATATATATATAATTATTAATAAATATATATATATACAATATATATATATATATATATATATATATATATATATATATATATATATATATATATATATATATATATATATATATAAATATATATACTTAGGCCTCCATTCAATTGGAAGCCCGCAGTTGCCTTTATACTGGCCATAAGTCAGGCTTAAAATATGCAACAGTTACAGAGCATTTCAATTGAACAAGCCCGCAGGTACCTGGCCGAACGCCTAAACCGTAAATCATGCACCCGTAAGTAGCATTTCAGAGCATGATCATGATCAGTTAAGCAAGGCTGTAACTACTGATTTAGAAACAGCCAATATTAAATGAGACCGTCATCATGCTATCAGTAAAACATGGAGCTTAAACCACATCAATTAGCGTTTAGAAGTCCTATATGCGACTCGCAATCCGGCAATGTACAAAAGAATAAAAATGAATGATGATACTGTTCTAGTCCATAGGATTTTCTTCTACTTTTGCCATTTACGGGTTTGAAGGCAAGAAGGAATTGTAGCAATTGAATAGTGATTTGCGATTGTAACATTTACAGGCTTGAAAGATCAAAGGCTTAGATGGGTTGTAAGCTACGATTTTGACAACCGCACGGACATTCAGCCTGTAACCCGCAAATCGTTTGCGGGTAGCTAAAAGACCAATTGAATAGCAAAATATTTTATGGGCTCCATTATGTGCTCTTGTAACTACAATTTGCTCAACTGAATGGAGGCCTTAGTGTTCCAAGCCTGATCAAATGTGGTGTCCACTGTATTTCACTGTGTTGGCCACATCCTGGATGGTAATGTATTAATTAACCATTTCATTTTTTGTAAGTTTACTTTATTATTTTCATGTAACTTTTTATTATTTTAATGTAATTACATTTTTTTTCTGTATTTTTTATTTTAATATAACTTTTTAGATTGTTCTGTAATTTTTGTGTTTTTTACGTTGACTATATAATATTTTCATTTTTGTAAGTTTATTTTAGGGCATAGGGAGTCCCATGGGAAAGGTTAATGTAAAGCCCTTGGGGGTCCTTTGGATCCCCATGGTTGATAGGCTTAGGAACCTTTGGTGATTATATGGTGGTTCCCCATAGTAGAGTAGGTAGTAGAGGGGTAGTAGAGCCTCGTTCAATTAGAAGCCTGCATCTTGCAGTGTACAGGAGGTATGTCTGCGGGCCTGCTGCAGGCTTGCACTCTGCTACAATTATGGTGCTATTCAATTGAACAAGCCTGCAAGTTACGGGCCGAAACTGTAAACCATGCACTCGTACGTAGCAGTTCAGGGCGGGAACAAGATCAGTTAAGTAAGGCCTTAACTACCCATTTTGAAACAGTCAAACAAAAAGGGGACTGCCATCATTACGGCAGTATAAGATGGAGGTTAAATGTCAATCAATTAGCCTTTAGAGGTCCGATATGCGATACAACTTGAAAAAGCGCAAAATACTAAATAATAAAAATGAATGTCGATACTGTTCTAGTCCATATGGGTGGCCTGATATGTATTAACTCATTGATTCCCAAGATTGATATAACCATTTTTATAACTCTAAATTCTACAATGTGTTTAATATTGTATATATATATATTTTTTGTATTTAACCCGTAACAGTAACAATAATAATAATAATAATAATAATAATAATAAATACATATATACTATAGCCCCGGAAGGGGGCCCAGGGAGCCAACACAAAAAAAATTGCCCCCAGGGAGGTGGGCCAAACATTTTCTTTGCACCAGTGCCCTCTGTTCTTTTAATACTTTTCCATTTGTGAACAAATATATAAAACAATAAAGCAAGGATGGCCAGCACAGGTCTTATGAATCAACAAAAAGTTTATTCCATTAACAATTAAACCCCTTAAGGGATTTTTATCAAGATACAAAAGAGTTAAGGCACTAGACTTAAATGAAGTCTCTTTAGAGTCAAGAAAGTCATCTGTTTTGTTCATACAAAAAAAAAAGCTAAGCAAACACTAATTATCACATAAACCCAGACCAACATGAACAATTATGGTCAAAGGTGAATACTTACACAGTACGGAGATAGACCAAACTACAATTCTTTTATTACCATTTTTGTTGTTTCAATTTACATTTGGATGGTTGCACAGCACTTATAGGCAGCTGCCACATTCGCCTTATGGGAAATCTGCTCTTTATATATTGTGAAAACATAGAAACAGAAAAATTGGTATAAGGAAGAAGCCATACCGTCTTAGGATAAGCACATTTGGAAAATTCCCATGTATGAACATGTTCACTGTCCAAGTAGCCTGCATATATAATATAATATAACAATATGATACTATATTGGCATACTCTAGTTCCAAATAAGGCCTATGTTACACCTCACAAATAGCTTAGTGTTATATTTATACTGGCAGAGAATGTGTCTTTGACCAATCTTTTGAATAAACAATGTGATGTCAAGTGTTACTCATCTAAGATGGAGAAGCCATTTCAGCTGTGAAACACATTGACCTATGATTATTATCATTCAAAGGATATTCATCTTATAAACAGTTTCACACTTTATATGTCCAAATAAAGAAGCTGCATAGTACATTAGAGCACTCTAACATGCTCTCGCTTGTCGCCCCGCTTAGGAAGCTCGGAGCTTCTGGAATAACTGTTTAAAACTGAGGCTTATAGGGATTTCTAAACTATGTTCCAAATAAGTAGCTCAAATTAAAACCTAATTGCACCAATGTCAAAAATGTAGAACACTTAGCCGTAAGCTTTCTTTTAGTGTGAAAAGTGAGGTCATCCTTGCTTGTAGAGAACATCCTTAAGGCAGATCCTTTAAATAGTCTCCAGAAGCCGAGATATGGAAACATTACTGTCTCTACAAACGCATTTAGAATATGCCTCTCATTTTCCTCAATCCCCAAGACAGTTAAAAGCCAAGAGATGAAGAGATCATGTAAGGAATTTTGTATTTGTACCATCAAGTCTTTACATGGGTGCCTACTAAAAATATTGGATGTTTTTTTCCAAGAAAGGATCTTTGATTTTTAAAAGGTGACACATTTTCTCATTTGTCCTACAGAAGGAAATAGATATTAACTAATATCTAGTCCAAATGTTAACCTTTTAGCTTAAGACAGCAAGTAAGAAATAACTAAATGACTTAAAATATAAATCAATTAAAAACAAAATAAATAATAAGCAACTGGTATGCAGCAGGGAATAACTTAATGCCTTGTGTATCCTGCCTAGACCAAGGACCAATCTACACACATACACTAATGTTTAATATATATATATATATATATATATATATATAATTCACCACAACAATAATTTATAATATGGTGGGCAAAAGAGCGATAGAAGCCTCCACCGTACAGTAGTACAGTAAATAAATAGTACATTTGTGTTCACATTTGAGTGTCTAAAACAAGTTTCAAGCTCAGAATTCTGAGAAATACAGTTATTACATTGCATTCTGGGAAGCTGAGCAGGGGCATGCAAATGTGCCCACAAATTCCTCGCTCTTTAATCCATAAACCATTACAAACATGGTTTCCTTTAAGCTTATGCTGGCTGCATTACACAGCTTTTTTGTAAAGCCAAGACTGGATTATACACAAGCTGGGAATCCTACTGATGGGTAGCTGTTTCAGGGTTACTGCCTATCATCAGCGTGGGGCGGCATCTCAGCTTGTGTTGTGGACCTTATGAGTAGGTAGTTCACCACAACAATCATTTATAATATGGTGGGCAAAAAAGCGATATATATATATATATATATATATATATATATATATATATATATATATATATATATACAGTTGCAAGCAAAAGTATGTGAACCCTTTGGAATGATATGGATTTCTGCACAAATTGGTCATAAAATCTCCAAGATCTTCATCTAAGTCACAACAATAGACAATCACACTCTGCTTAAACTAATAACACACAAAGTATTAAATGTTACCATGTTGTTATTGAACACACCATGTAAACATTCACAGTGCAGGTGGAAAAAGTATGTGAACCCTTGGATTTAATAACTGGTTGAACCTCCTTTGGCAGCAACAACTTCAACCAAACGTTTCCTGTAGTTGCAGATCAGATGTGCACAACAGTCAGGAGTAATTCTTGACCATTTCTCTTTACAGAACTGTTTCAGTTCAGCAATATTCTTGGGATGTCTGGTGTGAATCGCTTTCTTGAGGTCATGCCACAACATCTCAGTCGGGTTGAGGTCAGGACTCTGACTGGGCCACTTCAGAAGGGAACCTCTTGTGCAAACTTCTAAACCTAATCTCTCTTGCAATAAAACCCTCACAGATAAATAAATACATCAAAACAGATTGTTAGCCCTTCAGCACATTCCTTGCTGCATATATTCATTACGAATAGATAAAGTATATTAATTTATGATTTAATTAATTAATTAATTAATTAATTATCATTAAAAAATACATATATAGAAAATTTTAAAAAACACCACAACACACAATTGCAATAAATGGCAAAGGCGCTCACCACGAGGCTTGCAATCAGCGCCAAAACTACTCACACAACCAAAACACTTAGGGCCTCATTCTATTAGCGGCCGTAAATCGGCCGTAAGGCTGCGATTCCTTGCGAGGGTTCAGTTAACTCGCGATTCTATTATACGGCCCCGCAGGGATCTCATCTTACGGCCGGCCGCATATCTTGGAACCAGCCGTAAGCTGTGAAATCTAAAAACTCAAAAATAAATTCAAGCCTGCACTGTACAGCTCTGTAAATGCTAGGGATCATATTGGGGGACATGAGGATTAAAAGGAACCCACTCTCAAGCTTGCACATCAGCCCAAACCCGAGTTCGAATTAACTGTTTATTTTCCGGCTGCGGCGTGGGCGTGTCTGAAGTGCTCCAAGCACTCTGGACTTTTTACATGGATATTTTACGGATATCAAAAATAAAATATTTTACGGATTTGAGTATAGGATAATTATGTGCTATTTTTTCTAACACCTAAAATCCCTTTATAGTCTTCTCAAAGTGCAGGATGGCTTTATTTAAGCTATTTTATGTGCTTAATTGGTGCTAGCGAGACCTCTTTCCTGCAAGTAAGCTGCGGCTCGTTTTTAGCCTTGCAGAGAGGTTTCCCGGAGCAATTGAATTGCAAAACTCTTGCGGCCGTTTTAGATCAAAGGCTTTCCTCTGGCGCGAGCGGCCGTAAGAGATAGCAAGGCACCGGCCGCAAGCCTGCCGGAATCCCCGGCCGTAAGGGAATAGAATAGCAGAATAGCTTGCGGCCGGTCCTTGCGGCCCCGCAACGGCTGCGGCCGCTAATAGAATGAGGCCCTTAATGTGTGTGCCAAACACCATTCTTTGACTTACAATTCTATTGCCGACATTCTTTGATGGGCAATTCGCTAGTAGTTAAATATAACCATGTCAGCAAATTTCTGTTAAGGTGCCTTTTCTGGGTAATATGCAATAGACATATATTAGAGTACAATGTATTATTAATAACTCTAATTACTATTATTGAATCTGCAGTATATTATACAGGAAAATATATGTCTATTGCATATTTCCTAATTGTATAGAGCCCCATGTAAATCAGGTGCTCTAAGTTAGGGGAATGCAGTAAAAAGTCTGCTGGAGCGTTTGTCTCTAACTACACTAATGTAAATATTTCACTGACCCAGATTACAGCACTCAGCTTAGATCCATAATTCTTGCTCTTTTGTTGAAACATATGTCTGTAAAGGGAGCAGCCGAACCAAGCTTTACGGATGAGATGGCCCTAGGAGCCAATAGTAAATGGGAACATTATAAAGCTTACTTAGAAATTGTGTATTGATCCCCACTCAAGGCATCAAAAAGTTTATATGGACCAGGCCACTTATCTATGAAAGTACATAATGTCCACATATCAGAAAAACAGATCTGCTAAGTGGCTAACGAGAGAGAGAAATAGACAGGGGCCACTATAAATTAGTAGAATGTCCCAGCGTGCTCTCTGAAATATAGGCTCTAATATCATAGAACAATTTACAATAAAATATAACTTTTATTAGTCATCATTAAAAATATCCATGTACACATGGCAGCCGAAACAAGGGTTGCCAAAACATATGTAAAAACAAGTATGAAATCTATGATACAAATATATACAAATATATCAAACAGAAACCGTCAGAGACAAATTGTAGGTATATAAAGTAGTGGCCATACTATGGCAGTATGTACATGTTTGGAATCCTCATAGATCTAACAAGTATGACCAAAACCTACTAGTGGGATAAATCCCTACAGTAGGGTCACAGACATATGTAAAATATCCCTACAATATATAGTGGATGTCCCTATATAAAGCATACAGGCTATCTTGGAGGACCCACTATTTATTTATCCTCTACATTCGTAGCCCCCCAAAAAACAAAAAAAAACAGGTGGGTAAACTGACTACACTATAGTATTATACTGTCTGTGATCCATGTAAAAATATTAACTGCTTCTGTATGTACAACCATAAAAGCATATACAATTTACTGAGTTCAGGTCCCATGCATCTACACAGGACACCAGTAGACCACCAGTCCTTCAATACAAATAAGACTAACAGAGATAGCAATAGAGGATAATGGGTATGCTGAGTAGTAATTAATAGAGTAATAGTATATACATATTAATGATCCACATAGATCCATCAGAAAAACCCATATCCTACTGCCTAGGATAGATCCCTGCAATTAATTCACATACACAATAAATATAGGTCCCTATTGTATATAGTGGAGTTCCCTACATAAAGTGCACACACTATCTAGGATGTCATATAATAATATATATAATATATAATAATAAAGAGTTAATACACATGAAAGGTCCAATTTGTGATACTGCGGAGTATCAACATTCCCCCTGAAGGCCTGATAGGAATATGACAGGTGATATTGTGAATACATTGATAGCAAAACACTCAATGGGAGGTCATCAAATGATAATGGGTATACATCTTGGCCCAAGGCCACCAGCAATGGTGTGGGACTTTACAGGATGGCCATAGCAGAGATTGTCCTTGATGAAGGTGAGTTGACTGTTGCTCCACGTGCCTCTGCACAGCCTTCATGTGTGTTTGCAGCCCTCCCTGATGAGTTAGAGTAGATTAGTGTGGTGCACTTGCCCGGTTCCCCTTCTGGCTTGCTGCCTTGTGGTGGTGAAGGGGCTTGTGTACTTCAATGAAGCTTTGAGCTATACCATGAAGGGTGACTCTAGGTGGGCAGGTCATAGCAGAGAGGTCAGACAAATCACAGTCCACTGGAGAAGGAACTGGCAACCCAATCCAGTATATTTGGCATGCAAACTTTGTGGAACAGCATAGGCAGTAATCTAGCTAAATGTGCTGCAGTCCATAGGATCACAGAGAGTCAGACATGACTGTAGGACTGAACAACAAATAATAAAATGTTCCCCTGATACTTGATATATGTGATGTGGCGGTGTAATTTGGCCACTATTTCTTTTTCCAAATGTAGATGTGATGAGTGAGATGTATATGCAATCATATATATATTCCAGGGTCCACATTAGAGCCTCTGTGAGTGAGAAAGGGCTAATGTGACAAGCATTTTCATGTTTTTGTGTTACTATTTAATCAGGTAGTATGTCTTTAATTGCTTTATGCATGTTGCAGCATGGCCATTAATATTGGCATATGCATGACCAATCCAACACATGATGAAATAAAAATAATTTTGAATGCCTATCTTGTATTTGGGGATTGTTGTGCAAGTAATTGTCATGCCTTTCAATACTTTCCCCATATGACAATATAAACACTGGTGTGTTTATATTGTCTTTTACAGTGTTCATAACTTGTCTGTAAACCCTTTGCGGTACTATTTGAAGGCCGTAATTTTTTTGGCTCCATTTGCCATTTACGGGTTTGAACACCAGTGCGTCTTTAGGGATACATAGCAATTTAATAGCTATTTACTATCTTAACATTTACGGGCTTGACAGGTCAAAGGCTTAGCTGAGACGGAGGCCGGATTTTGATGGCCCGTAGGGTTTTTCCACCTGTAACCCGCAGATCAGGGGTATTTGTAAGAGGCACTAATTTAATAGTCGTAACTCTTACGGCCTCCTTTATGGTCTACAAATTTTACAGTTGGAGGAATTTAATATGGCCCATAGTGTCAGGGAGTAACCGACAATTTATTGTCCGTGCAAAACTCAATGGAGCTTTATGCCATGCTTTTCGTCTGTGTCGTGAAGTTCACTCAGAGCAGTGATCCGTAGGAGTTTGCTCCCAATGTTTTAGGGATGAGTAATTGACTTAGCTAGGTAGAATTTTTTGTGCCACTACAGCACTCACAATTGATTTTTCAGGGATAAGCATGGGGCACATAGTTTGTGACAATCTTTTTCTCTCCTTATACACAAAAAGTATAGTATATATTTCTATATACATGTGTATGTATATAGAAAAAATAATGTGTGCGTATATGCAGGATATATATATATATATATATATATATATATATATATATATATATGTATATACATTAACACACACACACACAGATGTACTATTTATTTACTGTACTACTGTAGGGTGGAGGGCTTCTATCACTCTTTTGCCCACTATATATTAAATTAATGTTGTGGTGAACTACCTATTGAAAATATCCACTAGCTGGGATCCCGACCCACGCTGATGATAGGCAGTAACCTTAAACGGCTGTCGGTGGGTAGGATTCCCAGCTTGTATATAATCCAACTTTGGCTTTGCAAAAAGCTTTGTAATGCAGCGGGCATAAGCTTAATGGAAGCCATTTTTAAAATGGTTTTTAATAGAAGAACAAAGCATTTGTGGGCACATTTGCATGCCCCTGCTCAGCTTCCCAGAGTGTAGTGTAATAACTGTATTTCTTGGAATTCTGAGCAGGAAATACATTTTTTAAATTGTTTTAGGCATCCAAATATGAACACAAATGGACTATATATATATATATATATATATATATATATATATATATATATATATTTATTTATATATACTATATATATATATATATTTTTTTTTTTATATATATATATATATATATATATATATATATATATATATATATATATATGTGCATATTTCATATACATTTTACATAAATACCGTAGTACAGAGCACAGGCAGAGAAGTTATTGTATGTTAACACATGTGGGAAATTGCACAAGATTAATAACAGGATGTTTGTTTCAACATATGTATTCCAAAAGCTTGGAAACTACCTTGATTACATGGCAATTGTTTCCCCTTAATATTGGGATAAACACAGAAAGTAGAACTCTTTCCTACATTGATTATAAGTTAACAAAAATAACCAATGGGCATAAGAAACCTATTGTTTGTTCCTTGTGATGATTGTGAAGTTCCTGCTCCATATACTCCTACAAAGAAATACTCCTTGTATCTAAAGCACTGTCAGAATGATCTGGGATTTATTTATGTCATATAAAATAAACAATATCCACAACCATTTAAATATAATTGTGCACATTTCTTCAAGTTTAAAATTACAGTTTCTACACTGACTGAGATACAACTAAGTCTTACGTTGCTGCCGGGTAGTAGTAAATGCCACATTAATTGCCACAGTGTAAATTGCTTTTTATACTTTGTACTACAAAGTCTTCTAAAAACTCCCTTTTTGAAAACAGCTAAAAACTCCCTTAATTAAAGTCATAATACATTGTTCAAGAAAGTACATATTATTACACAGTTTGACATCAGGGCATACATAGGGCCTCATTCAAATGCAATTTGGCCAATTGAATAGGGCTCTATATGAGCACATAGCATATTTTTTTACAGAAGTTTTTAGTTAGTGAAGAACTTGCTTTTGGATAGAAGTTCACTAACTAAAACTTCTGTAAACAAATATGCTATTTGCTTATATAGAGCCCTATTCAATAGTTTTTAAACTTAACCTCCTTCTTTGGTAAATAATTCCACAGATTAACCACCCTTACTGTGAAGAATCCTTTACTTTCTTTAAGGTGGAATATTTACTTCTTTACTTCTAACCTCAAATGATGTCCTTTTATCATTTCAAAACCTCTTGGCACAAAAAGTCACTTGACAAAGCCTTGTATTGACCCTGGATATATCTATATAAGGTAATCGTATCCCCTCTTGCGTGTAATTTGGTTAGTCTTTCTTCATAACTTAGCCCCTACATTCCCCTTATTAGTTTTGTTGCCCTTCTCTGTAGTTTTTCCAGCTCTAAAATGTCCTTTTTATCAAGTGGTGCCCAAAATTGTCCTTCATATTCCAAATGAGGGCGTACTAGGGATTTGTATAGTGGCAGAATTATATATGCTTCACTTGCTTCTATACCCTTCTTAATACATACTAATATTTTACTTGCCTTTGCAGCTGCTGCTTGGCATTGAGCACTGTTACCTAGGTGGTTGTCCATAAGCCCCCAAAATTCCTTTTCAACATGATTTGTTTATTGATTTTATGTGAGGAATGAAGGAGGCGGGGTCCAATAGGCCCCAAGATATTGAGCCTGATACGTAGGAGTGATAATCTCAACTGTGAGGGATATTTGTGAAGTGCGAGCTGTAGTAGAGGGTGAGAAGATTAGGAGCTCAGTTTTGTATTGTTGTGTTTGAGTTGACGGGCGGACGTCCAGCAGGATATGCTTGAAAGACAACATGGGTTAGAAGAGAGGGTTATCTGGTGATGAGAAAAGGATTTGTGTGTCATCTGCATATAAATGATACTGAAATACATAAGATTTTATTAGGATTACAGTCCAATATACCCCTAATCTTATAAAAGTTACTTATCTTTTAAGTATTTATCAAGTATTACTGATGTCAAAAAGTGGAAAATGATACGATTGTAAAAAGAATGGTAGCACTTAAAAGAAGAGATTGAGCGTGGAGGAGGATGAGTTGTATTTAGGTGCAGTGAGAGGAGGTAAAGATTCATATACCTCCATGTTATCTATCCACAAACCTAGGAATACACAGTATGTCACAAATGCAGAATAATACATTAGGGCATGTAGGAATAGATTAAACTGTAGTTCTGCAAGTTGTTTTCAGACACTTGGGAGAACTAGTTGATGATTTGATGAAGCGCACCCATTCCTGAATGAAGATAAGTAGTAAATATATGTTGTTAGATAACAATATGAGGTTGTCCGTATTGCCTTTGTCATGTATATGTGGGGTAGATAAAATGGCAGTAAGTGGAAATATGATTGGTTAGTGTAGTTGACCTAAACAGAGTAGACAAGTTCAGTCCTGGAGGGACACACAAAGGTCAGGATTTGAGGAATATCTCTGCTTTGTACAGGTGAGACTATCGCTCCTTCAGCCATCCTCATTGACACACCTGTGCACATAAAGTAAATCCTTAAATCCGGGCCTGTGTGTGGCTCTCCAGAACTTGCCTACACCTGATGTAACAGATACAACTAGAAATGAGGAATTTTAAGAGCTTAAATTATATGGTTTGTTGTTGCAGGCTGGAGCCAATGACTTTATGAAAATAGAAGCTGAGAATGGGTAAGAACAGTATAATTAATGATTGAAGAACGTATGATGAAAGAGCAAGACATGATTTTGGACATGTTCTTATTTGCTAGATTCTCTCGATTTGCTCGAGCTGACTTTTTTATTGTAGAAATATTTATTTATTGATATCCATAATGTTTAAAGGGATAGATGATTTAGCTCTATGGATAGAATTTGTGCTTTATAAATAGAGAGAAATAATAAGAATTGAAAAGAAAATGTTTGAAACCTTACACGAAAAGTTACATAGACTGTTCATAGGTCCACTCTCAGTTTCTTAAATTATATGCAATTCTGTAGAGCCAAACATGATAGAATATACAGTGGACCATCGGTACTCGACTACCTCAGAACTTTCTGGGAAGCGGAACGGATTATATCAATTTACATTGCTCCCTATGGGAAATGTTTGGTTGGTACTCAATCATTTTGGAACTGGTTAAGGTTGAGTACCAAGATACAACTAAATTTGAAATATTTATGCTGATAAATATAGAAAAAATGAGTTCATGCTAGGAAACATATTTTATGAGCTCACTGTGCTAATGGTCTTAGGGTAATTGTTACTACTAAGCCTCAGTATCAATAATTGTGAAGTGTTGTTCAGGAAAATGTAAGTCTATTTAATTATCTCTGCATACAGAAAATGTATGTGTCATTTTGCTTTTATCTACCTAACGCGTTTAACAATTAATGATTGACATTAGCTAAATTGTTAAAGACAGAATGGAATAATAAAAAAAAACTTTATTCGGTGCTACTGGCATTATTTATTTATATTTTCTCCTTCAATACCTTCAACAATAGAAAGATAATCTGACCTGTGCCGGTTTATATTTAATTTGACGCCTTTAAAGCTTCTCTGTCACACATTTCCGCTTATCTTTTGTCTGTCACGTAGACACAAGAATTTGTAAAGTTACTTGTAATGTTTACAAAATGGCTTCCTTCCAATGATTTCGCATGCCAGAAGTACTGTGCGCGTTGATGGATTAACAATTGTTTTGTCAAATCACAATGCCTTTAAAATGATATCATTTGATAAATATAATCAAGGATGCGTAATATATTGACTCAATGCTTAGTTACTTTGTTTATGAATTAGTTTATACCACATGAGATGAGTCCGGCATTTAAATGATATCAAGGTGGCTGATGTTAAGAAATAAGAACACAAAAATATATCTTAAGTATTGAAGTGATTCACTCTGGAAAAGTTAAGCCTATTAAAATGAAACTCCAATGACATCATGAATCTTCAAAGTTCTGATGATTGTTGTTCGAGCATTTGAGAAATGTTTTAAACAAAGACTATCATTAAGTTATTAGATATATCTATAGAATTGTACTGTGGAAAAGATGCTGTCACAGCTTGATTGGCAACAGCCGCCATATATATTGTATGATCAATGGGATGGCAATGCAGTTCACACCTTGTGGTAATGGAAATAAAAACGTAATCGTGCTATTTATTATTATATGATATAATCCATTTTACTTTTCTATTTTGCTCAGAAAAAAAAATATTCAATATCATCAAAATATGTATATTCACTTTCTTATCTATGTTTGTATAATTTAGTTTCTATGGATTTATAGATGTGTACTAAAACATTTAACCATTGTTTAAAAATGTGTCTAGGTGCAGAGCATCTTTATGAACAGAACAACTAATATATATATATATATATATATATATATATATATATATGTAAAACATAGTCTAATAGACCAATAAACCAACCTAAAAGAAGGGGAGTAATATACAATCTGTAGACAGCTAAAAAGCGCCTAAGTCCAGCTCAGTTGTGGTCCCAAAAGCAGGCAATTCTCAACCTCAGGTGTCCATATGAGTAAAGTCCAAAAACAGACGGCAGCCTACTGGTTGGACAATCCAAAGGGCCACAAAATATAGGATGCTGATATATGCAGAAAATGGCAAGATAAAATCACAAAAAAGACCAAACGCGTTTCGCTCAATGGACTGAGCTTTCTCAATGGTAAAAGGGTATTAGATATAAGTATAGGCCGATACAGGCCTTCACCAAACATTAATGTCCAACCAGCAGGCTGCCGTCTATTTTTGGACTTTCCTTATATGGATACCGGAGATTTCAACTAAGAATTGCCTGCTTTTGGAACCACAACTGAGCTGGACTTATGAGGACTATAGCTGATATATAAACGATACAAATACCTTATATGACAGAGGTGTTCAAATGTGAGTGCTTTGATTGTTTTTATATTACTTCCTGATTAAACTCCTTTTATTGCACCATCTGGCGGTGTACGCTTCTCTCCCCATTCCCATTTTTATCGTAATATATATATATATATATATATATATATATATACATGTTGTACAGTAAATACACAATTGAAGATGGTGTTGCTGATAATACCCCAAATCACTTGCTGATTCAAAACTTTTTAACATATTTTCTTATGGTATGTCCTATATATGACATTATAGCAGGTCAAGTTGCAAGGTTAATAGGTTATGAATGCTTTGATGTTCATGCTTTTATGTATTTTTATGTTATGCTGTTTTTGTGAGTGTATATGGATGTGCTAAATCTTAATCACCTTGATAACTAAGGTTTTCTCCATTGTGGTATCTTTGTGTGATGGCTATTTCCTGTAACATACTGTATAAAGGTGGAGAATAAGGTTTAGCCAATATGTGTAGCAATTATGACCTATGAACACAAGGTACAAGTATTTCTTTAGCACATTTTCTTAAAAAGAAGGAAGTCACTGAAAGATACCCTTATTAATCTGGTTAGTAAGAATTATCCTCAATATCCTTCCGTTACCATCCCTTCTACTTTTGACAGCCTCCAACACTACCAATAGAACAAATCATTTAGACCTATGTAAATATAAATAAATCAACCAACCCACTGCTTTTTGTCATTGTTTTACACCCACATCCTGTTACTTAACATGTATCCTCTTTAAATATAATGGATGTCTAGTAATTTAAAAATAACCATTCTTACCACTGAAAGACACATGTTGAGTCATAGATCCTCCTTCAGATGCTGAATCTGGCATACCCTTCCTGGATTCCCTTTAAAGTTATGTAGGATTCCCTACATACCCTCATCAACCACTTCTTGTTTTGTGTCCTCTACTTGACCTATGCATTGGGTTGCTACTGCTTCTTTTCCAGACATTTCATCTAACATCATGTAATAGCCCACATTCTATTGTTGTATGTTTTCTGGATTTTCCTCTAGCTCTAAATAAATTATCATATTTTTACTGTTTCTTAGTGAACACAACCGATGTAATTATATCTGTTCCACCTTCTTCTGACTTCCACTTGTCTGCTTCACCATCTATAATTAAATTTTGATTTCCACAAATCCTTAACTGTCTTCTTCTCCTGAATGGCTTTATCCTTTCTTAGCATGATTCATGCTCTTAATCCATGAGAATCTCTCTCTATATAGAGTTCCCTCAGCTCATTCTGGGATGATATGGGGTGCCTCCTTCTCTACTCATCCACTGTAGCTTACCTAGATCTGCAAGAACCCCTCATGTATTGACTCTGCCGAAATCCAGTATTTGTCGGTCTTGCATTTTTATGAAGATTTTCCTTGTCACTTGTCAACTTGTGTATGCATTTTAATGTCCCCATGCTCCCTGGTCTCCTACAGCTGAATCACGTCCTCTTGGTTCTATCTGTTGTTTCACTTGTCCTACTTACTTCAATATACTGTTAAATAAGGTTCCTCCAATATATATAAAACTAATAAACATGTTTATGACATCAGTATTATGAAAAGCAATGGAAACATTGCTTTTCATAATACTGATAATCATGTCAGACTAATCTAATTTCGATTTTTTTATTATATAACCAAAATGATAGTCCAGGGCAGAGCAGTAGATGTAGCTTATCCAGATTTTAGTGAAAACTGTCCCACACAGTGGGCCCTATTCTGTTTTCACACTCATAAACGGCAAATGTAAAGGAAAATCCTATGGGTACTAGATAGGACTCGCAAGGGGGTTAAACATCTGTTCGTAGCACTGTAAATTCAAATAAAAATAAATACTTCACTTTAAAAGATGAGAAATTTGATGAAAGACATTATAATTAATTGCACAACAATCTCAACCTCGCAAATCTGCTATAAAAAATATTTATTTTATATGTTTCATTTCGGTGTCATATCAATCTCAGGAATCAATGAGTTAAAATTGAATACAGGCCTATGAGTGCAAAATACTTAAGGTTCACAAAATTCCTATTCAATTAGAAGTTTAGGTCTAGTTCGCAAATTAAATCAGACCCACAACTAGAAAAAGTATCACATTTCTTAAACAAATATTACGAGTAGTAAATAGGACTTGCAAAGGGTTTTAACTCCAGTTCTGATAGCTGTAGCAGCAAATAAACACACACTACTGTACTATAAAAGCATGGGAAATCATGGAAAAATGTTAGAATTAATTGCAGAATTGTCTTAAACTCACAAATATGAAATAAAAAAATATTATTTTTAACTGCCAAATTTACAGTTTGAAGTAATTTACAGGCTTTTAATAGAATAGAGCTGAAAGCTCAGTGGATTGGATATTGGCTGAAAAATAAGAGTCATAGAGTGATAAACAATGGAATACAGTCAGATGGTTACCAGTGTAATGACACAAGGCCTGGACCTGTTTTGTTCAATTAGTGATATTACTAGTGGACTTCAGGGGAAAGTTTTCCTCTTTGCTAATGACACAAAATATGTAACAGCATAGACATTGCAGGAGGTGTAAGTCAAATGTGTAATGATTTATTAAAACTAGAGTAACGCCCAAATATGTGGGATCCAAAAGAAATACTGAGAAATGCAATATTATGCACTTAGGCCACACAAACCCCAAAGTAGAATATTTAGTTAAAAGTAAAATGATGATGGCTACTGAAAGGGCCCCTTCTGCATTGCTACCTTGCAGTGGTGATGGGGCTTGTGTACGTCAATGAAAGAGCTATACCATGTAGGGTCAGCTAAGATGGGCAAGTCATGGCAGAGAAGAAACTGCAACCCACTCCAGTAAGGTTGCTAAGAAAACTTTATGGACAGACACAACCAGAGACATAATGATATGACACCGGAAGATGCGTTCTTCAGGTCAAAAGATGCCTACATTACTGATGATCCATTGATTAATGGAGAGTCAGATGCAACCGAATGACTAAACAACAATAACTGAAATATCCCAATAAGACCTCTCCTAGATATTGAGGCCAGTTATGGAGATCACATCTTCGAAAGGATATTGACAAGTTTGAAACAATTAAAAGAAGGGCAACTACAATGGTGCAGGGTCTAAAATACAAAACCTATAAGGAAAGATTTAATAGCCTGAATATGTATAGATAAGAGCACAGAAGGAAGAGCGGGATATGAGAGGAACTTGCAAATATTTCCAAGTATTTATTAAAGTTCAAGAGAGAAGTGTCTTTGAGGAAAAAAGGATTGCAAGAACAAGAGCTCTTCACTTGAAGTTGGAATGTGGAAGATTTAGGAGTGATGTGAGAAAGTACTATTTTATAGAAACAGTGGTAGATAACTGGAAAAACCTTCAGAGAAAGCAGAAGGGTCAAACACAGTTAAGAAATTGAAGCATGTCTGGCATAAGCATAAGGCTATCCTGAGGCTTAATTAAGCCAACCTTTTAGGTAGATAGAAACGTCGGATCAGAGGGTCCTTTTTGGTTCTTATATAACTCAAATCTATGTTTCTATGTTTCTAGATGTACCCACTGGTTCAAATTTGCTGTCAAAAACGCTATATTCTGAATAATTAATGTATTACTGTATGTTTGTGCAACATTATATATATATATATATATATATATATATATATATATATATACTGTGTATATATATATATATATATATATATATATACATACAGTAGAATCCTGGTTATCCGGCACCCAACTAACCGGGGCTCTCGAGCAACCGGCACCGGCATCAATTCCCTATTTTCAAAAAACTCCAGCTAAACCGGCATAACCGCCACTATCCGGCACTATCCGGAGTTCGAAAATGCAAAAAAAAAATACTAACTTTTTCAGAATTATTTTTTCTGGGCCTAAATGGCCCACTTTAGGTGCTAATGCTTTTTTAAAGACACTTTGAGGGGTTTTGGGGTGTGTAAGGGTCGTTTAGATTCTTACATCCGGCGACTCCTAATTAACCGGCAACTGCTGCTATCGGGCAATAGGGAGTCCCTGTGGGGGCCGGATAACAGGAGTTTTACCGTATATATATATATATTGTATCTATCTATCTATCGGCCCAATTTAATTGCCCAATTCGTAAATTTATACACACTTAAAATCACTCTTAATATTGCTACATATTTGCAAAATATTACTTTTTGGCACTAATGAATTCTAAGTTCAATCGAATGCATATAAACATTTATAAAAAAAAAAACACCTGAAGCCAAATTTAGGACCTCAAGGCATTTGCAAGTATCTATCTATCTATTATCTATCTATCTATCTATCTACTCGTCTGTCTATCTATCTATCTATCTATCTATCTATCTACTCGTCTGTCTATCTATCTATCTATCTATCTATCTATCTATCTATCTATCTATCTATCTATCTATCCCTTTAAGTGAGACTGAACCTTAGTGTTGGTGGATTTATACTCTTGGCTCTTGATTTAGCACCTGTTCTTTTCCAATCCAAGGGAGGATGGTTTAATTCATCTTGTGCCTCATTGTCTAAATATTTATAACCATTACCAATTAGCAGATGACAGAGGATTTGCCTTTGCATTGTTGGCAGTCACTCGACATGCTCAATAGGAAAATGCATATATTTTTAAGATATTGATGCTACAGCAGACACATTTGGTGGCTTAGGATGTATTTACTTTGGTTCTCATTAGATGGGTCATTAATCTGACTGTAATGTTATTTGTGAATCACCAGCATTATGTGACCCCAGAGAGCTCAGAGCATTTTCCATTCCACTGCCTTATAACTTCCATAGCTGACTAATTCATTGCACATCTAGTGCTTATAAAGCCAGGCACACTGCAAGCTTAAGGAGGTGGATTGGGCCTTTTACAATAGGGGCCAATGTGTAAGTAAAGGTTGATTTTGAGAAAAAGGGGGCATGTTATATAAGTATGTTATAAGATAGAATTAATTACATTAATTTAAAAATACAGTTACTAATTTTTCAGAATCCTATCAGGTGGTTACAATATTTTATAAATTAAATAAATAAAAAAGACACACTTTTTTAAATAATAAACCTTTTATATCTATACTGTCAACCTACATCTTGAATACAACCCTTCTAGATTGTATGCTCTCTGGAATAGGGACCTGACTTCTGTTACACCAAGTTATTTGCAGACTCATTTGTCTCATATTTGTATAGCACTGTACTACTTTTATTTTACTTAGCTTAGAATTTGTCTATACCTTTGTATTTTGCTATTTGTACCAAATGCATGGGAATTACGGTTTAGCACGTGGGAGGAGGGAATCCCTGGGTTCCCTTCAACACCTAGGAGGATGGAATCCCTGGGGTTCCCATCAGCATGTAGGAGGAGGGAATCCCTGGGTTCCCTTCAACGTCTAGGACGAGGGAATCCCTGGGGCTCCCTTCAGCATGTAGTAGGAGGGGGCTGTATAGATAGATAGGTGTGGTGTAGTGTGTCTCCTGCTAGCAGGCTTTGTGCACACTGCTTTGGGCTGAGAGTAACTTGACAAAACAGCCTAAATGTGTGTCACCTACGTTAAGCGGATGTTTTAGGAGAGCTGGATTGGAATGGCTCCCCCTTGGCTCGAGGTTACCATTCCACACAGCTGCATGTCATATTGGAATGGGCCCTTAGTTACTTTTTCTTTAACCTGACGTAACACATTACTAAACCCTACTTTTATACATGTACCCCAATTTCATGTTTTTCAAACAATAGAATTGTGATTTAACTAATCCATGTCTAAACTCTTCAAGAACATTTAATCTCAAACCCAAAACTCTATGACCCCATACAGCCGTATACCATTGCAGTGCATGCGGTGTGACTTTAGCAGATAGCCTTTGAGACTCTATTATTGTTCCCCTAACCTACAATGATTTCTAAAAAGTCTCATCTACAGGTATATATCACTGCACCTTCATTGAGGGTGGTGTAAAGATGGAATTATGCATTTCCGCATCATTTCCTTTTGTTTTGTAACTGGGTATTTACATTGCATTTGTTTTCACATTACTTTTTAATAAATTAAATTACGGTACCTCTAATTTAAAAAAAATACTTGACTTCATGGAGATCATGGTGAACATAATACAAAGAAAGAATAAAGGGCGCTGTAAGGGGTAGGAAGTAAGAAATTGGGAATTAAGTGGGGATGATAAATATGGAAAAAAAAATGTTAACACCTACATGGTAATAAGTAGATGGTGGAATTGGTGCTTAGGGTGTGGTAGGAGGGGATTCCCGGGGTTCTCCTTCAGCGTGTTTGTATACAGGTACATACCAGTACAACCAGTAACAAATAAAACATCACTGATACCAGACTTGCATGAATACTTTTAGTTTTTTATTCCATATGTTTTGTTTGTAGGTTTATAGTAACACCTAGTGGTAGGTTAATTAAAAGCTTTCAATAATTTATAGTAGTGCTGTCCAATTCCTTAGTGTGGGATCCAGGTTTTATTAGTCAGTTACAAAGTGGGATGGATTTACTGTATATTGGCTAGTGAGATGAATTAAAAAAAATCATTTAAAAATGTATATTTAATTATGTAAATTAATACATTCATATGTTTTGTATGTAATAACTAAACATGTGGAAACCTATATATGATGCAGCAAGTGTTTACACTATCCAAAGTAGTTTATTTTAATAAAAGTAGGTTTTCGAGGAGATTCAGGTAGCCATGTCATACAGCTCATATTTTGATACATAACTAAATATGTAAATTAAATGACTACAATTATAAACAGGGAAGGAAGTGCAGCCTCAGCCTTGCAGTCGGAATTCAGTTGATGCAACTGGTGGGTCAGGTCAAGTGGTCAGATGTTTTGGTAGCCGGAGTGGATGACACATTCTGACAAGTCCCTTTATACATTAAGATTAGGACTCCGCAATCATCGTTGACTAACAGGATATCCTGGGCCATTGCCAACCAGAGAGAAAATATATCTGATACCAGCTCCGTGAATCATCACTGGGAAAATGGAGTTTATTGCCAGAGATTCCAATCTGTATTTAACTTTATGATGTCCTTGGGATGATAGGGGCAGTATATGGTCTGTTTTTTACAAAACACTAAACTTGGCAGCCCGCAATTGCTTATCATAGAAGTGTCTTGTAATATTACTGTATTGCAGAGTTCATTTGCTGCAGGACATTAATTTTATTTACTTTATCAATTTAAATCTAATTTAACAAAAAAATGTCACCCAGGTCATTATTATTTTTACATATATAAAGCCACATTAATTGGCACATAAAATGCACCTCCATATAAGATACAGTACCTTAATTTTCATACTTTATTTATTTTCCTGTAAACACAAAGGTTGAGTCGGGCTAAATAAGGGTATAGGTGGGATAATAATACGTTCAGTATGCAACGTGCCTTTATGTATGATACCGCCTTTTTATGATTGGTTTCATGTGCTGTAGGATTATGTTTATATCATATGCATATGTTAAAATATATAGTAAAATGTATACAGTGGACCCTTGATACTCGTCATTAATTGGCTCCAGAAGGCACGATATCTGGTGAAAATGATGAGTACCAAACTCCCATATAAACGCATCAGGTACCAAGGCAGCGCAAAGCGTACCAAGGTTTTCTGCTCATCCAGATGTCTTAAATATAGAAATCGATGAGTTTGGAGGTAGTCGAGGATCTACTGTAGTAACAAAAAGTATTATAAACAATATGGGATTGAGTGATTAATCATCCCACTGAGCAAATTAATGCATTGCTCGGTATTATCTCTAATTTAATTGAAAAGGAATGTACAGTAAAGTCAACAGACACTCATTTTTGGTAAAACAGGTAACACATTTTATTTATCTATGGCATATGATCTGATCAGAAATAAACGTGATAGAAGACATTTTTTGTTTTCCTTTTTGCTGTGGGTGTAGGAATTGTCTATTCATTTTGTTATTTATACTCGTATGACATTTACATTATTCCTTGATTTCCTGATGTTTTTATTGATGCATTGACGAGCTTTCAAGATGTTCAACCTCTCTTTATCAAGTCTCAAGCAATACTAACATGAGATGGAATGTGTGTATATATGTGTGCGGGAATATATATAAATGTGTGTACCTTGGCACTCGTCTACCTTGAAACTCATCGTATTTGAAATTCAAAGCATTTTGACAAAGAAAATGCCTCAGTACTCATAGTTTACCTTGGTACTCATTGAACTTGTATCAGGCAATTTACAATACTCCTTATGGGAACTTGGTACCTGTCCTAACTGCCACTCATTGTGCCTTCTGGAAGCAATTAACGCTGAGTACCAGGGGTCCACTGTATATATATATATATATATATGTATATATATACTAGCGACTTGCCCTTCAAAAATGACGGGGCAATAAATGTTGAAGCCATGGCAATGCTGTTTGCCACACAATGTAAAGCTTTTTCTACTCTGAGGACCTTCGGCGCTCATTGCGAGCCGCCCCTCTTGTGTACTTTTGCTCCTCTGCGCACTTTCAGTGCTCATTACAAAGACAGATATATATATATCTATATTTTGTTAACTAATAATTAATTACTTAATAAATTAATATACTTTACCTATTTCTAATTAATATATCCAGCCATCAATAGCCTGAAGAGCTAACAATCAAATTTTATTTTCCTGCAGCATACAGTGTACATCAATGTGTCAACTGTGCATTAGAAATATGCTGTGTGCGCAAGGGCAAACCCTTGGTTTAGTTGTGTAAAGCACCATTTTGGAATCGTAATGTTATTAGTTGCAAGTTAGTGTTGTAAACTGGCGTCTTTTGTCTATGTGTTACGCGGCTCGCGAGCATTTTCCGTCATCTGTAATAGTGTATTTTGTACCTCGTATGTTCCTGTATAAAAGTGCTATTGTGAGGAATTGACTCTGCTGGGTTTTGAACCCTGGTCCTCAGGCTGCTGAACCTCTTCCCTACCACTGCGCCAGCCTGCCTTTGTGAATTTCCTTGAGATCTGATAAACCTTGACTCTGCTAGCAATAGTATCAGTGACTAGTCTCTTCAGCTGTGTCTGGTCAGGTGTCTGGTCCTTGGCCTATATAAGGCACTTCCTGTCTATGTACTTTGCCAGATTATTGTGGTTCCTGTTCCCTTCAATAAAGCTTGTTCCTGTTTCACCTACAAGTTGCTGAATTGGATAATTGCTGACCTAGGCTGCTGGTCTCCAAAACCTTGTGATTCCTATATCATTACAGAATAATCTGGCCCTTTCATGGAGACCGCCGGGTCAGATTCTGCATTGGCCCAGCAGGTTTCTTTTACTGCAAGAACTGTGCAGACCCAGGCACAGACCATTCAAGTGCTGCAGGACCAGGTAGCTGAACTGCAAAATAAAGTTCAGTCAATGCACAGTGAGTATACCAGCTACAGGGCACGTGATGTTGCGGCTGCTACTGTTACACCTGCACAAGATGCCCGTTTTCCCCTACCAGAAAAGTTTGGAGGAGATCGCAAAAGATTTAGAGGTTTCCTGAATCAATGCCGTTTGCACTTCATGATGTTACCTCACCATTTTCCATCTGAAAGAGAGAAGGTGGGATTTATTTTCTCTCTATTCAAAGATGAAGCCCTGGCTTGGGGCTCCCCTCTTCTGGAACAGGACAGTCTAGTCTTGGGTAATTTTAATGACTTTCTTGAGGCCATGTGCCTAGTTTTTGATGACCCCAATCGATGTGCTACAGCAGAAGCCACTCTCTTTCATTTGCATCAAGGGAGGCGCTCTGTGGCTGAATATGCTGCTGAATTCAGACAGTGGGTTGCTGATACTACCTGGAACCAATCAGCCCAGAGGTTCCATTTCAGAAAAGGTCTCTC
The DNA here is from genome assembly GCA_027410445.1 of Discoglossus pictus. Lineage (NCBI taxonomy): Eukaryota > Metazoa > Chordata > Amphibia > Anura > Alytidae > Discoglossus > Discoglossus pictus. The sequence continues at coordinate 29,129,573 of CM050163.1, read as the reverse complement.
AGAAGCTATAAAAGATGAGCTAGCTCGTGTTGATCTTCCTGCTTACTTTGATGCATTTGTGCGTTTGGCTATCCATATTGATCGGAGACTTTCTGAAAGAAGATTGGAAAGACAGGGCTCTTTTAGACCAAGTGCTACTCCTATTTCCTATTTAAGAATTTCTACTCCGACCCCGCAAACACCTACAGACTCTGAGCCTGAGGCTATGCAGGTAAATCTAATAAGAGGGCCATTATCCAAGGAAGAAAAACAGTGGCGACGCACTCACAATTTATGCCTGTATTGTGGTAGTGCAGGGCACTATGCCATCAATTGCCCTAGCAAATGCAAAAGAACAATAGCTATGGCGGCTGAGGGTGCACAGATTCGACACCAATCCCAGATTTCAGATCAACTGGATTCTGTCACACAACCCTTGTTTTCTCTGTCTCATGGTGAAGAGGGTATGTTGACTCAACATCCTCATTTTGTGGTGCCTATCACGTTGCAATGTGGTGATCGTAAAATTTCAACTACTGCTATGATAGATTCTGGAGCAGGCGGAAACTTTATGGACATCAAATTTGCAGCAGGAAATAGAATTCAGTCTATCCCTAATTCTTCACCTGTGTTAATGGAGACAGTAGACGGTTCTCCACTTACGTCAGGCCCGGTTACACATGAGACTGTGCCCTTAAAGTTGACTCTGGAAGTGAATCACCATGAGGCCATATCTTTCCACCTAATTTCCTCAACACAGTTTCCAGTGATTTTGGGGTTACCTTGGCTTGCTCTGCATAACCCACAGATTGATTGGAAGACCAGAACTTTGTCCTTTCCTTCAGAACACTGCTTAATGAATTGTCAACCCTCTAAGGTAACACCTGTTGCCACAACAATTAACGAAATGGTTGCTACAAACTTGACTAAGCTTCCTCTACAATATCGGGATTTTGCAGATGTCTGTGATAAGAAGAATTCTGATCAGCTTCCACCCCACAGGCCTTATGATTGCCCAATAGAGCTGTTACCTGGGGCTGCTATCCCATTTGGCCGTATATATTCCCTTTCTGAGCCTGAATTGAAAGCTCTTCGTGAATACATACAAGAAAATCTTGCCAAAGGCTTTATTTGACCATCTACTTCTCCAGCAGGAGCTCCTGTATTCTTTGTAGAAAAGAAAGATGGCAGCCTACGGCCATGCGTTGACATTAATAACATCACTGTTAAAAACCGCTACCCCTTGCCTCTCATTCCTGAACTTTTGGAGAGACTTCGCTCAGCTAAAATATTTACGAAGCTGGTTCTTCAGGGGGCATATAATCTGGTTCGCATAAGACCAAATGATGAATGGAAAACAGCTTTCAGAACCAGATACGGGCATTATGAATATCTAGTAATGCCATTTGGGCTTTGTAATGCCCCTGCAACTTTCCAGCATCTTATCAATGATGTACTACGAGATCTCCTGGATCAGTTTGTTGTGGCATATTTGGATGATATATATACAAAGTGGGAAAAATACAACTACGGCCTTTGATGACGTAGCATGCCTCACTGTTAAGGGCACGCCGGCGTCTTCACCACTAACAGTATTGTATTTGTTAATTATATTTTAGAGGTTGCATGCTTACCCTACCTGTCCGTTTCCAAATGAGTGAATGTTGTGATCTGGATATGAGTTAGATCAAGCACGTTAATAACGGTGCTTTAAATAACAATTAGCCTGCTGGCTTCCTTGGACTTTTCATCCACTGACCTGTGCTATATTATGCTAATCTTTAGAATATAATATGGGCAAGATAGAAGTTTATTTTCTCTATGAAGAGCAACTGTGGGTAATCATTATTTGTATACAATAGCCCCAGAATTTTATTATAAACTTCTGCCCTGATTGAATAGCAGGAAAATAGGGCACAATTGTATCCTGGTATACTATCAAGAATATATATATATATTCATATATAATAGCCAGATTATTCCCAGCAACTCATTTGGGGAATCCTCTAGGATGAAAGTCACTGTTATCCAGAATCTCTACACTTGTATATATGTATTATAGATCTAGGATTTACTATCAAGACAGGATTATTCAAATCGGATTAGCAATCACTTCTCTCCTCTGCAATACTGTTAGGTGTGGACTTATGTACCCCTCTATTAAGAGTGTATTTAACATTTAGTGGTTATTTGTCCACACACCTACTAGCCTATTTTTATCTTCTTGTTACAATCCGGGATTTTTTAACCCATTGCTTTTAATCTATCGCCGTTGTTACCCCTTATTAATAAAGACTTTAGTTGTATTTTTCCCACTTTGTATATATATGAGTAAATTTTAGGTAGAAAATACCTTGGGAGCCTAGCATTCCTACTAGACTTTGAGATATTTGGATGATATCCTAATATTTTCTGATAATCTTTAAAACCACAGAAAACAGGTCCGTATAGTTCTGGAGCGCCTTCGTACCCACTACCTATACATTAAACTGGAAAAATGTGAGTTTGAAAAAACAGAAATTCAATTCCTGGGGTATGTAATAACTCCTAAAGGTTTAAGTATGGACGCAAGTAAAATTAAAGCTGGGGATCTATATCCATGGACTTTATTGTGGAACTTCCTCCCTCTAAGGAACACGCTACTATTCTTGTTGTTGTGGACAGCTTAACTAAGATGGGTCATTTCATACCAGCTCGTGGTCTCCCTTCAGCTAAACAGACAGCTGACCTGGTTATTCAGGAAATATTTCGTTTGCATGGAGTGCCTGATGAAGTAATTTCTGACAGGGGAGTGCAGTTTACATCTCTTTTTAGAAACATTTTTGCTCTAATCTAGGTATTAATGTAAATCCGTCATCAGCTTTTCATCCACAAAGTAATGGACAGACTGAGCGAACCAACCAGACTTTAGAGCAATATTTGTGGTGCTATATTAGTTACCTGCAGGATGACTGGCTGGATTTTCTACCCACGGCGGAGTTTGCCTATAACAATGCACAACACTGCTCCACTTCTCTGAGCCCATTTTTTGCCAACTTTGGTTACCATCCAACCTTTCTAGTGAGTCTCCCAATTACTACTTCCATTCCTGCAGTCACTGATCGGCTAACCACATAACGAGATTCCCAAGACTTGTTGAAGGGGACTTTCTCGGAGGCTCAGGAATGTTACAAGAGAGCTGCTGATAGGCATAGAACGGAGGCCCCAGTTTATCATGTTGGTGACAAGGTTTGGCTGTCAACAAGGAATCTTAAGCTTAGGGTCAGAGGTTCATGGGACCTTTTGAGATCATCGCTCAGATCAATGCTATCACTTTTTGTTTGCAACTTCCAGATTCCATGAGAATACATCCGGTGTTTCATGTTGCACTGCTGAAACCTTTCCATGACAACACTTTCCCTGGCCTAGCCCTGCCTGCCCCACCTCCAGTCCTCTGGGATGGTGAGGATGAATACGAGGTGGAGAAAATTCTGGACTCCAGGATCTTCCGCAGCAAGCTTCAGTATCTGGTTCGTTGGAAAGGCTATGGTGAGGAGGATAGTTCGTGGGAACCAGTGGACAATATTCACGCCCTGTTAAACCGGGAAATAGGGCATCCAGAGGCTGCACATATAGAGGCGGGGGTAATGTGAGGAATTGACTCTGCTGGGTTCTGAACCCTGGTCCCCAGGCTGCTGAACCTCTTCCCTACCACTGCGCCAGCCTGCCTTTGTGAATTTCCTTGAGATCTGATAAACCTTGACTCTGCTAGCAATAGTATCAGTGACTAGTCTCTTCATCTGTGTCTGGTCCTTGGCCTATATAAGGCACTTCCTGTCTATGTACCTTGCCAGATTATTGTGGTTCCTGTTCCCTTCAATAAAGCTTGTTCCTGTTTTACCTACAAGTTGCTGAATTGGATCATTGCTGACCTAGGCTGCTGGTCTCCAAAACCTTGTGATTCCTATATCATTACAGCTATGCAGTTTGCTGTGTTTTGCGGGGTCGGGGCCGTGTAGCCTCATTTTCATTTTTTTGGGCAGCCATTTTTTTTCTCGCTTAGCTGATTTTCGAGTGCCGAAACTCAGCCAAATTGACTTAAATTTGCGTTCCACCTCACTCCCAGACATCCTAGCTGTTCCCCCATGCTGTGTGTGATGTTTTTGTTGTATTTTTTTTTGTGAAAGTGCTACACAGTTGGCGGTTCGTGTAGCCTTGTTTAAATTTTTTTTGGCAGCCATTTTTTTTCTCGCTTAGGCAATTTTCGAGGGCTGAAACTCGGCCAAATCGACTTAAATGCGCGTTCCACCTCACTCCCGGACGTTCTGGCTGTTCCCCCGTGCTGTGTATGATGTTTTAGTTTTTTCCCGCATTAATCAACTGCTTGCAGCCTTAGGCGAAGCGTTTGGTGACTAAGTCCCGTGTGTTTTATTGACTTCACTGCTCACCTCACTTCGCGAGGCTCATAAACAATGACCGCCTTTGGCGCTCATCACCTAAGTCGTACGCACCACGCAAAGCGTGACGACGTCTCATAGTTTGACAACTATTATATGTGATTTATATATATATATATATATATATATATATATATATATACTGAATGAGGTATTGATTCTGACTTGATAAAAAGTGGCTGAATTTGCGGAGGTGGAGGCTCTAAGGCGCCTCACACGCGGTTACAAACACCCACACAAGCGGCACTTTACCAAAATAGATCTAACACGCAATCACTAGATAAGGACTTACAGAAAAAAATACGAACCGCAGGACTTAGAACTGAAAATTTTTCGGACTTAGCATAAAAAAATACGAGACGCGGAACTTAGAAAAAAAACATTACGACCTTGCAAAAATACGACCTTAACGCCCGAACTGTGCGCACCTGAGAACATTAAAAACACAAAAAATACACACTAAAAATACATAAAAGCTTACCCACAGCAAGGGGGGGGGCACCCAGGACCTCTGCAAGTGAAGTTACACCTCAATTTAACTACAAATTCTCGAGTTTAGACACACGAAAATCCCCTAAGCGAGAGAAAAAATAGCCGTTGAAAAAAACGAAAACAAGGCTACAGGACCCTAAACACGTAAAACACCACAAGCACGTACGGCTTTTCAAAAAAGCCATACGAGGTACAAGATGCACTCTTACCAAGGACGCTACATCATACACAGCCGCGCACCACATACACATTCACCGCCATTTTACAACACTAACTTACACAATGTGGAAATTCACAGCTTTCCCTCGCGCACGCAGCCTATTTACACTACACACTGCACACATTGCTGACACTTACACCTCAGCTCCACAGCACTGCAAACCTACAATGTATGCTGCAGGAACATCAAAACAGATTGTCAGCTGTTCAGCACAATGCTTCCTGCATATATTACTTACATATAGGTAAAGTATATTCATTTATTAATGTATTAATTATTTCATTAGCATCACAAAATACATATACACAAAAACAAAAAAAACACTCTCACAGTAAACACAAACCAATTCACCGTGCGACTCACAACGAGCGCCAACGCTGCTCATAGCACACAAAGCCTTGCAATAAGCGCAAAAAGCAGATCACCGCCGACAAAACAATAACAGCAAAAGCGCCTATCAGAAAGAAAAAATACAACCAAAAGCCTCGCAATGAGCGCCGAAGGATCTCGGACCACCAAAAAATTAATGTCTGGCCCAAACCGCATTCACTGCCTTACAATTTTATTGCCCTGTCATTTTTGACGGGCAAGTCGCTAGTGTATATATAAACTATAAATACTCCTCTGTCATTATTATTACTCTCCTCTCCATTTAGCACAGGAGACCAACACAGGGTCCACGTCTGAAACCATGAGGCAAAAGTTGGATTTATCGATGAACACTAAAAAGCAGGGATAAGTGAAAATTTGAAGAGCTTAGTTAATACTATGACCTTTTATTTTTATTTCCTAAAAATACACCTTCTTTAACATTTAAACATAATTTCTGATGAGCGTTTCCATTTTAAACTAGTTTTTATGGCTTTAAATAGTAAAAATAAGACATACACTGGGACTGCCAGTAACATAGCAGGAGTCAAGGCCTACGGCCATTGCAAACTTCATCCTTTTTAAACATTTGTAGTAGCAGTTTCCTCTACTCTGTGTAATTATGTATCTAAGACTAAACTTGTCAGTCAAAGTTCTAAAGGAAATTTTTAGAATGTTCCAATGAAGAACATTTTAAAGACTTCCTAAAAAAATATTTTCAAAACTGAGTTTCTTGTACTGGAGAGTTGTATTAGCAAGTTGTGTTTTGGATTACATTTGAGTATTTGCTGGACATGGGCCAGGACTTTTAGAAGACAAGAGAAAGGACTTGATTATTATTCAGTTTGAATTAGAAAATAAACTACTGCCCCGTATTTTGCTGACCATATATAACAAGTTAATGAAATTCAATAAGCAAAGCAGATGAAGCATTAAAAACTCGGGTTAAATACATTACTAGTGCGGAAAGATTCACTTTAGTTAGTTATTGGAATCAACTTGTCATACAGAAAGTGACATACATGTTCTATGAGACCAATAATTAGAAATATAGAACCTATTTTCTTGAATTCAAATAAAAGAAAACAGAAGCATTAATAAAAACTTAAAAATGAAAAGAAAAATATTATTGGAACCACTGTTCTAATCCATGAAGCAATTTAATTTTTATGTTTATAATATAGTTTTTTCTTTTTAATAATACTTAAATTACTAAAAAAGCATGGGAAGATCTGGGAAAACATTAGAATTAATTGCACAACAATCTGAGTAATATCGGTCCCCGATCATGTCCCCCTCGTCCCCCCAATTCCTACACCCATGTCTCTCACACACACACACAACTTATGCATCATGAATGTCTCCAGGGTCCAATAGCAGTGAAATTAAAATCTCTCATTACGTCACATAATCTCAGAATAACCATCTGTTTTTGGAAGGTCTCAGAGTTTCTTACAGAGAACATCTAAACATCTAAACATCATGAAGACCAACAAATCATCATGAAGACCAAGGATCTATCAAAGCAAGAATGGGATAAGATTCTGGAGATGCCTCAATCAGGATTGGATTATAAAAATTAAATCCATTATCAAAAAATGGAGCATATGTGACATAACTGCTAGTCTGCCTAGACAAGATCATGCACCAAGACACATATATTATGGTTAAAAACCCATGATTGTTGTTAGGTTTAATTTGTTACAATGCACAAATGTTGGTGGACTTGCATAGTCCTACAAAAACATGTTAATCAAACCCATTATTAATACATGAGTTAGTTAAGCATGTTATCCTCTTATCAATATGAGAGCAGATAGTTTTGTCTGACGTAATTAACAGAGATCATTGCTGATGACCTTGTCTTCCAACATGTATTTAGACGTCATGATATCATAACAATCAGTTATAATCTGATAACACCTGTATACCAACTGAATTTGATATCAATGTGGCTAAACAATATCATATAGCGATAGTGATAGTACTCTTGGCTCACTGAATGAAGACATGATGTATCTGCTATGCGCATTACTAGTTACTTCTATTATATGAAGTGATGAATGATGAGATTTTATTCAACTGATTATTGTTACTGTGGTGTAATGACCATCCAGTAGATGTTATGCATCATTATTATTATACAGTATTACCTTTAATTCTTTAGATTTGTTCCTATTTTCCACTCAGTCTCTTGTTCTCTGGAGATATTAATGCACGGTCAGCTACATATATTGTTATACTGCAATCAATGTGTCTGTGTGCTTCTAATGGTTACCGATTTGGGACATTAACATACATAACATTTACATAACAATAATATTTTTGTAAATTGATCATCTCTCTTTATAACCATCCCTTCATGAATTTGATGAGTTTCTATGTTAAATCTGATGATAATATCCTCATTATTTAACATCAATTCACATATTGGAGCACACAACAGCTAAAATTTGCTTTGATTGTGACATCAGTGTGAAATATTTAGCTTTATTTAGTATAAAAAACATTGTCATGTGAACAGTACAGCCCACTACAGTGAATCATGTGTGGTTCAAGAGTGGTCACATGTATTAATATGTCCAAAGTTGTTCAAGTACTATTTTAAATGTTATTAACACATAATTTTGAATCATGCATGAACAACAGTAATACCAATTTGTGATATATTTACATTATAACACTGTTCTAGATCCCCATTCCACCGAAGTTTTTTTTAACCAAATCACATGTATTGATAATAATAAAAAGCACAATAACATTAGATGTAATATCACATATTTATTATTGGTATACATGTTGTCACATTCACAATAGCAATGGCGTGGGACTTCACTGGGTTGGTGTACCCAAGATTTCCATTGATGAAGGTAAGTTTCCTGGGTCTCGATTTGCTTCTCCATACCCTCCTTGTGTTGTTGCTGGCCTTCCTCAACAGCTATTACACATGAATGCAATATCCCTGGTCATGTTTTGTCTCTGTATCCCAATGTCTCTGTGTCCAAAACACTGTGTTCCTTACATGCTCACTTTAATGATCCAGTTCATGGCTTGTGCTATATATGTCATGCCCAGAGCCTGACTGTACTGTTTTGGACTATGGCTTGGGCCTGGACTGGTAAAAAGGTATCCCGTTTATGGTTAAAGTAATGTATTTGTTATTGCTTATGGTTCAAATAAGATTACGCTGTTATACTGTATGTATCTTGTTTAATGCTCTGCAGAACATATGTATTATGTTTCATGTTATACAAATTTAACAACATATTACCTATTCTGCAGACTATTGCATCAGCCCCCACCTAAATAAGATTAAGGCCTATTATGTTACAGTAGTGTTATCTGGTGATGCACTCAGCCCCACCTAAATAAATAAAACAGGGGGCTTTGAGCAGATTAAAAGTCTGAGTGTTTACAGCAAATGGTGAGAGGTAATACAATCAACAGGATGAGATCTGATCTGTACAGGGTTTTCCCAGTAGCAGGAGGCTTACTGATTGGCCAGTTTGTGTGACCGAAAATTGTATAAAATGTGACAATTAATAAAGGTATACAGTGGTATCTACTTACATAAATAAGATGTAAGTGTCTTTATGTGCATTACTAATTCTAAGGGATTATATGGTGTTCCTGATATCCTGAGGCCATCTTCTGTACCAGAGGTAGTAAGAATTACATGGTCTTGCTGGGGTAGGCTTGAACTAGGTTCTTGTCAAGCCCCATTAAAGAAGCAGGTCGTGACAGTATACTGTCACCTCCATTAGCGATCGCCATTTTGCAAAAATCGGTATTACCCACAACTCTCTTTAGGCCAGAGGCTGCCCATGATGACATTTCTCAAACCCCAATGTATTACACCCAAAGGTATTGTGTAGATGACATACCTTCCTTGGATGTGATATATACTATTGCTCTCAGTACTGTGAAATGGTCATGATCAATAGTGTTGAAGAGTATTATTTGGGGTCTGGCCATCCCTTTAATAGTCAATGCATTGGAGGATATGTTATAGGTTATGTGGATTTCCTGATTTGTATTATCCTCTTATATACTGGGTTCTATGTTACCCTTGAGTTTGATATGTGTTATGTGGAGGTATATTATTGCCAATACTTGATGTTCCAATATATATATAATAAATCAAACATATTAATTACGTACATTTTTTTCAATATCATATTTGTGCTTCTGGGACTGTTATGTATTGATATTGAATGCACTTACATGCTTTTCCATACCTTTTAAAGTACTGTATTATCTGTATTACCTATTTAACTCTTATGATGTTCACATTATTTATAATGACTCAAAACATAAACAATATATTTAAATTGCATATTTGTGCCTATGGGACTTTTATGTATTCATTTCTAATAGACCTGAATGCTTTTTCATGGTTTTTTTTAGCACATTACTTTTGCCATTCTTAGCAAGCTCTTCAGTGCATGTAAATATTTTTTTCAAAATCACTCCTTACGACCCTCCCTTCCCATCATCTCCCTTCCCACCCTCATTTCCCATCCTCTCCCTCTCTCTTCCCTCGCTCCCTTCCCTCATTTTAAAGCACAGAATGTTTCTTAAATAACACGTGTGTATTATGTGTGCCCTCATTTCATATCTGTTCTAAATATCCAATTTTCTTTTAGGAAAACTATCTCTTTTTAATTTCCTTACCATTTCCTTACCATTTTTCTGCAGTTATTGTGTAATCTATATAATACAAACACGTCTGTGGTATGTCATTCCCACACAGGTGGTGTTGCAGAACCCCATTGCAACATTATTTGATATGACTAATATATTTCTTGTTATATCACATATTCTGGTTCCTGACACATGATCCCTACAGTAATTTATACTTATGGATTGATTTACTCATCGTCATGTGCACTATTGGCCTGAACAAGTTTCTGAACAGATTTTGAAAACTATAATGATTTTGGAGGCTGAATTCCAAAGGTCCAATGTTACACCTACTGAAGTCAGATTAAACGGGCCAAAGGAGATGAGACCACTTACCGATTTTGAGTAGAAATGCTTAGAAAATCCAAATGTAAAGGGAGGAATAGTTTGATTTATAGGAAATAAACAAGATGAAAAATACTTCCATAGATTAAAAAGAAGATGGGAAAATGATCAGAACATTCATATAGACGATAGATTGGGATAAAAGTTCAAAGTAATCATTGTGGAAATTATACTTTATTAGAAACAATTCTTAAAGTGACTCCTGTAATGTATATGGTATCAACAAAACTGCATAAAATATAAAAAAATCAGTCAGTTTGTTGCTTTAGAGGATGTGAACAAGAAGAGTCAATTTTACATATTTGGTGGGATTGTCCAATAGTTAGGAAAATATGGTGAAAATAGATGTAATTAAAAATATGTACAGAAGACAAATAATACCATTGTTGTTGTTTAGTTGTTCAGTTGAGTTCACTCTCCTTGACCCTATGGACCAAAGTATACCAGGCACATCTTGTGTCCGGTTGTGCCAATTCCTTCTCAAGCGGACTGCAAATTGTCTGACCCGACTGTCTGACCTGCCAAATTCGGGTGACCCTACATGGTATAGCTCACAGCTTTATTGAGGTAAACAAGCCCCTTCACCACGACAAGGCAGCAATCCAGAAGGGTCTAACACCATAAATTAGTTTAATAGGAATGTTTGCTAGATATTTAAAAACTATTAGCAATAATATTTAGTTTTGTAAAATTTAATGTTGCAACTAGATGGACAAAATTAGACCTTTCCTGGTGCATTAGTATATTACGGACATACTGTTTACCCCCAATTATTTGTCACCACAATTTAGGGATCATTTCAGTGCCTTAGACACTAATGATAAAGTATTGCCAACAGGAACGTATCCTTGTACGCACTACAAATTGTGTCCATATATGATCAAAATGCCAAAAATTCAAGTTAGAATGGGTTACACCCATAGTATTAAGGATTTCTATAATTGTACCACAACAGCAGTGATTTATTGCTTGGAGTGTGTATACACAGGTATAACCTCACAGGGACTTAGACGAAGACTGGGGGGACACCTGTCCAACATCAGAAATGGACCTAAAGATAAACGAGAAGGCAAAAACCTGATGTCAGTGGCAAGGCACTATGTTTTGTGTCATGAGTCAAAACCCAACATTAAGTGCTGGGTTTTGAGACGGGTATCATTAGGGATCAGAAGGGGTAACTTAGAAGAAGAGTTACTCAAGAAGGAAAGTAAATGGATAGTCTTACTCAATACTATGATCCCAAAAGGACTGAACAACATTAATTATTCAGTGTTCTTATAAAATATTGTCCCCTTCTTTCTCCTTTTCTTTTGAACAGCCTCTATGTTTAAGGCATAGGAAACATATATATGTAATGGATGAGCAGGCCTAGATACCCTAAGGATAAGATAAGTGGAGGCAAGAATTAGGAAGCCCAGAACATTATCTGTAATATTAAGAATACTATCCAGTGTATAATAATCATCTGTGCAGGTAATAGTTAAATGACAGACACTTTTGTACTACATATGATATTTTTTATACACTAATGTGATTGTAATGACAAGCTTGAAAGGAGATAATATATACCCAGTGTCTGAAAATGCATTCAACACTAGCATGAGATGTGATAAGTTACTATATGTACACTGGATAGTAGGGGGTTAACATCCTCCTGCTGTGTTGTTTTTCCTACACATACCCAATAAATGAGAGCGGTTAATATCTGAGAATGTAAGATATACTTAATAAAAGAGAAATGATTAACCTGTTTGATTTAAAGTTGACAATGATGCTTAGATGCCCCAGATATGCCCCAGATATGAAGGGGTTAAAGCAAGGCGCTCATTGCGAGTCTCTCCCACAGTCTACTTTATGGTCCTTACTTCGCCGCTCATTGCAGGCCTTGTCCAACCCTCCACTTTCATGCCTCGCAATGGGCACCTTCGGCGCGCATTGCGAGCCTCTCCCCCCTCTACTTTACGGGCCTCATGATGAGCGCCTTTAGCGCTCATTGCCAGCCCTGCAATGAGCGCTCATTGCAGATGTCATCCAACCCGCCACTTTCATGTCCGCGTTGAGCACCTTTGGCGCTCATTGCAAGGTCCATAATGAGTGCCATCGGAACCCCTTGCAAACCTCTTTCCACTCACTGATCCCTGTGTCTGTTTTCCCCTCTCCATTACATGTGTCTGTTTACCCCTCTCTTCCTCCCAGCCTTTCCCCCCTTATTTCCCTCCCCTGTGTCCCTTTTTACCCCTTTCTCACCCCTGTATCTCTTTCCACCCTCTCCCCCCATCCCTCGCCTGTGTCTTTCTCCTCTCTGTCTTTGCTTAAGTCTTGCGCTTCTCACGCTGCGCCCGTTGTTTTTATTTTCAAAGTCTTGTGCTTCTCATGAGTGACGTTCCTTGTATTTTCAAAGTCCCGAGTGCCTGGCATTGTTCGGCTAAGTGTTACTTGCTTCGACCTTTTCTTGATCCTTTTTGAAAGCATTTACGTTTTTATGGCCACCATATTTTTCCCTTGCTTAGACAATTTTCGATCTCCGAAAAATGTCAATTAAGCCTCAAATTAGCTTTCAACCTCATTCACAGGCTCCCTGGCTCTCCCCCTGAGCTGTTTGTGAGGTTTTAAGTTATTTTTTCAATTATTACGGCCTTTGGCGCTGATTGCGGGCAACGCCATGTGTGCCTTCAATCTCTTTCCATCCTCCATCGTGTCTTGGGCAAATTACAGCTATGACGGGACAGATGACCCTTAGAGGGACCCTGAAAGGGCACAATTGCGAGTCCTGCTACGACCCAGTGCACGGTTTACTTTTTTGCTTTGGGACAGTAACTTGCGGGCTTGAGAAACGGGCCCCTTGGATCAATAGAGTTATACAATAACAAACAATAAAATGACTACACTTCAGTGAACATTGAATGTCTTAACAAAACAAAATACTTTATTCAAAAATGAGCCTCACACACCATCACTCTTTTTAAAATGGTTTTCATATCAGAAGTGGTGCGCTTTATTTTATTCAAAAAGATTGAGAACCAGGTTCCAACCTTTTTTTCTGTGGACCATTTGAAAATAAGTGAATGTCTTGATATGTTTCTCCCTCTAGTATAATTATTTTAGTATTCCATATACCATGTGCACTTATATGCAATATTATCTAGTATCGCGGTACATCTGAATTAATACTTCTACCAATTGTATTAATTACACTAGTAGGATGGACAGAGAGTATAAATTACTTCTGAATAGAAGTTTACATGTCAGACTTGCGCAGTCTGCACCAAAATGACCAGTATTTTGTAAATATTTTATTTGAAATCTGTCAAGATCTGCTCTTTTAGGATGAGTGCACCTCAACTGAAAGACCTACGTCCTCTTTATCCATCCCCTGATCACAATTCCAGTCCGTGCTAAATACATAACCAGGGACAGGTAATTTGAACAATAGCGCTGTACATATTGATAACATCCTGCCTGATGGGGTTATCTAGCTGTGGACATTCAAATGGCTTAATTGGTTTAACTAGTTTAGAAGGGAACTTTGAATGGATTTAAGTTTGTGATGTAATTACCAGCTCACCCTGTAATGGGATTAATTCCCACACCCCAGATTGGAGTGTAAAGTAGATAACTGGTTATGGGCAGGTAATGTAATCATGTTTGTGGGTTGAACCAACGTTGTTTACTTCTGTTTACCTATAAGTGTTCCAACTTTTCCCAATAAAGACACTCTTCTAGGGAACATAATCATGGTGTTTTGTCTTTTATTTAGAGGTTATAACCCCTGTTTATTATTTTTAACCCTTTGAGTTCTGTTCTGCATCCTGATGGTCCTGGAATAGAGATGGGTCACCGAGAAGCCCATCCACTCCACGGTCCAAGGGAGGATTCCTATAGCCAAAGCAGGAGAATTCTGGAGCTGGGTTGGACCCTGAGTCGTGACATTAGCCAATCAGTGGCTCTGTCATTTTGATTTACTTTCTGTGCTCATGCAGGGATAGCCAGATTGGGTAATTCTACTATGAAATGTCTGTGCAGCCTGTGAATCACCGCACCCATCACACCTTGTGGATAAAATGTATGATATTATCAGAGGGAGATGCCTATTTCAAACGTTTTCCTTTGGACTTGGTTTAAAAGTAAATTAAAATAAAAATTACAAATTTTCTGTGAAAAAAAGATATTAATTAGGCCATACTTCCAATATGTTTTTTTTTAAATCCATGTTCCTTTAAAGATAGTTTGTTTTGACACAGCATTGCCATTAATATTGCTTTAATTCTATGATTCATCCCTAAGTATTAAAGTGCTTTAAAAGCAAGATGCTATGCATGATTTAGGAATTACTATTCACTATAATTGACCTCATTTGTTATTATTTTTCTCTAATGTACTAATTGGCGAGCTCGAACTCTTCGTGACTTGAACCTGCTTAAGATCACACAGATGTTATAAGCAGGAACAGTAGATGACCAAACGCCATCTCTAATGTCATGTTACATTAAAACGAAATATGACTGAGCTCCCATTGTGAGCTGGAAGTTAAAATACTGGTCAGAAGAACATTCAAAAGCAGCAGAAATTTGGCAGAACAACCGGACAACTATACAAACAACACAATAATAGGAGCTTTATTCTCTATTGTTGGAAAGACAATTCGAGGCAGCTGCAAAAAAGAATATACTCTTAGCCCAGGAGAGGGGTAAGCAGGAGGTCAGTAGTATCTTTCTGCACATAGGAACTGGTAATAGCAGCAGAAAAAGAGAGATACTAATGCCACTTCATATATATATACAGTAAAAAACCTTTACCGGCACCCACGGGGATTACCTATTGCAGGATAACTATAGTTGCCGGTTAATCGTGAGTCCACGAATTTAGGGGTCTAAAAGACCCTTAAACCCCCCGAAACCCCTCAAAATGCTTAAAAAGGCATTAGCACTTAAATTGGGCCATTTAGGGCCCAAACAAAACAATTAGAAAAAAAGTTAGCATTTTTTTTTTGCTGTCTCGATCTGCCGGATAGTGCCGGTTATGCCGGTTTAGCAGGAGTTTTTTGAAAATGGGGAATTGATGACGATGCCGATTGCTTGAGAGTCCCGGTTAGTTGGGTGCCGGATAACCGGGATTCTACTGTATATATATATATATATATACTAGCAACTTGCCCGTCAAAAAATGACGGTCAATAAAAGAAAGTGTTGAAATGCTGTTTGCCACATAATGTGAGTGTACTGTGTGCCTCAACTATATAGACCCCTCTAACACACTAATGAACGCATGTAATAACATTATAAGTGCCATGAGGGTCATCCAGGACCCTCATGACCCAAAGTGTAAGCACTACACCATTTTAACCCGGTCACTTATGGCGGTCTATCCAGACCCTCATAAGCCTCTATTTAACTCCATCAGTCCCATAAGGGTATATTATGACCATTATGGGCTTGTTACAACGCAACATTAACCACATAAGTGCCATGACGGTCCTCAAGGACCATCATGATACTAAGTATAAACACTACATTGCACTATACCCCCCAATAAAACATTAAATATCAACTAAATACCCTCTACACTAACCTATTAACACCTACACTACCTACCTACCCCCTAATAGCCCCCACCACTCTAATTACAGAAATCAAAAAACTAAATTCATCAAAAATCAGAAATCTACATTACATAAAGTAAAAAAACTAAAATCACCAAAAATAAAAAATGTATATTACAGAACAAAAAAAACCTAAGTCACAAAAAATAAAAAAAGGAACATTGCAGAAAATAAAAAAATACATTACAACCCCCCCCACTACATTTAAAAAAAAAAATACACACCTGAAAAAGAAATACATATAATACAATACAATTAAATACAATACAATACAATACTATACATCCTCCTATGTAATATACATCCCACTATGTAATATACATCCCCCTATGTAATATACATCCCACTATGTAATATACATCCCACTATGTAATATACATAATATACACCCCACTATGTAATATACATCCCACTATGTAATATACATCCCACTATGTAATGTAATATACATCCCACTATGTAATATACAATACTATCTACCTACCTACCTACCTACCTATCTATCTATCTATCTATCTATCTATCTATCTATCTATCTATCTATCTATCTATCTATCTATCTATCTATCTATCTAATCTACAATAAATACTATCTATATACTATACATCCCCCTATCTATCTAATATACAGTACATGCTATCTCTATATAGCAACCCTAATTCTAAGCTATAATCAAATAATTAAGACCACTTACCTTTGAGATGTTTCTTAAGATCACCAACCAAGGTAAAAAAGATTTAAAAAAGGAATACAACACGTTTACATGAAAAAACGAAACATTCTAAACATTCTAAATATTATACTCACCTTTCCACCATGTCACTTTCCAGCGTGTCCCGTCCCAGCATGTCACATCCTCCATGTTTGCCTCTGCGGCGCTGCTCTTGTTAAAAAAAACAAAACATTACATTAGTACACATACATAAACCTAAAACAAAGTGAAATAAACACAATCTACATTGTACTTACCTCCCCGCGATGTCTCCGGACTCCTGGAGTTCTGCTCCGGAAGCATCCGCGCGTGATAAAAAAAAAAACGTCACACATCTGCCCTGGCGGATGTCTCCGACGCTAATGAGCTTCCTATGGAGTGTTCCAGAATAAAATTGGCAATGAATCAAATTCAGCCAATGAGAAAACGCCAATTGTGAACCAATGAAAAAGGGATACACCCCAAAATACCACGCTGATTGGATAACACACCTGTCAATCTTTATTTGAACCAATCCTAAGGCTTTATTGCCATCAGCCAATCACAATGGAATATACCCCCACGTACTGATTGGTAAAGACATCTGTGCCTTCCCATTGGCTGTAATATTGATTGACATGAACAATAGTCAATGAGAATGCGCAAATCCTTCACCAATCAGTACGTGGGGGTGTATTACATTGTGATTGGCTATTGTCAGTGCAACCAATCAGAATGCGCAGATGCTCCAACCAATCACCCTGTGGGGGTGTATTCCATTGTGATTGGCTGAAGGCATCTGCGCCTTGTGATTGGTTTAAATAAAGATTGATAGGTGCATTATCCAATCAGAGTGGGATTTTAGGGTGTATCCCTTTCTGATTGGCTCACACAATCACTCGCGCCTCCTGATTGGGTGAATTTGACAGACAGCATTTTCAACCAATCAGAAGGCGCCATTGGCTATTTTCTTCCGAAAAAGTCTCCGGGAGCTTCATTAGCGTTGGGGATGTCCGTGAGTGTGGATGTGAGTATTTTTTTTTTTTTTTTTTTACAGGGCATGGCAGAAGTGGAGACCGGAGACATCGCGGGGAGGTAAGTACAATGTAGATTATGTTTATTTTATTTTTATGTATGTGTATTAATGTTATGTTTTTTTTAACAGATACCGCAATGGAGAAGAAGGAAAGAATAAGGACGGGACATGCCGGAAAGGTGAGTATAATATTTAGAATGTTTAGAATGTTTATTTATGTACTGTAAACGTGTTGCACTAATTTTTTTTCCCCCTAGGTGGCTGATCTGAATGGACATCTGCAAAGGTAAGTGGTCTTAATTATTTTATTTTAGCTTAGAATTAGATTATTTTCTATATAGATAGCATTTATTGTATGTTAGCTAGGGGTATGTGTTTATATAGATAGCATAGAATGTATTGTATATTAAATTGTGGTATTTATTTAGATAGATTGGGGATGTATATTATATAGATAGGATGTATATTAGATTATGGTATTTATTTAGATAGATTGCGTGATGTATATTAGATAGATAGGATGTATATTAGATTATGGTATTTATTTAGATAGATTGGGGAATGTATATTAGATAGGGGTGTATTGTATTGTATTGTATTTAATTGTATTGTATTATATTGTATTATATGTATTTCCTTTTCAGGTGTGTAATTTTTTTTTTCTGTAGTGGGGGGGCGGGTTGTAATTTTTTTTTAAATTTTCTGTAATGTTCCTTTTTTTTGTGACTTACGTTTTTTATTTTATGTAATGTAGATTTTGTTTTTTTTGTGATTTTAGGCTTTTTTATTTTCTGTAATTAGAGTGGTGGGGGTTATTAGGGGGTAGGTAGGTAGTGTAGGTGTTAATAGGTTAGTGTAGGGTGTTTAGTTGATATTTAATGTGTTATTGGGGGGGTGTAGTGCAGTGTAGTGTTTATACTTAGTGTCATGATGGCCCTTGAGGACCGTCATGACACTTATGTGGTTAATGTTGCTTTGTAACAGGCCCATAATGGTCTTAATATACCCTTATGGGACTGATGGGGTTAAATAGAGGCTTATGAGGGTCTGTATGGACCCCCATGAGTGACAGGGTTAATTAGTGGTTTATGGGGGTCGGTATTGACCCCCATGAGTGAGGAAGTAAATTAAGTGCTTATGGGGGTCTGTATTGACCCCCATTAGTGACAGGGTTAATTAGGGCTTTATGTGGGTCTGTATTGACCCTCATGAGTGACAGGGTTAATGAAGGGCTTATGGGAGTCTATATTGACCCCCATGAGTGACAGGGTTAATGAAGGGCTTATGGGGGTCTATATTGACCCAAATGAATGACAGGGTTCATTAGGGGTTTATGGGGCTCTATATTGACCCCCATGAGTGACAGGGTTAATGAAGGGCTTATATAGGTCTATATTGAACCCTATGAGTGACAGGGTTAATGAAGGGCTTATGGGGGTCTCTATTGACCCCCATGAGTGACAGGGTTAATGAAGTGATTATGGGGGCCTGTATTGACCCCCATAAGTGAAAGGGTTAATGAAGGGCTTATGGGGGTCTATATTGACCCCCATGAGTGACAGGGTTAATGAAGGGCTTATGGGGGTCTGTATTGACCCCCATTAGTGACAGTGTTAATTAGGGCTTTATGTGGGTCTGTATTGACCCTCATGAGTGACAGGGTTAATGAAGGGCTTATGGGGGTCTATATTGACCCCCATGAGTGACAGGGTTAATGAAGGGCTTATGGGGGTCTATATTGACCCAAATGAATGACAGGGTTCATTAGGGGTTTATGGGGCTCTATATTGACCCCCATGAGTGACAGGGTTAATGTAGGGCTTATGTAGGTCTATATTGAACCCTATGAGTGACATGGTTAATGAAGGGCTTATGGGGGTCTCTATTGACCCCCATGAGTGACAGGGTTAATGAAGTGATTATGGGGGCCTGTATTGACCCCCATAAGTGAAAGGGTTAATGAAGGGCTTATGGGGGTCTATATTGACCCCCATGAGTGACAGGGTTAATGAAGGGCTTATGGGGGTCTATATTGACCCCCATGAATGACAGGGTTAATTAGGGGTTTATGGGGGTCTGTATTGACCCCCATGAGTGATAAGGTTAATGAAGTGCTTATGGGGGTCTGTATAGACCCGCACGAGTGGCAGGGTTAATGAAGGGCTTATGGGGGTCTGTATTGACCCCCATGAGTGACAGGGTTAATGAAGGGCTTATGGGGGTCTATATTAACCTCTATGAGGGACAGGGTTAATGAAGGGCTTATGGGGGTCTATATTGACCGCCATGAGTGACAGGGTTAATGAAGGGCTTATGGGGTTTATATTGACCCCCATGAATGAAAGGGTTAATTAAGGGTTTATGGGGGTCTATATTGACCCCCATGAGTGACAGGGTTAATGAAGGGCTTATGGGGGTCTATATTGAATCCTATGAGTGACAGGGTAAATGAAGGGCTTATGGGGGTCTGTATTGACCCCCATGAGTGAGGGGGTTAATGAAGGGCTTATGGGGTCTATATTAACCCCCTTTGAGTGACAGGGTTAATGAAGCGCTTTTGGGGGTCTATATTGACCCCCATGAATGACAGGGTTAATTAGGGGTTTATGGGGGTCTATATTGACCCCCCATGAGTGACAGGGTTAATGAAGGGCTTATGGGGGTCTATATTGACCCCCATGAATGACAGGGTTAATTAGGGGTTTATGGGGGTCTGTATTGACCCCCATGAGTGACAGGGTTAATTAAGTGCTTATGGGGGTCTGTATTGACCCCCATGAGTGGCAGGGTTAATTAAGTGCTTATGGGGCCTTTATTGACCCCCATGAGTGAGGGGGTTCATGAAGGGCTTATTAGGGTCTATATTGACTCCCATGAGTGACAGGGTTAATGAAGGGCTTATGGGGGTCTATATTGACCCACATGAATGACAGGGTTAATTAGGGGTTTATGGGGGTCTATATTGACCCCCATGAGTGACAGGGTTAATGAAGGGCTTATGGGGGTCTGTATTGACCTCCATGAGTGACAGGGTTAATGAAGGGCTTAAGGGGATCTATATTGACCCCCATGAGTGACAGGGTTAATGAAGGGCTTATGGGAGTCTATATTGACCCCCATGAATGACAGGGTTAATTAGGGGTTCATGGGGGCCTGTATTGACCAACATGAGTAACAGGGTTAATGAAGGGCTTATGGGGGTCTATATTGACCCCTATGAGTGACAGGGTTAATGAAGGGCTTATGGGGGTCTATATTGACCCCCATAAATGAAAGGGTTAATTAGGGGTTTATGGGGGTCTGTATTGACCCCCATGAGTGAGGGGGTTAATTAAGTGCTTATGGGGGTCTGTATTGACCCCCATGAGTGACAGGGTTAATGAAGGGCTTATGGGGGTCTGTATTGACCCCCATGAGTGAGGGGGTTAATAAAGTGCTTATGGGGGTCTGTATTGAACCCCATGAGTGACAGGATTAATGAAGGCTTATGGGGGTCTATATTGACCCCCATGAGTGACAGGGTGATAGTGTATATTTGTTTTCTTTTATAACGGGTCCTTTAAGGACCTTTACGGTCCTTTAAGGACCCGTAACGCGTGAATTTAGAATTTTCATTGCAGCAGGGGTTTTCATTGCGTGCGATCGGGACCCCCACTGCGATAGTTAATGGGTTAATGCAGGTCTCCGAGCTTATCTTGGATCCCATGGGGTTAATACGGGTTTCCGAGCTTATCTCGTATCCCTTCTTGGGCAAATTGTACGTGGCTGGGCTTTGAGCCACGTTTTCGTTTTTTTC
Source organism: Discoglossus pictus (assembly GCA_027410445.1). Classification (NCBI taxonomy): domain Eukaryota; kingdom Metazoa; phylum Chordata; class Amphibia; order Anura; family Alytidae; genus Discoglossus; species Discoglossus pictus. The sequence continues at coordinate 29,107,926 of CM050163.1, read as the reverse complement.
GGCGGCCATTTTTTCTCTCGCTTAGGGGATTTTCGTGTGCCTGAATTCGGGAATTTGGACTTAAATGGTGGTGTAACTTCACTTTCAGAGGTCCTGGGTTCCCCCCCTTGCTATGGGTAAGCTTTTTATGTATTTTTTGTGAGTATTTGGTGTGTTTTTACTGTTTTTAGGTGCTTGCGGTTCCACCATTTTTCGTGCGTGTTTGTTACGTTAAGGTTGGTTTCGAGGTCGTTTTTATTTTTCTAAGTCGTGCGTGTGTGTGTGTTTTTAACTGCGTGTGAGGCGTCTTTGAGCCTCCACCTCCGTAAATGCGGCCCCTCGCTTCGCGAGCGACCGCATTTGCGGACAAACACAGCCGACGTTGGAGCCTCCACCTTCCCCAAATGCAGCCCCTCGCGAGGGACGCAGTTCTTGAGGGCTCGCGCAGCATCACTTTAACTTTTAATAATTACAGGATGTCTTTTTTATTTGCGTAATAAGTGCTAAGTTTTGTAAGTAAGCCGTTTGCATCACTTCCGTGACCCAAGTAACCTGTGGTTCTATTTTAGCCGCTAATCCAGCAGCCGTTGTGGGTCTGACGTTGCACTTCAACCTCCAAGCCCGTGGGACATAAGTGATGGATAGAACACGAAAATTGAAAATGAAATCAAATATTTTTTGATGCCGATTTGAGAGTGTGGGAATGTTGTGCTATTAATTCTAAGACCTAAAATCACTTTCACTTCTAATAAAAGTAGAGGATGTCTTTTTTATTTGGTTAATTAATGCTACGTTTTGTATGTAAGACCATTGTGGGACCTCTTTGGTGTAAGTAAACTGCGGTTCTCGTTTAGCCATTTAGCAATTGAATAGAGATTAGAGATTTCCTGCAGCCGCAAAAGATCAAAGGTTTTGATGGAAGTAAGCTGCGATTGAACAAATCGCAAGGGATCGCAGCTAGAGGCTCGTTATCGAATCAGAAGCCGCAGACGTAAGCCAATTAAATTGATTTGAGAGTTGGGAATGTTGTGCTAATAATTCTAAGACCAAAAATCCCTTTCACTTCTAATAAAAGTAGAGGATGTCATTTTCGTTTGCTTAATTAGTGCTACGTTTTTTGCGAGACCTCTTTGGTGTAAGTAAGCTGTGGTTCATGTTTAGCCATATTCGGGCTTGACGAAAGGTAAAACGTAGCCATTGAATAGGGAATAGCGATTTCTTGCGGCCTCAACTCTCGCGGCCGCAAAAGTAAGTTGCAATTGAGCAAATCGCAAGGGATCACAGCTAGAGTCTGGTAACCCAATCGGAGGCTGCAGACATAAGCCAATTGAAAAGCTATGTAGCTTGCGGCCTTCCCTTGCTGCCCCGCAGCTTAAAAACTTAGCAATTGAATGAGGGCCGCTTGCAATTACCTCCAAACTGAACTTTTGGCTGCGGGTCACATTTTTTCAAAGCATTTAGATGTATTCAATTATCTCTAACTCGCAACTGCCCTCTCACAGCCTCCACACGGAAACCATGAGACCATCATCATAACATCAATAAAACATGGAAATTGTACTTAAACTTCACTCAGAGACTACAAATGAATTTGTGTCAAGATCTACAGTGCCTTGCAAAAGTATTCACCCCCTTTGACTTTTTACCTATTTTGTTACATTACAGTCTTAAGTTCAATGTTTTGTTAATCTAAATTTTATGTGATGGATCAGAACACAATAGTCTAAGTTGGTGAAATGAAATGAGAAAAATATATATATAAAACTAATTTTTAGAAATAGAAAACAGAAAATTGGCATGTGTGTATGTATTCACCCTTTTTGTTATGAAGCCCATAAAAAACTCTTGTGCAACAGATAAATAATTAGTCAAATAATTAGTTAAATGATGTCCACCTGTGTGCAATCTAAGTGTCACATTATCTGTCATTACATATACACACCTTTTTTGAAAGGCCCCAGAGGCTGCAACACCTAAGCAAGAGGCACCACTAACCAAACACTGCCATGAAGACCAAGGAACTCTCCAAACAAGTAAGGGAAAATGTTGTTGAGCAGTACAAGTCAGGGTTAGGTTATAAAAAAATATCCAAATCTTTGATGATCCCCAGGTGCACCATCAAATCTATCATAACCAAATGGAAAGAACATGGCACAACAGCAAACCTGCCAAGAGACGGCCGCCCACCAAAACTCACAGACCGGGCAAGGAGGGCATTAATCAGAGGGGCAGCACAGAGACCTAAGTTGACCCTGGAGGAGCTGCAGAGTTCCACAGCAGAGACTGGAGTATCTGTACATAAGGCGACAATAAGCCGTACGCTCCATAGAACACATTTTGAGTTTGCGAAAAGGCATGTGGGAGACTCCTAAATATATGGAAGAAGGTGCTCTGGTGTTATGAGACTAAAATTGAACGCTATGTCTGGCGCAAACCCAACACATCACATCACCCAGCTTTTTCAGCAGCTGGGACTGGGAAACTGGTCAGAGTTGAGGGAAAGATGGTGCTAAATACATGGATATTCTTGAGCAAAACCTGTACCACTCTGTGGTGATTTGAGGCTAGGACGAAGGTTCACCTTCCAGCAGGACAATGACCCCAAACACACTGCTAAAGCAACACTTGAGTTGTTTAAGGGGAAACATGTAAATGTGTTGGAATGGCCGAGTCACAGCCCAGACCTCAATCCAATAGAAAATCTGTGGTCAGACTTAAAGATTGCTGTTCACAAGCGCAAACCATCCAACTTGAAGGAGCTGGAGCAGTTTTGCAAGGAGGAATGGGCAAAAATTCCAGTGGTAAGATGTGGCAAGCTCATAGAGACTTATCCAAAGTGACTTGGAGCTGTGATTGCCGCAAAAGGTGGCTCTACAAAGTATTGACTTTAGGGTGGTGAATAGTTATGCACATTGACTTTTTTCTGTTATTTTGTCCTATTTGTTGTTTGCTTCACAATAAAAAAAAAAAAAAAACTTGTTCTGTAAATGAAATGATGCAAATCCTCAAACAATCCATGTTAATTCCAGGTTGTGAGGCAACAAAACATGAAAAAATGCCAGATATCGGACTCATAAAAATCAACTGTAAAAGTAACTGTTCTAGTCCATGTAGGTACCTTGATGTGTATTAACCTCAAAAGTCTTGGGATCCCTGCTTTTAAAATATATTAGTGTGTTTCAAATAGCTGCTGCAGCTGTGATAAGTGTTTGAAAAAGTCCTATTCAGTACTCGTAACATTTTTCACAGAAATTTGATACATTTTATCAGACTTAATTTGTGAGCTAGAGCTCCAGGTCTAATAGAATATTGATTTTGTGTAACTTTAACTATTTAACACTCGTAAATCTTGAGCTATGATAAAACCAATGAAGTTCTAAGGCCTTTTTTTCTTCTTTCGATGCCCTGAAGTGATTGTGGGCATGTAGCTCGCAATTGCAATGCGAGTAGCTAAATGTAGCCCATTGTATATTTGTAACTTTTACAAGCTGCTTTACAAGTTCAAATAATTGCGATTTGGCCAATTGACTGGGGCCCATACTTCTGTACAAGAATATAAATAAATGAAACAACCTTCTAATAGTAGTGGCAGGGCAAATTTAGGTATACCTGTGATTTGTATAATGGTACTTTGAGATTAAATTAGATTTAAGAAAAATTATTCACAATGATAAGAGAATATAAGGAATAGCAGGACCTAGGGCCCCATTTAATTGCAAGCCTGTTTGTCTCCGATTCCGGAGCTATTCAATTGCTCAAGCCTGCAGCTTACTGGCCCAAAGCCGACTCAGTAAACCATGCACTGGTTTGTAGCAGTTCAAGGCGGGAACATGATCAATTAAGCAAGCCCATAACCTCCCTTTTCGAATCAGCCAATAGAAAATGAGACCGTCATTAGTACGGCAGTAAAACATGGAGGTTACATGTCAATCAGTTAGGTTCGGAGGTCCGATATGTGATCAGACTCAATGCCAATACTGTTCTAGTCAGTATGGGTGGCCTGATATGTATTAATTCATTAATACCCAAGTTAAATGTAACCCCGAAATTAAACATAAAAATAAATAAAATTACCTGGCGATTTGCGGGCTTGAGACTGTTGTGCAATTAATTCTAATGTCTTTCGTCGCTTTCCCCTTCATTTACAGTGCAGTATTGATTTTTTATTTGCATTTACAGTGCTACGTATAAGGGTTAAACCCCCTTGCGGGTCCTCTCTAGCACTTGTAGGATTTTCTGTTTGTTTTTCAATTGAGTTGTACAGTTTATAGGTCACATTAAAGGTGGAAAAAGTTCTGAAATGATTTATCTTTGTCTCATTTTTTTACAGCACAGAAACCTGACATTTTAACAGGGGTGTGTAGACTTTGTATATCCACTGTATATAGTAAATAACTAGTACATTTGTGTTCACATTTGAACGTCTAAAAAAAAGTTAAAAAAACTTGCTTAATGCCCAAAATTCTGAGAAATACAGTTATTACACTGCATTCTTGGAACCTTGACAGGGACATGCAAATGTGCCCACAAAGGCTTTGCTCTTGCAATCCATAACCATTTCAAGCATGTCTATGCCTGCTGTATCAAACAGCTTTGAGCAAAGCTAGGGTTCGGTTATACACAAGCTAGAAATCCCACCCATATATAGCTGTTTCCAGGTTACTGCCTCTCATCAGCGTGGGTTGGTTCTTAGCATGTGTTGTGGACCTTATGAGTAGGTAGTTCACCACAACAATCATTTCATTTATGGTGGGCAAAAGAGCGATAGAAGCCTCCACCGTACAGTAGTACAGTAAATAAAAAGTACATCTGTGTTCACATTCGAATGTCTAAAACTAGTTAAAAAACTATTTGAAAAACTTGCTTTATGCCCAGAATTCTGAGAAATACAGTTAATACACTGCATTCTGGGACCCGTGGGAGGGACATGCAAATGTGCCCATAAATGCAAAAGAAGCACCAGGAAAAACAGGTAATATGCTTGGTAGTGTTGGAACAAGAATTAGCAGTAGTAAAGAAGAGGTACTAAGGCCACTCCATAGTCCATAGTTAGACCTCACCAGAACTGTACAGTACTGTGATCAGTTCTGAAGACCGTATCTCCAAAAGGATATTAACACATTTAAAAACAATTCAAAGGATGGCAATAAAATGGTTTAGGGTGTAAAAGACAAACATAAAGACCATCATGACCTCAATATGAACAATATGTATGTCTTATAGGTCAGAAGGGAGAGGGGTGATATGATAGAAACCTTCAAATATATCAGAAGATTTGATAAAGTACAAGAGGAATGTATGTTCCAGAAAAGTTGAATGCATGAGGAGGTCATCCCAGAATATGAAATATGATTGGCTGAGAAGTCAGTAGAGAATTTTCACTATATTGAAGGGTTGAAGACAGCATTAAAACACACATTTTGCTGTGGCATCATTTCTTCATTTTGGGAGAAAAACAGTAGAAAGCAAAATGCCACTGAAAAACATATGTTTTAATGTCTTCGAACCTTCAATATAGTGAACATTCTCTTTTGACCTCTCAGCCAATCATATTTCATATTCTGGGATGATTTCCCAGAGAATTGATGAGAAGTTAACAAGGAGGTCTCACTAAAAAATGAAGAAGGGAGCAGGGAGAAGAAACAGCACTTGGACAAGGTCCTTGTGGGGCATGTTCAGGAAGTTTATAATATTTTAAAAGCATTTTAGTTTGCTTAAAACATTGGTTAATCTGTTTGATAGATGATTTTGCACTTTAGATTGTAAGTTTGTGAGTTTTCAATCCTGTGTCGGTGCTTTGGGGAAAGCACTATGGACACTGGATTCTAAGCTCAAAGACAGGGCCCTCCACCTTTGCAACTTGTTAATATTGAATTTGTCTTTGCCTGGAAATTAACTTATGTATAGCCCTAAGGAATATATTGGTGCAATACAAATAAACGATAATAATAATTTCATGAAGAACAAATATTTTGTAATCTCTTTGATTTAGATGTTTTTATGACATGATGATTGGGATAAATGTAATTAAAACATCTAAAGCATTACTAATTCAACATGTGTTTGTTTTCAATTACATCCCTACATAAAGAAATGATGGATTCCACCTTTTGCATCAAATTAGAAGAGAAAAAAATGCATTTTTTTTTTTAAAGATCCTTCATTGCATATAGTTAAAAATATAAATAGAAACATTTGAGTATAGCAAAATGTGAGAATTAAAGATAATTTATTTATAATATAAAAATATACATTTTTTGTTGTCTGGACAACTTTACCATGTTATTACCTCTTTCCCAAATACATATTCTATATATTATTGCTATGTTATTACCTTTGCCAAAACATATATTTTATATTTTACGAAATACAGTCAACTCAAACCCTATGTTTTTACAGTCGCACACATCCATCCCTACATGTACCATTTTATATCCTATACATTATCAAGTGGGTAACAGTGTAGCATGGACAAGCTTATTGAGTTTATAGTCCCACAGGCACAATAACTGGGTAAATGTCTTTAACAGGTTGCTGCTACAGTAATGCAAAGGATTATGGAGTTTAAGGGATGTGTATGTATAAATACACCAAGAGAAGAGATCAATTGTATGCTTATTTTTAGAGGAGCTTTACTTAAATAAGCACTTTTCCAATGACAATAAACATAGTTGAAAAAAACCAAGAGACGTCCCAAGAGAAATTAAAATTGATGTTGGAACAAACGATACAGTATAAACATGCTAGTTTAGGGAAAACCAACATGGTGTACACATTTTCCAACAATTAACCCCATTCTGCGGTTAATAAATACATTGCACGAGTATTACCTAGTAAATTGTATCCTATTGAATGCCAGCCAAAAAAGGAGGATTTCCGCCATAGACTGAATCAAAGGTATATTTTCCGAAGTGGCTCTTTTTCTTGTTGAAATCCATTTTTTTAGCCTGACCCTTGATGAGGTGGCTGGAGCATGATCTGCTGCCAAGTGGAATACTTGGGGACAATGAGTGAGTCAAGTTTCCAGGGTGTATATGTGAGAAGGGGGGAGGCAAGCGCCATCCGCCGCCCTGTACGACTGTCCCAGATGGTTGGCCGGGAGCTTGGTGGTGTCAGCTTTAGAGGAAAGAGAACATACACAAAATCCGTTGACTCATTCGACATGGGTGGGACCTCAAATGAAAATAAAAGAGCAAAAACAAGTGATCTCTGTTCGAACATGTGTGTGGTGGTCATAGAGTTGCATTTGTATTTTCCTTATTAACACAAGTAAGTCACCTGTCCCCAAACATGTGGCCTCTACAGATGAGACAGCCTTTCCTTTGTGCTGGCTTTCCAACTACTACATTGATTATTGTTATAGGACTCAAGGGGAACAGAAAAGAGAAAAACATCTTATGTTTCCCATTATTATCGCTCTTCTCTCCATTGCTGCTTGAAATCAGAATGTCTCGACACAGTCTGTTTTGGGTGGGGCAGAACATTAAGAAGTAATGTTTTATTCATTATTAATACATTGTATGTGACCAGTTCTTGTAGCATGACGTTAGAAAGATTGAGGAGAAGCCAACAATATTTTTCATGATCCTGGTAAGTAATATTTCCTCGCTCCGATCAAATGCAACAAAATATAACTGTAATATAATCGTATAGCTGTCTTATTAGATTTACAGTTGGGTTAAAACTCACAGTTTTACTCTGAATTATGAAGTCGCAACGTAATTGGCAAATCTCGTCTTGAACGGAAAGGTTAAAAATAAGAGAAAAGTACAAAACACATATAGTAAGTTTTAACCCATTCATAAGGTCCATCTGGACATCCAAATACAATTAAGAATAAACTCCCTTTAATATGATGCACTTCAGGTTTCTTGGCTAGCCGTTGAATGTTTGCCATTCTATTAACCACTTCCATTTTTCATCTGCTTCTGATCTTTTAATGCATGCGGCATAGTTTCCGTTACGGTAACAAGTGAATCCTCAGGATGCGCAGTCTAATTATAAACATTCCATGAAAGGTACCGTGAAAATGGAAGCAGAAAAACAAAGCGTCTGTTTAGACTAAGCCACAGAATGTTAAGTGATACAATTTATACCATCCTATTATAATATCATTGCATTTTCGGACCAACCTACCCCAAAAACTATTTCTTTTTGATTTTAGGCTAAACTAAATCATTCTTGACATATAGGTGATTGCCTTTGTGTGCCTTAGAATGTTAATGCTAGACTCAGTATGTGACAATGTGTGACCTTGTATTTTTGGTAAGGGTAGGGTTGGGACCTACTAACTGCACTCTATCAAAACGGTAGATTTTTTTTTTGTATCCTGAAAAAAATTCCCACAAAAATAATTGTATCTGAAGATAATTTGTCTTATATTATTATATAATATATATAATATATATATATATTATTTGTCTAATAATTTCATAAACTATTGTGTTATAATTGCAAGGCCCTAAGTATTTTCCTACTTCACTTGACGCAGTGTGAAACCTTCTCGCCCTTAACTTGCTCTTTAAAATAGGAATGTTTTAAAAAAAGTATTCATATTGTATACTCCATTGTATGATACCTTAAGTATTTATTGTGCGCATAGTTATAATTTTATGTTTTCATTTTATTTAGTTATTTATTTACTATATACCAATTAATTGCACTAAACCACACTTCTTTATCGGTTTCTGATTTACATAGAGAGCAGCGCCCTCATCATCATACCCTATCTACAAATATATGTAGAAATTGTATCATGCGTTTTCTGTACCCCTAGCACTTTGACAATTGCTGGTTCTCTACAAATAATATATAATAATAATCTTTACAACATATATTGAACATCAATACAGTTTTGCTATGACCATTCTTTGAAGTACCGAACAAGTTATTGCAAAACAATGAAAATTTAATGAGGAATCTTAGTGAAATCCTAGAGGCAAATTACTCCATGTTCCATACTCTGGACCTCACAGTTTAATGAGCCTAGGACAATACCCTGCAAATAATTATATTGAGCCTCATTCAATTCGGAAGCCACAAGTTATGGAGTAGAGGCCAGGTGTCTGTGGGCCTGCAGCGTCCGCAACTTATGGTGATATTCAATTGGTCGAGCCCGCAAGTCCTGGCTTTATGGCGCACATTGTAAACCATGCTAGCATATGTAGCATTTGTGAGCTTGAACATGATCGATTACGCAAGGCCGTAACTCCCGTAACTCGTAATTCAAGCCGGTAGGACTTTGAAATCAGACCTCCATTTTTAATTGAAGTAATGATGACGATCTCTAAGTCCTACGGGCTTGAATTACAAGTTACTATCGGACCCACATTCCAGATATAATGCAATGTTGATAAAGCTGTAAATATGATATTCTATCACACGCGAGTTCCATTATATGTATTAACACATTGATTGCCAGGATAGATATAACACAAAAAACAAACATGAAATCAAGTATAGTTTTTGCCCGTTTGCGGGCTTGAGAATGGTGTGCTATTAATTCTAAGACCTAACATCACTTTCCCTTTTAATAAAAGTACAGTAGTGTGTGTATATGTGCCTTTACAGTGCTCATACAGTGACATGACATTAAGCCCTTTGCGAGTCCTTCTTGGTACCCATGACACGTGGTTCGACTTTTGCCATTTGCAAGCTTGACGGCTTGCTTTGTGAGAGGGAATCGGAGCAATTGAATAGCAATTTGTGATTTTAGCATTCGCAACTCTTGGTGCCGTAAAAGATCAAAGGCTTGGAGGGGCATTAACTTGCAACGTGAACCATCACAGTGAATCGGAGGCCGTAGCCAGTAACCCGATCAGAGCCAGCAAAAAGACGCCAATTGAATAGCAAAATAACTTGCAGGCTACATTTGCGAAGCCCGGATATCCCAAAAGCTTAATTGAAGGAGGTTCATAATATCTAGCATTTCAATTAACAACTAATCTTCGTTTTGCAGATCAGAGGAGACTTAAAAAGGTCTAACCTGATGGACTAAAGTCTTTTTTCAACCTTAATTACTATGTCCCCCATTCAATCGTCCAAATAGCAATTACTTGAGCCTGTAATGGAGCTCGTAAATTTTACTGATATTCAATTGGCTACTTTTAGCTACTCGCATTTGCAGTTAGCTACTCACATTTGCAGTTGGCTACTCGCATTTGCGAGTAGCAGGCTTAAAACCACTGCAGTTATCAAAAATGTAACTCCGTCCTATCTCCTACTTTGAAGCCCACAAATGTTACCAGTGCTTAAGACGCAAAATCCATATTCAATTACAACAATTCAACAAGCCCGAAATTGCCTTCAAACACGTAAATGGCAAATGTATCAAACAATTCTACGAGTACTAGATAAGACTTGCAAGTGGGTTAATCACCTGTTTGTAACACTGCAAAAGCAAATAAACACACACTACTGTACATAAAAATACTGGGAAAGCAATGAAAGTCATTAGTATTAATTGCACAATAGTCTCAAGCTAGTGCAATGGAGCCAGTTCTTGAACATACCAGTTCTGACTAAAGGCTTGATATTTTAGCAAAGAAGGTGATAGCTGCATGTTTGGCTATCAAGTCAATCAAGATATGGTGTGGTAGAATAACACAAATGAAATAATTCTATGTTACTCTAATCACTCTAATGTTGTAGTTAACGATGTTTGATGGATTCTCCTCTTTGAGCACCTTAGATAACTGTGATATTCTCAAGTAGCTGAGTATTCAGAAACATATGTGTTAAATATTATTATAAATCTCATTTTTACAGCTCTGTACATTTTCTTAACATTTTTGGAGCTATGTTTTAAGAATTTGGTAGCATACCCCAGTGGGTCTGTAATTCCAGCCAAGATTATGAAAGCTGACGGGCAGATAAGATCTTTTCTAAACCCAAATTAAAATGTATCGTTTAGAACTTAAAGAGGGGAAAGGTTATTGAAATTCCTTGACCTATACTGAAAACAAAATCCTTATTCTCTGCTTCTAAGTCCAAAATGAATGTTATCTAAGAAAGCAAATTGTACGCTGGGGATTCAGAGGAAAAGGCCCTGAAAACAAAGGGGAAATTTATTATGGGAATAACCACAGAATGAATCAACCTTAGTACATTTGCCGTGTTAATCTGACTTTAGGAAAATGGGCTCACTGTGTGAAAACGCAGACCAAGAGACATTAACACTGTGGGCACAGTGGCTAGGAATGATTCACTTCCTATCCATGTGTTTATAGAGACCTTGGTACTTCTCTGAGAGTGCTGTGGAGGTAACGCAATTCATGCGAGCTGGATATTGCACATATTGCATAATAAACCTCTCTTTTCATCGAGATGTTATGGAGATTAAGTGCCTGCACCAAGCTAGATGTCTTCAGAGGCAGATGTTTAGTCTACCGACAAAAAGCAGGGATTTAGTAAAGGTTAATATTGCTTGATTAATGTATTTATCAGTTATAAACTAAACATGGTTATATATAGATAGCAACATAACTAAAACAATGTATGCAATACAATTTCCTGAGTATTTTTATTTTGCTTATGACAAAAGATATATATGTAAAAATAACCAGTCAAAAATAATTCTCCATAGACACATAGAGTCTCATTCCATTGCAAGGCCGCAACTCGCTGTATACAGGCTGTATGTCCGCAGGTATGGGGCGGGCTTGAAATCTGCTACAATTACGGAGAGATTCAATTGAACAAGCCCGCAAGTTATGTGGTGAAAGCCTAATCCGTAAACCATGCGATCGTATGCAGCATTTCAGAGCGTGAACATGATCAATTAACCAAGTCCTTAACTACACATTTAGAAACAGCCAATTGAAAATGAGACCGTCATCATTACGGCAGGATAAGATGGAGGTTACATGTTAATGAGTTAGCGTTTAATTTTTCAATATGCGATTATACTCGCAAACCAAAATACAAAATAATAAAAATGAATGCCAATACTGTTCTAGTCCATGTGGGTGGCCTGATATGTATTAATTCATTGATTCCCGAGATTGATATAACCTCGAAATAAAGAATAAAAATAATAGATTTTTTATTGCTGATTTGCAAGCTTGAGACTGTTGTGCAATTAATTCTAATGTCTATCATCGCTTTCCCAGTTTTTACAGTGTAGTAGTGATTTTTTATTTGCATTTCCTGTGCTATGGACATGTCTTTAACCCCTCTGCAGGTCCTATCTGGTACCCGTAGGATTTTCTTCAACATTTGCTGTTTACGGGTGTGAAAACATTTGCGGGCTTGTGGAATTGTAGCAATTGTATAGCGATTTGCGATTTTAACGATCGTATCTCTTGCGGACATGAAATATCAAAGGCTTAGATGGGGTGTAAGTTAACGGTTGTAACAACTGCAGGGATTTTCAGCCCATAACCCGTAGACCGTTTGCTTCTTGGAAAAAGACGCCAATTGAATAGAAAATGCGTTGACTGGCTCCAGTAGCTTATAATTTCTCAATTGAATGAGGCCCATGTTGTTTATTAATTATTTGGAATGTTATACATTTTTTAAATATTGTTTTATTATTTATTTTTTGCGTCAATGCCTAACAACTTGTAAACTTGTAATGAAGAGATCAAGGTAAGGTACTCAAGTTATTTAACACTGAAAGCACCTGGAGAAGGAACAAGGAAAGGGGAAAGCGAAAAGAACGGAAAAGAAAAACAGGAAAGAGATATATACAGTATCATGCCAATGTCATATCAAAAAGGCTGTATCACACATTGAGACCAACACCACCCCCTGTGCGGGGAATACATGTAGTTGTTTTATTTTTATGTTTATTCTAACTTACAGCTTAGCATACAGTGGAATTACAAAATAAAGAGTCCTTCAAGGGCTCCAAATGGCCATGCATTTTGTTGCAACCAGAATTTTTTGAAAGTCTTATCCCTACATATGTCTGGTTAATGAGTATCTGCTACTCTGTTACCCTAGATAAGGACAAATCAGCACCCTTCATGTTAATAAGCAGATAACAGAGTCTGATAGATTAGTGTGCCACCAGCAGAATATTGGAAACCCTGTTCTAGACTCTCAAGTAAAAATAAGAATATAGCTATTTCTCAGTATGTCAAGAAATACAATGGAAACAACAACAAAACATAACAAATGCATCCAACTACCTAGAGTAGCAAAAAAATTAATTTCAGAGTTCATAAGCTTTTCTTAGGCCTGCATTAGCATTTGACTCTCAGCCACTTTGATCTGGATTTTTTAAATATCAACTCACAGCTCATCACTTAAAGAACCTACATCCTTCCATGTGTTCTTCAGATGAGTAGAGTGGAAATAGTTTTCCTTCAGTAATTGGTATAGCCATCACATAAGATCCTTTTTAACTTAATGGCATCTTAAGTAATTAGGCTTGATGTCATGGAAGTTGTTTACATGGCTCCCGTAAGGAATTTTGAGAATAAACTTACCACATATGGAGTTGCCTAGCTATCACAATCCACCTACAGCAAACCCATAGAAGTAAACCCTTATGAGTGATAGCTACGCAGGAAATGTCCATGAAATCTACCCTAATCCTATGTGTAAGCCCTTTAGGTACTTGTGGTAAGGCTAAACTTTACTTGTAAACTCAACCTCTCGTAGAACCAGCAGAACCCCTCACAAGAGCTATTACTGTACAGGTTACAGCTTCCTCCTCCGCCTTCCTTCCTCTGACTGTGACAGGGAATGAGTTAACATATATTAAAAATGAATGTTGGCGGTTTATGACCCCTTTTCTTATACCCCACTACTCTCCATGAGCCTGCATATCTCCCAGGACCCTTCAACACCCGGGGAGCCATTGGAACCCAATTCCCTCGACCCCTTGTGCTTTGGGGTGTGGGGCCCATTAAGCCTACATTAACAATGTACCCATATAAAATATATACCCATGGGCCCCCATGGGATCTCTAACTGTAATCATGGGGTTGTATATTAGCCTTGCCAGAGTTCCTATGAGAGCCATGTAATCAAGGACATAGTTGGTGAGCAATTACTCCTAACATTTAACAATTTGTAGAGCAGTTGTATCATCAAAGTGAGGGCATATCAAGCTCTCAATCATACAAATGTTTGTCTCCTTCCACATGGAGGCACAGATACTTAGGTGTATGATAAAATTAGGTAGTGCACCTCTGTTGTAGAATTGATAAATGAAATATTCTTTTGCCAATGGTTAATCAGTAAGTGAAAAATATAGGTAGGCATTAACAGAAAGTATTGTACAAGATGTGTAAGAATTATAAGTATGATAAGCTTTATGCGATTTACTAAATTTAGTTATGATAAGAATGTGACACTAGACATTAACTTTAACGTGCTTGAGGGCTTTGAAGTCATCTTAGTGATATGAAATTATTTTATGGTAATCTCTGCTGGAACTGCATTATTGATGGAGAAGATCAACCATATTGACCAACTTTTGATTAGTACTCAATATAACCAAAATCTTGATTAATCTCTATATTAATTAACCATGGTCATTAAGATGGTCATAAATCTCAATATTTTTTCTAGAAAAGGCAAAAAGCATAGCATAAGAGAGAGAAAATCTCACCCTAATTGAGTCATGTTGCAAAGACCAAATCAGCTTGAGACTTGTACCATAGTGTTAACCTTTGTTGTCTAGACAATATAAAGTAGCTGTTAAAGCCCTGACCACAGATATATTTGCGGAGGATCATTCACCTGTTTTACTTATTCTTTGTACCTACCTATTATAAGTATTTAGCAGATTAAACAAATACATTTTCACAAATTTTAGGAATCTAAAATTAGATCGAATTTATTTGGCTCTTCAGACTGGTAATTCCATGTACTAAAGTGTGAAATGTTGGGTAATTATTATTTTATCCTGTTTTATTTTGAACATATCTTTTTACTTGAACATGGATCCATACTTACCGGAGAGCTTTCTTGTTTTTGATACTAGACTCATAAATATCAAATAAAACCAAGGGATTTAAGCAATATGATTGTGCTAAAGCTTATTCACTGTTTGTTTACTAGTGTAGATTGTCAAACTTATAACCATCTTCATTGGCTTGAGCGAAAGTGGATAAGAAGCTGTTTACTTAAGCCAGTAAAAAGATGACGCATGAAGTTTAGCACATCTGTATATTAGAGATCATGCCAGATTCATAGCCATACAAGATGATTGCCTTAGTATACAAATAAACAATGATGGGAATTTTATTACAAACTGTATTTTAATAGACCGTACATAATTCAATTTCCAGTTTATGTGTAGAAATACGCAGATCCTTTGTACAGTCATCATTAGATTAGACTGATTCATGGATTCAGCTGAATGTCAGCAGAATATTCATCATCTGATTGTATCAGCTGATACAGTATATTCTTTGATTCCATTGACTTGTGGAGGAACCTGAAGACATGAACTCCGTGTAAACACATGGCACATTAACAACATTGGCAGATTTACAAAATATATATATAAATATAAAGAAAACCTTATGTTTATATGACTCTTATTGCATTATGTGGGATTACATTTTACCATGCCAGTCTGTCTATAGATCTAGGGGGAGACTTATCCTATGGGGCCCTAATCTGCCATTGAGTTTACATATACTTCAGTGGTCCTTTAAGCTAATCAATAGCCTCTAGACTATTTAAAGCGCTAGTCTACAATAACTTTAACCATGCATTAAATGTATCAAACTGGTGTAATGAATTTAAATATAATTTAATCACTCTTGGGGTTCTACTGGACCCTGCCTTCTCTTTCATTCCTCTCATACAATCAATCACAAAATCTTGACATTTTAACCTAAAGGACATCTCCAAAATATGTCACTATCTTACGCAAGACAAAACTAAAATTCTAATTCACTCTCTCATCATATCTCACGTTGACTACTGTAACTCGCTCCTTGCTGGCCTCCCCATCACCAGTCAGACCCCATTCCAATCCATAATGAATGCCTCCGCTAGACTCATCTACCATACTCAACGCTCAGTTTCTGCAGATCTTCTCTGTCAGTCACTCCACTGGCTTCCCATAGCCTCCAGAATAAAATGTAAAATCATGACCCTAATATATAAAGCTCTCAATAACAGTGCACCCTCTTGTATCTCTCCTCTCATCTCATAATACTCTCCCAAACGCCCTCTTCGCTCTGCTAATGACCTTCACCTATCCACCTCTCTTATCACCTCCTCTCATTTTTGCCTTCAGGACTTTTCTTGTGCTGCCCCTATTCTTTGGAACTTCTTGCCTTGCTCCACTAGACTATTCTCCTACATCAAATCCTTCAAGATCTCGCTAAAAAGTCTATCACCTCCATCCTTAATATGCACAATGCATTTATCACCCTCCACAGCCAAACCCTTTAGATTGCAAGTTTGTGAGTCTTCAGTCTCGTGTCGCTGTGTTTTAGAGAAAGCTCTATGTACGTTTGAGGTTAAGCTAAAAAACAGGGCCCTCCATTCTTTTGTAATGTGTTAAAACTGTTTTTGATTTGTATTTAATCCATGTATAGTGTTACGGAATATGTTACAAATAAAGGTTAATAAATAAATAAATCAATTACAGTTTGTGTGAATAAGCCAGTTTCATAGATTAAGCATATTGTTTACACTACTTTTGGTCCAGTTTAGCACCGTACAGTTGATAAAACGTAGGCAGAAAATGTTTAAACAGATTTTATTTAATATTTTTCATGCAACAAACAACTTTTGTAATAAAAAAACAAAAAACAGTTGTGTTCTGCCACTTTAATATGTCTTATTGTCTTTTTCTGAACAAACAATTTCCTTTTTTGTCTGTTTTTGTTTTGTGATCCCAAATATATTTATTTTGTTTTTATGTGAAAATTTGACATGTTTCTTTATGTTGTATATATACAACCTATAGATGATATTAAATATTTTTGAGGGGATTCAGATATTTTTGTAGTGTAACCTGCAAAGAGAAAGGAAGGGGTGAATTACACTAATTGTGATAAATATCCAACATCCTCTATTTTGTTAAAATCTTAGTGTTGCTTTGTTGATTTTGCAGAATAAATCCTGTGATTACATGTCTTAAGTGTTTTATAATGTACTGTATGTCTATCGTTGACATTAATAATAGTCTTTGTGACAAATGATGACAAATTCTTGGCATGAGTTCCTCATGGCGTTACCATGTAATCCAAGACATACTTGGGTCCCCAATGTGATGTTTATTTTGCTTTTTCTTGAAGCCTTATAAGAAGATAGATAGAAAAACATACTCGTGTTCTGGCCATGGTCCTCTCAAGAGATACCTAATGGTCATTTAAATTCATTGAGTTTGTGTTAAATCTGAATCTGGGATGTAAATTGAAATACCATGAGTTTATTAAGAAAACACACGTTCAGAAATGGATTTAGTAACATAATAAATCATAGACAGCAGGAGCTTATAAACCATGAAATGCGCCAATTGTTGGATATTCCAGAGCAAGACTATGAACATAAGCCTAAATTAATAATATTGTTCAACATTTATTTAATATTTTTTTATAGTATAAAAGTACAGATTCCCACATTTCTTCTAGAAAAGGCCAAGTTGGCTCTGGTAAAATAGTGATAATTTTTCTTGAATTTAAATGAAATGATTCAATACTTGTTCTTTGTGCATATTGTTGTAGCTAGTATATTATTTGTTATATAACGTACCACATCTTATGACTGTACATCATAAAATATTATATTAAACAAGAAATTCCAAAAGTGTGATCTAGTTTCTAGCAAGATAATTTATAGATGGTTCACCTGCATAATACACATAACAGATTCTGGGTTTATCGATATCTTGCATAGTATTCCATTTCCATAACTCATTAATTAATTGGGTATTAGAAACACTTGGGATACCAAATAGCTACAGGTATTGAGCAAATCACCACTAAACTAACTTGAGGATTTAGAGCAAAATGGCAACCTCTGTAACTACAATCAAATACCCTGTCTGAAGTTTTGCTGAAGCCTCTCCAGTATATCTAGGCCTCAGTCTCTCCTCTCTCACTTTCTCTGGAACTACAATCAAATACCCTGTCTGAAGTTTTGCTGAAGCCTCTCCAGTATATCTAGCCTCTCCAGTATATCTGATGAGATAGAAACTTTTACTAAGCAAATCTATACCTATGCATTTGTCTTAAACCCCCCTTACCTTGCCTGCTCCCCCACCCCCGAAGCCTGGTTTTATTGCTTCTTATCTGCGAAATAACATTTGTCCATCCTTCTCATATTCTGTTGCAGCCTCTCCAGTATATCTAGGCCTCAGTCTCTCCTCTCTCACTTTCTCTGGAACTACAATCACTTCCCTCCCCCCCTGCCCCTCACCCACCCGCCCCTTGTTTCTCTTAATTTATTGAGTCACTCAAATTTCCTACAGCTGATCAATTAGCAACACCTGCTAACTATACCCAATTAATCTATTACACAATGTTTCCTGATGCCTGTTCCTTCCTCATTACATCCTGTCTTTTCCTCAAGCTCCTCTTCTCAACTTTTCCACATCATGTCTCCAGCATAACCATCTCACCTTCCATGCTCTCCTCTCCTCTTTTATGCTCCCATGAGCTACTCTCATTCCTCCATTCACTATCTCCTCCCCCTTCTAAAGCTCATAAGCAGAAACACTTCTGCAAGTCCAAATCCCACCTCCTCTCCCTCTCTTTCTTTCGTCTGCCAGCTTCTTGGGACATCCCTCCTAAAACAGGCCCCTCACCTCCTTCTATATGAAAAAGCATTCTAACTTTGCATACCCTCCTACCTAATGAAACTTCACTTTCTTCCTGACCCTTGCTATTTCTTATCTGCCTCTTTCATCCTCTTTAGATTGTAAGTAGAGAGTTTTCAATCTTGTAGAGTGTTTTGGAAAAAAACACTTTCTACAAAGATTCTAAGCTCAAAACAGGGCCCTCCATTTTTTGCAGTTTGTTAAAATTATATTTTTCCTTGTTCTTTTCCCCTGTATAGCGCTACGGAATATGTTGGCGCATTACAAATAAAAGTAATAATAATCACATATATAGTTGTGAGCGTACGAGTTGTTGCTAACGCTGCGGGCTCGCATAGCGAGCCCGCGGCCCTCGCGGAGCGAGGGCCGCAACTCGGGTAGCGAGCCGCGGGCCTCGCGTAGCGAGCCGCGGCCCTCGCAAAGCGAGGGCACTGGGCGAGGGTCTCAGTTGCTGGCATGGAGCGCCAAAGGCGCTCCTTGCAAGCAACTGAGGGCCCTCGCAAAGCGAGGGCCGCAGTTGCTTGCATGGAGCACCGAAGGCGCTCCCTGCCAGCAACTGCGACCCTCGCAAAGTTCACGTCGCAACCCAAACAGCACGACACACACATTACGACACTCGCAAACAACATACGACACACGTTCACACACATTACGGCCTCGCAACACTCGGACGCAACTCGCGAACATTACAAAATTTAAAACACAATACATACACACAGCACATACATAAAAACCTTACCTACACCAAGAGGGAGCACCCAGGACCTCAAAAATGCAACTTAGACCTTCATTTTACTCGAAATAAAAGAGTTTAGACACTAAAAAAAACTGTAAGCGACAGAAAAAATGGCCGCCAAATAAAAACGAAAACGAGGCTACAGCACTCTAAACTCGCAAAACACCACAAGAAACTCGCAAAACACCACAAACGACCTACGGATATTCATACCACACATTGCCCGCCATTTTACCCCAATGCGAAAGTACACAACTACGCTAACGGTTTGGTCTCGCACACGCACACTATTACACTGCACACATTCATCATGCTTACACAGCAGCTCCACACCACTAATGCTCCAGCAACATCAAAACAGATTGCCAGCTCTTCAACACAATGCTTCAAAATAGGTAAAGTATATTCATTTATTAATGTATTATATATTCCATTATTATACACCAAACAGCATTAGCTACCTTACAATTTCATTGCCGTCATTTTTTGACGGGCAAGTCGCTAGTAATAATAATAATAACCTCCAATCAATAACAAGCCATGCTCAAACTGGAAGATTTATCATCATCCATGGCTGGTGGAGTCTAGCCAGTCAGCCTAAGGAATCTAGCTGTACAGAAGATTCCTACATAACTTTACATACACTCAATACTTTGTTTTACAATGGACAACTTCATGGCTTCTGCATTGGCCTGACTTATCCTTCTACAATCATGTGTCTTCATATTTTGTGTTTCAGATGGGATCTTATTGTATTGCATGTCAGGTTCCTAAGATGCCACTTGCAGTTGACTTGTTCAATACACTAAATAACTCTTTAAACAAAAATTATACTAAAATAAACTCAGTCAAATCCAATTCAAACAAAAATGCCTTTGTGGTCAACAAAAATCCAATTCTTCTTGGAAATCTAAAATAAAAAAACAATATAAGCAAAAGGAAAGTGTTCATAAAAACCGAGGAAGAGAAAAATAAATGCTCCAATAGCATATTATGGTTTGGTACATTTAATAAAATCTCATCAGATTAAGAGAAAATTACAAATAAATATGAAAAGCCATAAATTGACCATTTGGAGTCAATCATCACATTTAGATATCACAAGTGTGTTGAAACTCATCCATATGCCACAATGTGTCTTTTCCAAGTATCCTTACTGCATAAAAAGTTTTCGATAAACTTCTGGAATAAAACTGGCAACATGTCAGTCTATGAATGACCTAAATCTCGAGTTTCATAACAGTAAAATTGACACCATTTGAAGAAACTGTGACAGAGGGAACATTTTAATTAATTAAAAGAAATCTAGTCAGGGTGCAGTTATTCATAGAACTTCCATTATAAGTGTGTTATGATAAGGACTATAGGTGGAGCAGCCACTGTAAAATACTGTATTATTATTATAACACACAAATTATTGTACCTTCTTGTGACAAAGCTACCTGTATATTTGCTTATAGGAAGCACAGAAATGTATTACCAGAGTCCTCACACATGCAAGCTCGGGGGAAAAAATATACGACCTTGGAAAAATACGAATTTAACGGCAAAACGCTAACATAAAAAAACGTCGAAAATATAAAAAAAATATAAAAAATAAATAAAAACACATTCACACACAGCACAGGGGGAAAGCCAGGAAGCCTGGGAGTAAGGTTGCAAATGATTTTGAGCCTTATTTGACGTGTTTCATCACTCGAAAATCGGCTAAGCGAGAAAAAAATGGCGAACGAAAAAAGTAAAAAATTCTGAAACTGGATGAAAACGAGGCTGAGCAAAGCCATGCACGCGGGACTTAGAAAATACATGACGCCAAAGACAGTAACACTTACAAGAACAACGCCAGGGACGTGGGCCTTAGAAAATAAACTACGGCAAAGACACTATAACTTACACCAACATAATACAACCTCGGAAAAATATAAATTTAACGGCCAAACTGCAGAAATCGAAATCCACAAAAAACAAGAAAAATAAGGAAAAAACATAAAAACACACTCACACACAGCACAGGGGGACAGCCATGAAGCCTGGGAGTAAGGTTGCCAGCCATTTTAATCCTTATTTGACGTGTTTCGTCACTTGAAAATCGGCTAAGCAAGAAAAAAAATGGCGGAGGAAAAACGTAAAAAATTCTGAAACTGGATGAAAACGAGGCTGAGCAAAGCCAGGAATGCCGGACTTAGAAAATACACAACGGCAAAGACACTAACAGTTACACCAACAACGCCAGGCACCCGGGACTTTAAAAATAAAACAAACGCCAGTCAGCTAGCGCCACACAAACATTCAGCAGACACACAGAGGAGAAAGACACAGGGAAAGGGACACATGGCATTCCCAAGCACTAAACTTGCAGGTTAATGAACCCTGCAATGAGCGGCCCTACAGTAGGCTGGAGGACAGGTTTGCAATGAGCCCCGAAGGTGCTCAGAGATGCAAAAGCCTCACATTGTGTGGCAAGCAGCATTGCCTGGCTTCAAATTTTATTGACATGATTTTTTGACCGGCAAATTGCTAGTATCAATAATATATGTGTGTTTTAGGGCTTCCTAAAATAAAAATGAAGGAAGAGTGTTATTGCATGAACAGTGCACAAGGAAGGAAACTGTAGATTACACTAATTATGAGAAGTAGCCAACATCCTATATATAAAGTGTATTTTTAAAATGTGAGTGTGCTTTGTTTATTTTACTGAATACATCCTATAATTATACATAGAAAGTGCTTTATAATGAACTGTATATACATTAACTAAACAATATGTGTTGTTTTGTGAATGTACAGATTGTGCTGAAGGTTTGTTTTTTTAATATAGAAATCCTGTGTTTTAATTACTGTAGTATGTGAGACTACACATCTCGCTTGACTTTGTTTTGTTGTTGTTTTTAGACGTTCAGTCGTGCCCGACTCCCTGTGAACCTGTGGACTGCAGCACACCAGGCACATCTGTCAGCCACTGCCACTCTGAGCTGCTTCAAGCTCATGTTCATTGTTTCAATGACCTCATCTATCCATCTGCCCCTCAGCCTCCCCCTTCTTTGCTTGTCTTCAATATTAAACATAGGGAAGGGGGGAGAAAGCGCACTAGCACTTCCTAGTGCAGATCAGTTTTATTTTTAAATAGTTGTACAAAAGAAATATGACAAGATAAAAGAGATGAAATGGGCACTCACATAGATCTATGTTTGTTGCATTATTGCACACACTATTTTATCATTGAGAAAGTCCTTATGAGGGCCAAACGCGTTTGCTTTTAGTGATTTATTGCTAGATATATAGTTAGAATTACCTACTCTATTACGTGGATATCGACTACCTATATGAGAGTTCCTAGAAGAAGCATCCCCGCTATATACGGAAAACCAAGAGCTATTAGAGGACCTCCTGGTGATGCATTATATTTGCTACCGAACCACCTCATTGCATGAGGTCAGCACATGTGAGTGTCCATTTCATCTGGTTTATCTTGTCATATTTCTTTTGGACAACTATTTCAAATAACATTGAGGTGGTTGTGCCCTTTCTCCCCCCTTCCCTATTTTTCTGTTTCATATCTACATACTTGAGTGACCAAGTATCACTGGAGGAAGCAGCCTACCACATACCAAGATCACACATATCGTGGAAACAAATGAGAATACATCTATATACTGGTGTGGATATTATCGTATAAGAGATTTAAGTCTATACTCAAGTAAGATACTTAGTAAACATCATTGTACAAGTGGAAATAGATGGCTTTGGACTATAAGGATCCTGAAGGTATATTTTTCCTCTAAAATTGGAGAACTTAGTGAATTATCAAGTTGTTTTTTATATAGAAACAACTATTGGATTATTGTACTCATATTTCTTTTGAGATCTATGATATTTCCAAATTGTAATTTTTGCTCTATATTATACATTAACTAGCGCCGCTGTATATTTACTCCGGAAGTAAATTACTGTTTGTGTATTGTCTTCAATATTTCCAACATCAGAGTCTTTTCTAGGGAATCCTGTCTTCTGATGATAGATAGTAAGTGTGCGAGTTTTCAATATTATGTTGGTGCTTTTAAAACAAGCACTATGTACGTTTGATTTTAAACTAAAAAACAGGGCCCTCCATTCTTTGCTATGTTTAAATTTTAAAGATACTACTACTAATAATAAAAATAATAATATGGTTAAAATATTTGAGCTTTAGCCTCATGATCAAACCTTCCAGTGAACAGTTTTGCTTGAATACCTGTAGAATGATTGGCATTGACATTGCAGTTATCATTGCGCTTATCTAGAAAAACTCTGTAAATCACATACATTTTATACGGCCATGAAAAAACAAAAAGCTTGCAATAAAAGGTATTTATAAAAAATGGTAAAAGATTTGCTCCACTCCTTGACAGCTTAATAATGGAGACTTGGCTTTTCCACATAAAATGCATTTGTTCAAACCCTTACCGGCTAGGCAAAACAAAACTATTTTACCAAACTGAGCAAGGGTGTTGTAGAGGACTACATATACTGAAAATTAATGCATTAATCGTAATCACTCTATATTTTATGGAAAAAAAAATCAAATACGTTTGTTATACCATTTAACTTCCATCCAAACGTTGAATGGTTAAATGTCTATATTTTGTCCAACAGTTTTTTGCATTAATGGAGGTCACTAGTAGGTAGAGCCTGAAGTCAAAAGCTTAAAGGCTGTCCATTTGTAAGTAAGATTTGTAAATCTGAAATTCCTTAAAAAAAAAAACATTTTTATGTTTAGGAATATTCTGCGACACAAACTTTTAAATATTATACTGTGAAAACAATTAACATAATTTTATTCTCTAACTGGAAATTATCCTTTTGTCTGCTGAAATACTGATTATAATATCATATTGTAGGAGTCTGATTATTGAATGTTAAATGTGATTTTCTTACACCCAGAACTCAGACACATAAGTTAGGCCATGTTTATATTTGCAATGGAAACTATAACATGAAAAGTAATTCATTTAGGATGAGCGTAGGAGTGTTTTCACAGGCGTTGCTAACTCATACATTTTGCGTTTCAAGTACTGTAAGAATGTATATGTGAAACGTATCACTTACACGTCAATGAGTTAATGTTAAGACAACGACAACTCCCAGACTCTACAGGAAATGCCTGTTCTGTAATAATTTTGTTCAAAGATTTCTACCAGTACCCTTAAAAAGTTTGCCTTAAAAGGTCAATTCAGTGTCACATTTCTTATCATATATTTAAAATTATCTTTTTATATCAAAATTGTTTTTGAATGCACAATAAGTGAGTTTAAGAATGTAATATTTGTATTAAAGCACAAACACATTTAAAGATCTAACGTGCTTGATCCTCCTTTATTCTCATGTCTGATTTTTATGGTTCAAAAGTGGAATTTTTGTGACTAAGTTAAAGGCTTTATGGTATTCTGACTTGGTCCTAGGAAATGTGTCAAGGTAGAGAACTTTGGACACCTTGAATGTGACTCTGGGGATAAGCAGACAGGTAGTCAGGAAAGCTGAAGTTGGGATCCAGGCAAAATTCATCAATGTAAAGACTGTCCAGAAATGGGATCTTCAGAAAGCATATCCAGCAGCAAGAAAAAGCAGGAAACCAGAAAATATTATTATTAATATTATTATTACTTTTATTATTACTTTTATTATCTTTTATTTGTAATGCACTAGCATGTTTCGTAGCAGTGTACAGGGGTTAAACACATAGCGAAATACAGTGTTTGAGCTTAAGATCTTATGTCTAAAGCACTTTTTTACCAAATCACTCTACAAGATATAAAACTTGCAAACTTACAATGTAAAGGGAATGGAAGAGGTAGAAACCTGGGTGAGAATATCAGATAAGGAATAGCAAGGGTTAGGAAGGAAGTGAAAGGTTACTTAGGTAGGAAGGTGTGCAAAGTTGGAAAGGATCTCCATATTGTAGGAGAGGGAAGCAATCAAATAGAAAGTCATTGTCAGGTGAATTTCAAGACTAATATTGGTCAACTTCCATACCCAGGAAATAGCTCAAAATATAAAGAGGGAGCAGCACCATGATAGATGAAGCATAGAGACAAGAGCTGCATCAAACAAGAAAGACCAAATATTATGAGGGACCTCTACAATGCTTGCAAATTCTCACACTTGGCATGTTAAATGAATCAATCATGCAAGTAAACCTTGTTGTGATTGTTAAGATAATTGTGAGTTGTGAATTCACAAGAATTCTAATAAACAGTTCCTAACACTTCCTCGATTTAACAAATAAAGGCTAGACTAGTAGCAAAAAATTTACTCTGTGTACTTTTTCAAAAATACAAATTATTAATTTTCTAGGCATAGAAAAATAAGGCTTTTGCAATGTTTAAAATATGCTCTGCTAAATCTGGAGCTTCGTGATCCCTTTAAATTCATGGGTCTACATTATCCATATTTCCCCATCACTGGGTAACAAAGAGAGCTGAGCTAAGGCAAAAACAAGTTCAAAAAGCCAAAGAGAAACTTAACTAGTCCAACATCTATAAAAATGTGGTTTTCCAATGTAGGCAAGCTAAATATAAAAATTCTATAGAGTACAATAAATTCATAATAAATATTACTGAAAAACTGGAACCAATGCTGAGAGTTAGGCCCAAAAAACACTCTAGCTGCATTTGCTGGATAACCAAAGGGAATGTGGCCAGGGACACTTCAGTTCCGTACATATATTTTTCAGGTTGTTAAAATAGCTCTGTGCATTGGGACCTGAGTCAGAAAGTAAAGAACGATTGAACAGGAAAGTTGTTCCAGTCATTGTGCACGCACCCATTTCACTGTGGAAGTGTTGAGAAAAAATAATTTCATTTATTTTTAAATTTGAATATAATTTATTGGGGATCTTATAATTCAATTATCAATTAATGGATACATTTTAAATCAATGTCCTCAGAATTGCTAATATATGCACAATCGTTGCCAGCTGTAGATGTACTTTTGATTCTGGTTGTAAAAATAATATTCATATTAACTAGAAATAACAGAAATTATTTTATATTTCATTTGGGCAAACATGAATTTATTTAGAGTACATCACAGATGCAAATGAGCCAGTGGTTTCCTCCAAAATTAATTTGGCTGTTCATGTTTAATGGCACTGTTACTATTAGAAGTTTGAATTGCTTTATTACCACCAAATATGTTTCCAGTAACAATATATGCATGTATAAAATGAAAGAAAAAACTATATACACACAAAAGACACACATTTAAGAAGATACAAAAATATTAAATCTGTATCTGTGCTTAATTAAATGTCTATTTACTATCTCACTATTAGTCTTGGTTCCATCTCACCTCCTTTCCCTCCTAGTTTTGCATTCATCTTAGTGTTTTGTATCCACGTCTCTTTGTAAATCAGAATAAAATAAAAAAACAGCTATAGTCCAATATGTTCTTTTTAATAAATAGACTTGCATATAAGTATGTATTAAATATTTTAGAAAGCAAAACAAAATAAACTTTTTTCAGCTGTCTTCTCAACAGGGTGGGGCTTTGTAAAGTGACGAGATTTTCATTAGTCCAGTTAAACTGAAAGATTTTCTATAATCCATCTTTTTCCACATGTAGAAGCAGGCCAGCAGAAACAAAAATGGTGACTCTTATTATAGAATAAAGGCATATAATATTGAATAATTATTTTTCACTATTTCAAAAAATGTTGTGCCATATCAAGTTTCATATTATACATATGTAACTATGTTGGTCCTTATATATATATATATATATATATATATATATATATATATATATATAGGAATAACTATTGCTCGGAATTCACAGCAGGAAATACACTTTTTAACATGTTTTAGAACAAATATGAACACAATTGTACTATGTATATACTGTACCACTGTACGGCCCCATTCTGATGAGAGGCAGTAACCTCAAACAGTGCTGTCCATGGGTAGGCTTTCTGGCTTGTGCATAATCCATCCTGAGCGTTGCTTAACTCTTTGTAATACAGTAGGCATATGCTTAAAGGAAGCCATTTTTGAAATGGTATTGTATTGCAAGAGCTAAGCTCTTTTTTTAGGAATTTAAATGTGAACACAAATAAACTAATATTTACTATATATATATATATATATATATATCACATATAATAGTTGTGAGCAAGCGGGCTGTTGCTAAAGCTGCAGGCTCGCGTAGCGAAGCGAGGCGCTCCATGCCAGCAACTGCGGACCTTGCAACATTTACGGACTTATGACAAACAAATACGAGACGCAGGACTAAGAAAAAAAAGACTTTAACGGCAGACCCGCGCGAACCTGAAAACATTAGAAACACAATAAATACACACAAAAAACACATAAAAAGCTTACCCACAGCAAGGGGGGCACCCATGACCTCTGCAAGTGAAGTTACACCTCCATTTAAGTCCAAATTACAGAGTTTAGACACCCGAATATCCCCTAAGCGAGAGAAAAATTGGCCCCGAAAAAATGAAAACGAGGCTACAGGACCCTAAAGACGCAAAACACCACCAAACACATACAGATTTTCTGAAAAAGCCAGACGAGATCCAAGAACAAGGATGCTTAATCAGCCACAGCCGCGTACCACACATTAGGCGCCATTTTACAAACTTACAGAATCCAGAAGTACACAGGGATTTCCCTCGCGCACGCAGCCTATTTACCCTACACACTGCACACATTGCTGACACTTACAACTCAGCTCCACAGCAGTGAAAACACACATTGTATGCTGCAGCAACATGAAAATAGATTGCCAGCTCTTCAACACAATGCTTCATGCATATATTACTTCCAAATAAGTAAAGTATATTCATTTATTAATGTATTATTTATTTGATTACCATACACCAAACAGCATTAGCTCACTTACCGTCATTTTTTGACGGCAATATTCTAGTATATAAATATATATATATATATATATATATATATATATATATAATTTAGAGTAAATACGTTCTGTATGTTGTTGAATATTTTCTTGTTCTTCAGCACATGCAATAATACTGCTTCAGTGTCCATTCGTCTTTGTCCATTCATCCTAGTTAGTTACAGAGAATAGCGAAATCTCTAAAGCCTGTTTTAAATCAATATTCACCATTGGCGGCTATACCCACTAAGGAAGCTGTGCATGATATTGAAAGGATTTGTTTGAGTTATGATGTTGGCCTCGGGACAATGAGGGAATATCAAGTGTATTTCTCGGGCAGAAAACAGAAGTTATCAGATCAAGATATAGTTGAAAAAAAGCCAACAGACACAACAAAAACCTTAAGAAAACAGTCACAGGGAACACCAACTATGACTGTTTTTGAAGCATGCAGACGTTTTCTTAAGTGGAGCCCGAGATCTGCCCTATTGATGCTTCATTTTAACCTGTACTATGAACACTGTGTGACCTCATCAGATTCCTGTGCAGTATTTAAGTACCAGACATAAAATATGCACTACATTTTCTGAGGTTAGTTTTAAAAGCATTGGCAAGCACAGTCTGTAGCTCTTTTTAAGCATTTTTAATCACTAATTCTTTTCCAGAAATCTTTAAAAGTCTATCAGTTGCGTAAGTACGGGAGATGTCACCTGCGGCTAAAGCTTTTGACATGTTAAAAGTTTACAGAAGTTCATGAAAATTGCCGTTGTAGATAGAATTGCTTTAGATAAAACATTCCTGTCTGCTGTTCAGCTGAAATCACACTGACTTGTATAATTTAAACTCTGAAGAATTTTCCTTTTAGCTGATTTTGCAGGAAAAAAAATGAAGGCATGTGCAAAAATCTATATGTTTCCACTTCACCAAATAAGAGGCCGAAAAATCTGATAATTTGTCTGTGGTGGATTTTGAAATATTATACTATTGTGACTTTTTAATACTGTGATTTTTTTTTTTAAAGTAAAGCTTGGAGTTCAGTATTTGCTATGACTATTATGAAATGGCAAAGCTGCTGTGTAAGCTTGAAAAAGTTGTAAGTGGCTTGTGTCAACATGTGGCTGGAGCTATGTGATCTGGGTCAAGTTGACATGTGAGTGGCAGGTCTAATAGATCAAACAACCCCAATACCAAATAATTTGACATACCACCATGGGCGTAGGAGCCCAATCTGGGGGGGGGGGGGGGGGGGGGGGGATAATTCAGCTTTACTACCAGGACAGAAAGTATATATATGATACATTATGGGTCAAAGATTTCAAGGGAAAGACATACAGCCCCATCGCTCTAAATCTGGTAATGCATGGTTAAGTTTATTTGTGCTACTTCCTCTTTCTCCTATTGATTTAACCTTGGGGGGGAGGGATTTGCCCACCCCATCCCCCAGTTTCTACACCCCTACATATCACTCATCAACACACGTTCATTGTCTCTCTCCCATTTTCTGCTCAATATTTCTACAATTTCCTCACAGTCCCATTTAGGGCAAATGCTGTCCATGTGTGCTTGAAAAATCATTCTTCCTAACTCCTTGCTTTATATATATATATATATATATATATATATATATATATATATATATATATAGTGCTAAACAGGTTAATTTTAACATAGGGAAAATATGAAAGGGGGAACTCGCAACCAAGAATACACAAGTTTAACTTTAATTTTAAGTTACTGTATATTTACATTAACTTGCAAAATATAGTATACATAACACATACACATAATGTTACTATACGAAGGTTCTGGCTCTTCTGGCATCCCTGATTTTTTGTGATGAAGTTGTCTAGTGACATTTGTCGTTTTCTTGTTCTCTCATTAAGCAAATATCAATAGCAAGAGATTGCACCCAAAATGTGCCGACCGGGTATTGTACTTGAAAATCTGGATAATTTGCTACAAACTGATCAACGAATGCGGTTATCGTCATCAAACTTTTACTGAGGAAATCTGTAGCAAGTTCTTTGGGTTCTTCATTGGATGAATCATTATTTTTAGGTTCTACAAGTATCCCTTGTTCTGCTAGTTCTTGAGGGTCCTCATTGGTAAGGCTCTCACCAGAAACCAGCAACAACTCCTCAATATTATGCACATCTGCATCTCTGAGTCCTGCTGTATCGACCAAGTTGACAATTTGGTCAACAATGGGCTCTTCTTGTTGAAAATTGTTGGATATCTCCAGCCATATCGTCTTTCACACTCCTTTCATACATTTATCAGTCACTTCTTTGTAGCCACCATGTCAACAATTATTTTATAAGCATATGTGATGTGCACTGTGTGTATTGATGTTATGCATACTGTGCTCTACTCGTATATCTTATGTATTTTGTCTATATTCAATTTAGTTTTATTAAAAAATTATTTGCCACTGTAAAATGCATTTGTAATTTGCAATTCAAGGATCAAAGATTATTTAATATAGGGAAAATGGGTAAATTATTATAAGAACTTATAGGCAGTAGATACACATGGAAACTTTTTTTAAACCTTAATCAATTTAATTAAAACATGCTTTTAAAATGTATATCAGACAAGTAGTATGAGTTACTTATGAGAGATAGACAACTGCTGAATTCATGGTTCAAATGAAGTTGACTAAGCACCTAGTTGCAACGGGATGAGCTGCTCAAATAAAATGATGCCAAACTACTTCAGAGTAAATTTTCAACTAGTAATTGTATTTTAATTTACATTTTTAATACTTTTACATTTTAAATTGTTCAAATTTTTAATTGTTTAAATTGTTACTTTTTCATTTATTTATTTTTGTTGTCATTACTTGTTCTGTTAAAACTTGTTTTCTCTGAAACATTTTGTCTTTTTAATTAGATTTTTTATATAAATAGTTTATTTTTAGGAACAAGTGTAGCTGGCTATTAACCCCTTTTACTTGGGCCTCTAAGCTATTGTGGTAAGATTACATCATTATAGTATTTAAAGGAACTGGCTGTAGAACTGAAATCTGTGGTAAGTATAGTGCCAAGGTGAAATATGATGTTTAGAAACATTTAGTAACACAGTTCAAAGACATTTTATTCCCCCAAACTGGATATGCTCAAACCACACTAATTAAAGGTTTAGCAAGACAGCCCACAGTGGTAGCAGTGTGATCGGTGGTAAATCATTTTGAAGCACTCAATTCCCATAGAACAGGTTAAGTAAGTTATTGAGAAAGTGGCATTTATTTAACAGCCTTGCAGTGCTTCTTCAGCAGAGTACGGCACATGTGCGCATATGAATTGTAGTGTAAAAATGGTGGCATCTATTATTTATTGTGTTTTTATTTTTCGGAAGAGTAATTTCCAGACAACTTGGCACTTGGAGAAATAAAATTAAAATACTACTCAATTTTCATATGGACCCAGTGCCTTAGGGGCTGATTAGTAATTAAATTATCCCACACACATCCATCTAAAATACTGGTACCCATTGTTATGGGTGCCAAGGCTGAAAATAAATATAGGGGAGATGCGTGGGTCCCCTTGTGAATCTTCCAAACTACTTTTGAAGCAGGAGTGGAATAAAAAATAAATGTGTATGTCAGACATCCCCTCAACTGGTTTCATAAACAAATACGGACCCTAACCCATAACACACAAAAAATCTTATAAAATGGTTCCATTATCTAAAAAAAAAAATTCTTGGTCAATACATTATCCTTAATTTTATAGTGCAATTAATAGCCTTATGTGAACCAATCAGATGAAAATCTAATGCTCTAAAAATACTAAAAACGTACTAAAAGTGGATCAGCATTCCATGAGGTCATGGAGAATTGGACACATCTGAATGATGCAAATATTATTATTATTATCTTTATTTGTAACACGCTAACATATTCTGTAGCGCTACACAGGGGTTAGGTACATGGCAAAAACAAAATGAACACCTTATAAATAATGGAGGGCCCTGAATTTGAGCTTAGAATGAAATATAAATAGTGCTTGTTTCCAATGCACTAGATTGAAAACTCGCAAACTTACAATCTACACAATGTTTAAGGCTGATGGACAGTATAAATTATTCCTAACCAGAGATTCCTTTAATATAAAAACTAAAAAAAAAACACTCCACTACTATATTAGTGAATTTTATACTACAATAAACAATGTGAAAATATAAGTAACTATAAATTAATATGTTAAGTGAATAAATAATGTTATCTATTTATATAAAACTACAAATAATAACTATTTGCATCATTATTAATTATTTTTAATAACTAACATAATGTACAAACAAGTGTATCTATTATATTATACTAATATAAATATAATTATTTAATCTGATTTTATATCTATATTTTATCAATTACATTTGTAAATGAATAATTTATTATATGTTTAAATTAATATACAAACACTAATACAATATTAAAAAATCTACACATTACCATAGTAAACTAATCTAATCTATATATATCATGTTCATTTCTCACTTTCAATTTCTTCATGGTTAGTATATACATTTTTTTACACTCTGTCTATTGCAACTAATTGTTGTTGTTTTTTTTTCACCAGATAATTATTAACTGAGTTTTTAATTAGTCTATAATCATCAAATATATCTTTATATGTCCTACATATATTACAAGTCTCACACTTGAAAAATCTTTTGAATTGTCTGACTTTTTTAACTAATTTAAGTGAGTAAATTTAAACAAAAATTAATTCTTCACTTATTTTAATGCAATGTAAGTGTACAGTTGTAATATACAGTGCAGTACAGGTACTGTACATTTATTTTTTATTCAAGGTACATATAGTCCAGTTTGCCATTTCATAATTTCCCAAAAAAGGAAATGTGATATAAGTAATGAAAAAAGTAAAGAATTGGAATTTAAGCATAATATTTGTAGCCGTCAAAGAGCCCTATTCAATTAGAAACCTGTAAGTGACTCTAACCCTTAATTTTGGCTGCAGGTGTTTCTTCTCTAAATATTTACATGTATTTTATTGACTCCTGCCCGCAATTTACGTCTTACAGCTTCTACTCGTAAACACTGCCTTTTTAAGTAGGATTTCAAGGGGTGTGACCATATGACCTGACAATTTTTAAGCAAGCCTGTAATTTACTTCTTAGACACAGCCAATAGTAAATAAGATGTCAAAGTTACACGTAACCAGCAATTGGAGGCTACAAATTAATTAGTGCCAATAAGTAATATTTGCCAATTGGGCTTGTAATAAAGCAATTTAGCACTATATAAAATGCATTAGATCAGCTGTTCTAGTCCATGTGGGTTTCATGATATGTATTAACCCCTTGAGTCCCAGGATCGATATTACTCAGAAATAACACACAAAAATAATATTTTTTAATTGCATATTTGTGGGTTTGAGACTGTTGCGCAACTAATGCTAATATCTTCCCTTGCTTTTAAAGTACAGTGTTGTGTGTTTAATTGCTGTTACAGCTCTAATAAGTGTTTTAAAAAACCCTTGTGAGTCCTTTTTAGTACTTGTAATATTTTTGACAGAAATTTGATACTGTTTTAAATTGTGGGTCAGAGTTTATTAGTGATCTAGAGCCATGGGTCTAATAAAATGGAGTTGTAAGCCCGAATTTGTGGGTTTGGCTGGCCTGTAGTGATTGTGGGTGGAGAACTTGTAATCAGATTACAAGTAGCTAACAGTATATGTGGCAATTTTAAGAGTGGTTTTAAGTGTGCATAAATTTACAAATTGGGAAATAGAATAGGGTCCAAAGTAAATAAAATCACAACTGTGAGCACATTATGAATGATAAAATATATTAAAAGGATGTGAAGAAAGCTAGGTCGACCAATAAATGGTCATAAGAAAATGTGATGGGCACATTCCTGAAGTGAAAAATATTTTCATTGTATGGATAAATGACCAGACACAGCAAAAATATATATGTCTCTGAAACAACTAAAGTATCAAATAAAGAAGGTTTCAGAGCAAGCAAATGATGGTTTGATTGCTTTAGGAAGAGAGTTGGTTGGCACACTGTCAAAAGAAGCTGCAAATGTTGACATGAAACCCGGAAAGCACTTTCCGAAACAGTTAGCTGACATTATTCAGAAGAAGGCTACTCTTCAAAAGACGTTTTTATCCTTGACAGATCTGGGTTTTTTGGAAGTGAATGTCTTCACAAACCTACATTGCCAAAGAATACAAATCAATGCCTGGCTACAAAGTAACAAAGCATCACATGACTTTATGGTTAGGGTAAATAAAGCAGGTGATTGTAAAATGATTGCAGGTGTTTGGAGGATCCAAATGATCAGATTATTGCAGTGAATAGTGATACCTTTTTTACTGGACAAACGTATTCATAATAAAGTGACGAGCTTTCGAGAGATAATGCCTCTCTTTATCAAGTCATACAGTGATACAAGTATGAGCTAAAAACAGCAAACAGAAAGAGATGGGGAAAAAAAAATTGGAAAAAAAAAGAAAGGCAAAATTAATTAGCCAGAGTTAAGTGAGAAATATACCAGCATTATGAATAATGTCCTGATAGGTCAGTAAGTAAGTCTATAGATCAGGTTGTAGATAAGAACACAGCAGAGTAAAATAAAGAGCAATACATTTCCGCATAGCATGTAGCTTACAAAAACAGTAATAGAAGGGGGGGGGGGAGGCAAGTGGAATGTGTTAGCTATAAGACATTAAGATAGTGGGCCAGAAAGCCTAAGTCGTTGTTAATGCCCAAATCATTTGTATTAAAAAATGTAATCATTTTTAATTCAAAAGTTTTCCGCTGTCGGATAGTTCTGAAATTCCCTCTGAGTACTTTTATTTTGAGGTTCTGGATGAAGTGATTCTCTTGGGTGAAATGGTGTCCAACTGGAGTACAATAGCTGTCTTCATGGTGCTTTTTGATGGAGCTTCGGTGGAGGTTCATTCGCATGTGTAGTTTCTGGCTGGTTTCCCCAATGTAGCACCCCCTTTCACATACAGTACATTGTATCATGTTCACTACATTTGATGATGTACATGAATATGAGCCTCTGATGTTGTGGGTCTTGTTGTTGTGCGTGGCTATGTCCTCTTTGCAGATGTGTTTTAAAACCATTTCTCAGAGCTGTAGCAACATATAAACACACAGAACTGTACTTAAAATGTAAATGCATTAAACAGCTTAACAGTTTCATAAGCCGAAATGTAATATTTAAAAAAAAAAAAAAATTCAATTTTTATGTGGGACATCATACATTTGGGAAGATTAAAAGCATTGCTGAAAGCAGGCTAAAGCAGTTAAAGAGATAGTATATGACTAAATAATATGAAAAAGCATATAACTCCATTATAAATAATACAAAACATTACCAGAGACACTAATGTGGAAATATTACATATATATAAAATTAGATATAACAAAATATATCCATTAATATGTAAATCATTAGCTATATATTGTAACATGTCACGACACAGAGATGAGGGGTCACTTGCACTCCAAGACTCTCCTGCTTCAGTTTACAATCTCCAGGTTGTGACTTTGTATTATCTTTATCAGTGCCCAGCAGGCCTCAGGATAATTTTGCAGGGACTCAGGAAATCACAGGAGCAACACCAGTCATGGAGAAGCAGGAAAATGGGATCCCTTACTAAGGATTTCACATCATACAATAAATACATATGCACCCTGAATTAGTCCAGCAGACAGACTGAGACTTTATTCTCCTTACACAGACATTTTAAAACAGCACAAAAGATTCAACTCACATGACCCGCGTTCATAATTCCCCTCCCTGTATGAGGGTTCTGCTTTCTTACTGTGATCTCCCCACCCTAGGCTTGGGTAATCTTGTTAGGTCAACTCAAACGTTATGATCACACATGGGAGGTTTGCAGGTGTTTAGAGGACATTTATATTCCAGGTTAGGCAAATTGCTCTTTCTGGAGTCAAAAACCATTGTCAATATTACACCTCCACATAACATATAGCAATGTAATGGGTAACATAGACCAAAGTATGCAAGAGGTTAATACAAATCATTGAACACACATGGACCTCAACATAGCCTGAAGTACTGGGGTAAAAGGCTAGACACACCCCAAACAATACTCAGAATTCCTTCTCACCCAAGCACAGTACTGACAGCGATCATCTATGTCACATCCATAGGAAGGTATGCTATCTACTCAATAACCTTGGGTCTTATACACTGGAATGTGAGATATGTCATCATGGATAGCCTGAGGCCTTTACATTGAGGAGTGGATGACACTAATGGTGGATACATGGGGGAGGTGAAAACCATAGGTATATCAATAGATAGCACAGGCCAGGCACTGGATTGTTACATGGAGCATGTAAGGAACAGGGACATGTGGATATAGGAAGAAACCATGACAAGGGTGGTAGCACTAATGTGTTGAAGCCGTTGAGGAAGGCCACCAAACACACAAGGAGAAAATGGAGAGACACATGGAGCACCAAGATATTTACCTCTGTCAATGGGAATCATGGGTACACCGGTCCTGAGAAGTCCCACGCCATTGCTGTTGTGCATGTGGCAAGTTTTTTACCAATAATAAAGATGTGAAATTACAGCTAGTTTTATTGTATTATTTAGTTATTAAGAAATACATGTCATTTGGTTAACAGCTGTTCAGTGGAATGGGGATCCAGAACAGTGTTAGAATGTATATTTATCAAAGCATTAACTCCAATAAAATAACTAATAATGCTGTTAATGATTGGTTTAGAATATGGTG